>CAKAJA020001047.1:0-144458 GCA_916610235.2 Lasioglossum morio | reverse complement strand
CTTCTTAAAGATGTAACCCAAGTATTTTACTTCGTCAACCTCCTCCACTTCTCCGTCCCCCCATCTCCACCTCCTCTTCGCCTGCCTTCTTCTTTCGAACCTCACCACCTTTGTCTTTTCTCTGTTTACCTCCAGCCCCTTCTCTCTAATGTATCGCCTAAACTCTTCTATCATCAGCTTCATTCCGCTCTCTTCCTTTGCCAACATCACCAGGTCATCTGCATATTGCAGCGTGTATATCATTTTCCCCCTTATCTCCACTCCTCCTTTCCCTCTCTTCCTCATTCTCTCCTCCAGGTCTGCCATGAACAAAATGAAAAGCTTAGCGCTTAGAGGGCATCCTTGCCTTACTCCTCTTCCTACCCAAAATTTCTCTCCCGTCTCTCCCCCTACTCTTACCCTGGCTGTCGTTTCCCTATACACCTCCTTCACTCTTTCCCTTAATCCTTCGCTCACTCCTCTTTCCTTTAGCGCTTCCCATAGCTTTTCTCTGTTCACGCTGTCAAACGCAGCCTTTAGGTCTATAAAACAGCCTATCATTTTTCCTTTCTTTCTCGCTAGCTCCCTGTTTATCACGTAATTTAATACATATATATTGTCTATTGTCCCCTTCTCTTTCCTAAATCCCGTCTGGTTCTCCGGCACCATTTTCTTCGTTTCTGCCTCTCTTTCCAATCTCTCCTCTAGTATCACCGTGTATATCTTGTACAGAGTGTTCAAAAGCGTCACCCCTCTGTAACACTCTACATTCTTACCATCTCCTTTCTTCTTTATAGGAATTATTATCCCCGTATTCCATTCTACCGGCCATCCTCCTCCCTTCCATATCTCGTTGCAAATTCTCCATGCCTCTTTCCTCACATTCTCACCCCCATACATCCAAACCTCGTTCTCCATTCCATCCTCTCCTGCTGCTTTCCCCCCTTTCATCTTTTTTATTACTTTCTCTATCTCTTCCATCTTTATTTCCTCCTCGTCCTTCTCTATCTTCTTTCTTCTACTCCCTCCCACCACTTTTGTTTCTACTCCTCCCAGCAATCCCATAAAGTAATCCTTCCATTCTTCGTTCTTTATTTCACTCTCTACTCCTTTTCCCTTCCCTCCTCTCATTCTTCTTAAAAAGTCCCATACCTTTCCTTCTGTATTCGCTCTCCCTGCTTCCAGCAATATTCTCTCTTTTTCTTGTTCTTTCTTCTCCTCGCAAGTCTTTTTATAATCCCTTCTCATTCTTCTGTATATCTCTCCATCTTCCTTCTCCCTTCTCCACTTCCTTAACTCCTTTCTCAGTTCCTTCTTTCTCTCCATGCACTCTCTGTCCCACCAGCCTCTCCTTTTCCTCTCTTTGTTGCTTTCCATCCTTCTTATTTCTTCTTTTACTTTCTTAATCTTCCTTTCCAAATCTTCTAATTTTTCCCTATATTTTCCCCTGTTAGTTCTATTCCATCCGTTTTCACTCTAAATATTTCCTTTATCTCTCTCTTCCATTCCACTTTTACCACTCCCCTCTTTTTTGCCTTCCTTTCTTCCCCATCCCCCCCTTTCCATCCCTTCTTCATTGTCACTACTATCGGTAGATGATCCGAATCAACCCTCTCCTCTATCACCATTCTTTCTATCCCCTCCCTTGTCCTCTCATCCCCTATCACATAGTCTATCACGGTTCTTCCCCTCTGTCCTACATATGTATATTCTCCTCTCTCGTCTCCTTCTATCCCTCCGTTCAATATTTATAAACCTAACTCTCCTATCGTCCTTAGCAACTTCCTTCCTTCCCCATTTATTTTTGAATCTCTTGATGACCTCCTTCCGTCCCTTTCTTCCTCATCCTGTCCTACTTTCCCTCCTTCCTCTCCTGTCCTCGCGTTGAAGTCACCTCCTACTATTATCTTATCTTCTCTCCCTTTATCCCACCATCTTCTCAGTTCTTTCATTTTCTGATCAATGTCCTGATTTACATAAACTCCTATTATCTTCCACTCCTCCTCTTCTATCTTCAATCCTCCCACTATTATCCCTTCTATTTCTCTTGCCCTTTCATTCTCCTTCTCCTCGCTCGCAATTTCTCTTCTCACTCCTAATATCATTCCTCCTTTTGCCCTTCCTACTTTATTATCTCTAGTCGCCCATTGTTTCTTCCATATGTACCCTCGTGGTAATCTTTTTTCTAGCTTTTCCCACATCTTCTCTTCCACCCATGTCTCCATCAGCACCATCACGTCCCATTGTTCTAGATCTTTCCAAAAACCTTCATCCTTCCTCCACATTCCTGCAACGTTCCAAAACCCGATTTTCGTTTTTCTTTCTTCACCTCTTTCTACCTCCGACTCCTCTACCGTTTCTCTCTCCTCTGGCTCCCTTTCCCTTATTTCCCCCTCTCCTTGTCTGGTACTCCCCATTCGTTTCCCTCTTCGTCTTTCAATACCTTCTCCCACTCATTCCACTTCTATAACTTCCCATCTATCCATGCTTTCATGTATCCATGTTTCGCCGTTTTCCCTTCCCTTCTCTCCTTCTCCACTATCTGTTTTATCCTCCATTGTATGCTTCTTTCCTCCCAAGTTAAGTCTTCTTCAATCCTTTCCTTTCTCCCTGCTAATCTCTTCTTTTCCTTCATTATTCTTCTCTTTTGATCCTCTGTAGCTATTTTCACCACTGCACATTCGCCCTGTCTTGACCCTTTTCTACCTCCTCTCCTTATTTCCTCTATTTCTACCTTTTCTCCGATCGTTTCTAATAATTTTTTCACTTCCTCCCGTCCGTCTCCTCCGTCCTTCATCTCTATTCCTTTTATTATAATGTAAAGGCGTGAATGACGAAATTGAAGAATGCTTGAGGGATGATTGAGAAAAGGTAGAGAAAGGAATTGAGGAATGATTGAGTGAGAGACTGTAACGGACGAATTTGAATGAAGAGTGAAGGAAAACTGAAATTGAGTGAATATGTGGATTTACAATAAATAAGAATGTATTTTGTCACTTTTGTTCACAAACTTATTCACAAACAAGCGTTGTACAAAATTGTATAATGACCACGTGAAATAAAGTACGAAAGAGTTCGATGGAAGTTTGACGCAAATCAGCTGCTCTAGTGATAGACAGAGAGTCACGAGAGAACGGTTTTCTCTGTTCCTTTTATTATCTCGATCCTTCTGGAAGTTCGTCACGCGCCGGTGATTCCGGTTTCGCGTTCGAGAACCTTCCAGAAGGATCGAGAATGGAACCAGCCAATCATGATTGCGGGATCGCGCCCGCGCGAGCCTCGATGACAGGCGTTTATCCATGGCTGTTTGGCGGTACGGCACCAGAGCCACGCGGCGATCTATTCGGCAGTATGGCGCCCGAGCGCGCCAATCTCGAACATATAATATTCCTTCTTCTCATTTCCCTTTCTTTCTTTTCCCATTTCGTCTCTACCTCTTTTAGTCTCCTTTCTATTTCTTTACCCACTTCTACTTCTCTTTCTTTTCCTCTCTCCTTTTCCATCTCCTCTATCTTTTTCTCTATTTTATCTTCCTTCTCCTTCCCTTCCAGCTCCATCTTCTTTATTTTCTCTTCTATCTCCTGCCACATTCTTCTGTCTTTTTCCTTCTCCCTCTCCCAATCTTCCTTCATTTTTCTCATATCTCTCATCATTTCCTTCATCTCTTGCATCATTTCTTTTAACTCGCTTTTTTCTTCTCTCCTCGCTTCTTTTAATCCCATCTTTATCTCTTCCCTCATAATCTCCCTCACGCTTTCTTCCGTCCATACCTTTTCGTATCTACTCTCCCTCTCTTCTTTCTCCGATGTCCTCTGTGTTTTTTGACTCTTTCTAAACATATCTACTATGTTATGATCTTTTTCTTCACTCTCTCTTTCTTTCCTCTTCCTCTCATCTCCGAACCTGGCAGTCTCTATCTTCGTTAAGCTATTGCTCCTTGCTCTTCCTTGCTCTCTTATCTTCACTGCTCCTTTTGCCCTTTCCTCTTCCTTCCTCTCCTGTTTTTCTACTTTCTCCGTGTTCATTCTCTGCCTTCTCTTCTTTGCACTCTTCCTTACCGGCCTTCCTTCCTTTTGCTTCTTCCCTCTTTCCTTTCCCGTAAGATGTCACTCTCTTACTCCCTCCTTCGCAAATTTCTCACCGCTCTCACCTTTTCCCACTACCTAACCTCACTTTCCACACTTTCTCTCACTTCTCTCCTCCTTTCACTTCTCTCGCCGCTCTTCTTATCTCCAACTACTCCTCTTCTCTTCCTCTACCCACTAAGCCATTTTCTCTACCTTTCCTGCTCCTTCCTTTCACAACCTCTATGCTTTTCTGCTGCTTATATCGCTCACGTCTTCTCTCTATTCAACCGGAAACGGGTCTCCTATACAATAATTATTAATGACGTGCACGATTTCTTATCTAAAAAGAATGCTCTTCAAAACAAAAAAAAAAAAATCGAAACCAAATATCAACTGAGCTCCTCAGGACACCACGAAGAAACAGAACAGTTTCTCCGCGTGAAAGATTCCAAGTTCAAAATGACCAACTTTAAGTGTTTGTATAAATCAAATCTGAATTATATTTGCTTTATTTTCGTCATTTTCGAAATCTATGAACATTTAAGAAGAGATACATGCGGATCAGATATTAATATTGAGAACGTTGGTTTTTGACGAAATGTCACTGAATTTCTTGATTTGGACCACTGTGTGCCGACGCACTCAGCCAATCCCAAACACTGACTATAACGAAACATTCGCACCAGTTGCTAGAATTTCAGGCTTTAGGTTTATAATTGCTTTCGCAAATCAATTTAATTTATTGATACATCATATGGATGTAAATACTGCCTTTCTAAACGGTATATTAAAGGAACAGATATACATGAAAGTTCCTGAAGGAGTAAAAAGTAAAAGTAATGAAGTATGTAAATTAAATAAAGCAATATATGGTTTGAAACAAGCAGCATGATGCTGGTTTGAAGCTTTTGAGAAAAGTCTTGTTGAGAAAGGTTTCCGAAGTTCATCAGTAGATCGTTGTATATATTTTCTGGATAGAGGAAATGTATTCGAAAATATATATGTTGTGTTATATGTGGATGATCTTGTGATTGGTACTGGAAATAAAGAAACAATGACTGATTTTAAAAGTTATTTGATGCAAAAATTTAGTATGACGGATTTAAATGAGATTCGACATTTCTTAGGAATTAAAATTGAAAGAATTGACGGCAAAATAACCTTGGATCAGAGTACATACATAAAAGCAGTTTTAGAAAAATTTTAAATGAATGAATGTAAAGCTGTTAGTTCGCCTCTTCCGAATAAACTGGATTATAAAGCATTAAATTCAGATGAAGAATGCGAAGCACCGTGTAGTTTAATCGGTTGCTTAATGCATATAATGATATGTACAAGACCTGACATAAGTGTAACCATAAACATTTTGAGCAGGTATAGTAATAAAAATAATAAAGAACCTGGCTTTTGAAGCGGGTATTGAGATACCTGAAAGGCTCAACTAACGTCAAACTAAATTACATTAGAGGAAACTATAATAATATTATAAGTGGTTATGTTGATGCTGATTGGGGAGGACACGATAAAACTGATAGAAACAGTACGACCGGGTACTTGTTTCAATTATTTGAAAAATGTACAATTTGCTGGTCGACAAAAAGACAGACATCTGTGGCTGCTTCGTCAACGGAAGCAGAATATATGGCACTTTTTGAAGCCGTAAGAGAAGCTGTCTGGTTAAAATCATTAGCCCTCAGCATAAATATAAACATTTCGAAGCCGATTATAATTTATGAAGATAATAACGGCTGCATAAGTATAGCGAATAATCCAGGCAATCATAAAAGTTCAAAGCATATTGATATCAAGTATCATTTTTCTAGAGAACAAATAGAGAAAAATGTTATTAAACTTGAATTTGTCTGTACAGAACGCCAAGTAGCTGACGCATTTACGAAACCACTGGCAGGAGTCAAATTTATGGAATTCCGAACACAAATGGGACTTCAATAATCCTAGCAATATTACAGTTTTATATTTCCATATGTAGCATGTATAGAAAAATCCAGAATAAAATCAGACGAAAAGTTTCTAAAACCTTCTAGAAGCCTAGTTTGTAGACGATTGACGTGAGGTAGCGACGTAAGGGGAGCGCGCGAAAAGACGAATCGCGCATAACAACCATGTTGTTGATTTTCACGTTCGCGGATAGCAACGAATGCATATAAATACAGGGTTCGTAGAGGGACTCGGCCTATTTGCTATTCCGAGAGAGAGGACGAGGTAAGAACCACGGCCGCTCTTGGTTAGCACTAGCACACCCGGCAGGAGAGTACGGCGATAATACCTGGACGCCTGCCGGGAGAATCGGGAGAGGACGGGAGTCTGTTCCTGGTCGCTCGTTCGATATGGAGAGTTCGGCGATAATACCTGGACGCCTGTCGAACGAGAGAGAACAGGTCAACTCCTGGCCGCCCAGGGCTCGGCAGGAGAGTACGGCGAAAATACCTGGACGCCTGCCGAGAGGGAACGGGAGAGTGTTCCTGGCCGCTTGTGTCGACATGGAGAGTACGGCGACAATACCTCGACGCCATGTCGAACGAGAGAGGACAGAGCACCTTCCGGACGAGTACAGAAGACGGTTCCTGGCAGCTTGCTTCGACAAGGAGAGTACGGCGATAATACCTGGACGCCTTGTCGAGCGAGAGAGGACAGAGCACCTCCTGGTCGTTTGTACCACGGAACCTAGCTAGAGTACACGTGTGAATTATCTGGAGAATTGTATTTTGATTACTTTTACGAATTATATCGTTACACGTTATATATATATATATATATATATATATATATATATATATATATATATGTCAAACGTTTGAAAGAAATTTCCCCTTCACATATCCTGTATCACAATCCTAATCCAAAATAAATCCGTCTGTTCAGAATTTCCTGATTTTTCCTTGCGATGGCTACAAATATAGATAAACATTTGAAATGGTCTGATTAGGTTTTACTGGGTTTCTCTAATCCTCGCAACAAATGTTGGACCATATGTTTTCCCCAGAGAAGGCAAAGAAGGGCGATTTTTCATTTCTGGTGTGTTTGATTTAAATAGTAGATGTTACTACTATATAAAGATTATATTGATCGTTGGATAGAATTTGGATAAAATATTTTACAGTTAACCGATTCATTTTTGAGGGGGCTTGTTGGATTATTAGAAATGATAATGCAACATAGTTCAAAAATGAATTTAGCTTCATGAGAAACACTGCAGTTTCTCTAACAAAGAACAATAGACCAGCCAAATCGAATGACTTATGCCGTGTTTCGAAATGACTGGTAGGGAGAATTCGAAGTTCAGCCTATAATATAATATATTATAATATTGTATAGAGAAGATATATGTTGTAACGTTTACATCCGAGACGCGAGGCTTCCTACCAGTCATACGCGGCTAGTCGCGGTATAGATCAGTACAAACTAATAGCCCCAATATGTTTCGGGACAATTTTCCCAGATAGCACCGTACGTCCGAAGGATATTCGTTTCATGTCCACTTTATGTCCATATGTCCCACGTCCGTTACGGACGTCCCTCGGACATCCATTGGACCTAAATTTCGGTTGTCCCAGGGACATCCGTTTTTTAGGTCCTAAGGACATCCGTTGGACTTCAATTTCGAACGTCCGTGGGACAACCGTTATTTACGTTCCTCGGATATCCGTGGAACCTAAATTTCGGATGTTCCAGGGACATTCGTTTATCAGGTGCTAAGGATATCCGTGGGAATTCAGTTTTGAAAATCCGTGGGACATCTATTTATTACGTCCCGTCGGATATCCGTGGGACCTAAGTTTCGAATGTCCAAGTACGTCTATTTTTTAAGTCTTATAATAATCTTATGTGACAGGTGAGCAGAGTGACATAGTCAGAGTCAAAGCGTCGCACAGTGGGGTATTTGGCCGAAAAACGGATATAACATATTCTTGTATTGTTTATGGGCTTAGGATCATAAAGAAGTAGATCGTTGGATTCGCCTCGACGCCAGATATACCATTATATAATAAAAATGTATTTTAACATTTAAAAAATCAAAATGATTTTTGCTTTTTGTCGAAAAAATTTTTTTTCCAAATTTTAAATATAGAATTTTTAATTACTGTTCTTAATTACTAACTACTGTTCTAAGTACATTGTTCAGGAACCCGGGATTATTTTGGGTTTGAGAGTGGACTGTATGGATGACTAATGTAGGATCGGGTTTGAACACCGAAGGGAGCTCGGAAAAGGAAGCCGTGTGGAAGGTGTGAGCGACGAGATGTCGCGAGAGGGACGATAAGAAAGAACGGTGTCTTGATCCGGCAGAAATGGCGTTTATTACAACAATCGCGTAAACGAAACTGGGTGCACTCGAGACGTATTGGCACGATCTACAGTGCGTGAAACAAGTAATGAAGATCGGCAAGCGTAAAGATTGCGTACGAAGAAAGGGCGCGATTGCGTAACGTATAGATCGATGAAGTGTTCGAACGATTCTAACGGTAATGTGCTGAGCGCGATTAGCGGCGGTTCTCGGTAATCACGTGATTACACATCGCGAGCGCGTTACCGGGAATTGCCAAAAACAGCGGATTCTCAGGAGCGTATATCCTGGGTCCGTGAAACGCGGGGGGGCCATCAAGGGCCGTATCGCTCAACATCGATAGCTTAAACTAATTTAATTTTGACACTTAATCCTAAACATACATATTTAAGTACTGTTCAACTTTTATTCGAAACATTTTATTCTCAGATTATCCAAACTCTTGAAAAGTAATGATAATTGAATGCTTTGAGTGCGATGTACAGAGCACTCAGATTTCATTTAGTTATCATTTAAATTAGTATTTTTATTAATATTTGAATATTACTAATCACTTTGTAACTTTTTTTCCGATTTCAAGACTTTATAGACGATTTTCCCGTTTCTCAGCCAAATACCTCACAGTAGCGTCGCGTCTCATCACTGTGTGTTTACGTGAAGTGAGGTTAGGTTAATTTAGCATGTGCTCCCTGTGCAAGTGTTCGTAATATTCCAATTCAGACCTGGGCATTTTAGTATCAATTAAGACAAAGCCGTCCCTACCATAGCGCCCATTGCCTCCTACCAGCATCCACCGTTACCATGGAGAAAGAACGCGCTTGGCCCGTTGCGAGCAGTGCGCAGGCAGGGATGCGAATCCTAACACGAACCCGGTTCGGGTTTCGTAACCCGGTTAGACGGGTTACTTGGGTTATGAGAACCGTACCGGATTCGGGTTAGGGTTAACCCGGTTACACAAGACTACAGTAGGATCATGAATACCATAGTTGTAACTTTATAATGTAAATTTTCGATGAAAATTGAAAAAAAATCAAAGAACTACATCTCGCATAAGTCTCATAAAAATCGGCTTGTACCGACTGAATATGTTCCCTTGCCTACTACGGTCGCCATACAAAATTCAAGGACTGTCTGCTCGATAGTATGTTGTTTCGAAACAAGAAATAATGCCGAAATGGAAAAGTCCGAAATAACTAACCCTCGCAAGGGTAAGGTAAGGTATTCTGCCTCTGTCGAAACCTAAATAAATGCCGGTATTTTACGGTTTTTTCCATGCAAAGAAGCACAGTCACCTACATTAGTTAAATGTACCCAATATAAATACGTTCCGTCGTGTCGTAAAACCGGCAAAACCCTCTATGCGAAGGAACAAGCGCGAATCCGAATTCAGGTACGTAAACTCTCCACCGACGACGTATGTACCGCGTCGGCAATAAAACATTAAGCCACCTTCCAGATGTGACCTTCAAGTGATCTTTAAACATCTTTTTTAGGTCTCTGGCCCTTAATTACAAATTAACGGTTCGTGTTCTTTGCCGTACTTATATTCCAACGAGTGGTAATAAAACGTTGTCTCGGAGGGGGTGTAGGCCTGCCGAGAATGCAAGGCGTAGGTTTTCCCAAAAAGTCATTGTAAATCCGAAAAATATCAGGACTCTTTTAAGTTATATGAGTCTTGGTTTTCCGGATATACAATGACTTTTGGGGATAACCTACGCCTTGCATTCTCGGCAGACCTGCAGCCCCTTCGAGACTACGTTTTATTACTACTCATTGGAATATAAGTACGGCGAAGAACACGAACATTCATCAGTCTTGCCTTTTGTATCGAAGTGTTAGTCTCAGGTCTCCGCAAAGTTTAGTAAACCACGTCGTTCGTTTTTCTCCGTGAAATTTGTAAACAGTCTTAAAGAAAGTACAAAATGTGTGTTGTGCACATTGTGTTTGTGTAATATTGACTGTACACTAGTTTACATACCATCTCATACAATGGAGCATCCAGTCCGCCAATATTTTTTATTTAACGCAAGTGACCGTAAATCCACGTGCCTTATCGAGGGATGCTGTGTGAAAATAACTGGGAACCATGCTGCTAATTTGACGCAGCATTTGCAGTACCACCACCCCAACGAGTATACAACGGTCACCATGCGGAAGGAAATGAGGAAAAGAATACGAAACAACGAGGATTCTTCTTCCACCATGACTTCGGCGTCTACTTCGAACTGCTCTTCTACATCCTCTTCTACGAGTTCCACGTCAACCAGGTTTGCGATGACAGCAAAATGTCTTATTGACGCTTGCGTCGAATTAACCACCAAAAATGGTCGACCGCTAAGTTTTGTGGAGGATTCGGATTTTCGAAAAATAATTGACCCGATAATAGAGACATTTGAACCCCGAATTTCAATAAATAGAGATAATGTTCGGGAGGCGATTGTAAATCAGGCACGTGAAATTCGAAACCAAATCAAAGCGGAAATTAACAATAGTTTAGTTTCTATTAAAATTGACGGGGCAACCCGTCAATGTAGATCATTTATAGGAATCAATGCACAATTTGTAAAAAATCAAAAAATAGTTGTAAGAACGTTAGCTTTACAAGAAATATTTGTTAGGCACACAGGCGAAAATTTGAAAAAATTATTTTTGGAAGTGTTAAAAGGATATAATCTTACCGCAAAAAATATTTATTCTATTACGACGGACAATGGTTCCAACATACTCAAAATGGTTCGTCTTTTGACCGAAGAGGAAAATCTCGACGATCTTGACGATTTTCAAGATATATTCTATTTAGAGGGTGAAAATTTATTTCCCTTAGAGGAACATAATGTTAATGTACTGGGGGTGCGGTGTGTTGCACACACGTTACAACTTGCGGTGCAAGATGCAATTGAAAATTTCAATGTGCAAGATTTAATGCAGAAAATCTGCGAGCTCGTGCGAAACCACCGCTGTCCAACCATCACAATACTTTTAAACAATTTGAAATTGTGTAGACCTATATTAAATTGCCCAACCAGATGGTGTTCAACTTTTGATATGTTGAAAAGACTATTAAAATTAAAAGATTTTTGTTCGGAAATAAATGATGTAACATTATCCGGAAGCGAATGGAGTACTATTAAGGAGATAATGAACGCACTTGAACCCGCAAAAATTGCAACAAAACATATGCAGAGTGAACACTTATTAATGGGTGATTTTTATGTGATCTGGCTGCAGTGTAAGTTAAATGTAGCGAAAATAAATAATAGTTTTGCGACAGTATTATTAAATGCAATAAAAAACCGTGAACCCGAACTGATGAATAATAAATATCTGTTAGCATCTGTGTACTTAGATCCGAGGTATAAAAAACGTATTGACCGTGGCAGAAAAGAATATCTCAATCAAAACTTCAAAAAAGTAAAAAAATTACACCAAGTACATGAAAGTGGAAAAAGGAAAAAAGATAGAAGATAATAAACAAAAACAATATAAAAAATATGTGAAATCGAAATGAGCTGTAAGTACATAAAGGTACTTTCCAGTAATGTGCAAAGGCGATACTGTGTAACACAATGTAAGATTCGGTGAAGATAAAATGTAACATTTAGACATTTGCCTAGATGTCCGCGGCCTGGAAGTCAAATACTTGGCGTGGCCAGGCAAGGTAAAAATAATTTGTCAATTTAATTAAAACTGACAATACGAGTACAGTTTCTTTATTTTGCGTTTTTAAATAATTCCTTAGATCATTTATCGACACCAATACCTTGCCTTTCGTAGGCGTGCAGCTAATTAATCAATTTAAATAAAACTTTGACACATTGCGTATACTTTCATTAGTTTGCGGTTTTCAAATAATTCTTATTCATCGACACCTTGACCTTGCCTGGCCACGCCAAGTATTTGACTTCCAGGCCGCGGACATCTAGGCAAATGTCTAAATGTTACATTTTATCTTCACCGAATCTTACATTGTGTTACACAGTGTCGCCTTTGCACATTACTGGAAAGTACCTTTATGTACTTGCAGCTCATTTCAATTTCACATATTTTTTATATTGTTTTTGTTTATTATCTTCTATCTTTTTTCCTTTTTCCACTTTTATGTACTTGGCGTAATTTTTTTACTTTTTTGAAGTTTTGATTGAGATCTCACTTCTTTTTACAAGAATAATTTGCATAGGGTATATTTGACACTTGGCAGGTTATGAATGAAATGAGAAATATATTTCGATTGTGACTTTTTCGACTTCCAATGACAGACGACGAGCCCAAGCCCTGCCGAATGATCCCGAGAGTCGACGAACGAAACACGTGTGTTAGTCCATTTGGCTGAATGTGTGCGTGTAACGCGTATACGTATTACGTTGACGAAAATTTCCTGACGAAGGAGAAGAATCAGAAGAAAAATCCTATCATTTCTGACTGATCCATGACATGATATTACGATATCTCTGTCATACGTGGACCGATTTTATTGAATATGGTCCTATTCGAAAGTTTATATGCGGTTTACATTAGCAAAATGCCTTTCAATTTAGAAAATATTGCAGGCGTGATGAGATATTAACTAAAGAAGTTTCCGGTTAGGTTAGAATGCCCGGTTTACGAGTAAAAGATACGCGGGTAGCGACAGTCGACATCGATACAGGCTGTTTCGTAATTTTTCATGTACTTGGCGTCGAGACGGTACCGCGTCTCTAGATATAAAAATAATAATATTGAAATTTGTCGACAATCAACAGAGTACAACAGGATGGGTGGGTTTTCCAAATCATACCATAAGGTCAATATGAGCCAATATTTGTGAATATCCTTTTTTTTTTATTCAGGCTTTAACCTGATTGTTTGATCATTTGCTTTTTATGAAGTTACCTTGAGCTATGTTGCTCTCTGCACTTCAATCTTTGTAATAACGTGTTTCTTGTATTTTATTGAATGTTAGTTCATTCACTATTGATTTTGCTACAACAAGAAAATTTTCAAAAAACTTGTTGGGCTTCAGTAACCAAAAATACGCCGCAAGGGGCGCCCTGTGTAGCGTGATGGTGTCCCCGTCAATAGGTTTTATACTCTATGTTGCCTCCACTTTAAGTTTCATGAATTCCTCTCTTCTAGTTCATGACAGTGTTCCGATTGAGGCCTCAATTTCTCGCGCATGCGCAGCAATTTCAGCCTCAGTAACGTAACCTTTTCGATGAAATCGGGTAGCTTGAGCACCCCGCAGACTTTTCAAAAATTATTAGTGTATACATTGAAAAGGCAAGGGGTTAAGATACCCTTAAAACGTTAGCAATTAAGTTTTAAGACAGAACACTCGTCCCGCCAATAACACCGGTACACTCCCGCCAATATAACTGCCTCAGGGCGACAGGGCCCTGGCCGCTCTGCTGCGTCATTGGAGATACGCTACTGTTTTGGTCGCGCATGCGCGAGAAATTGAGGCCTCAATCGGAACACTGGTGCATGAGTTGTGTTCAAGGCTCCAGCTGTCACGGTAACAGCTGACATAACCCTCCTCGATACGTTGTGGTTATGGTACCCTTTATCGCTGGTGATGTATTTTCGTCCTTTGGTAGGTCCAGGGGAATTGGAATTTTTGGATTGTAATGAAGAAATTCCTGTTTGAATAATGATGTTTTTCTGATTAGTAAATTATCATGTTCTTCAGGGCGGTAATTTTTAATTATTTTGTTTATTGTGTGTTCCATTAGTGGTATTTTAGTTAATTGGTGTAATTTTGATGTGGAGAAGTCCCTTGGGAAATTAAGTATAATTTTTAATGATTTATTTTGGATTTTCTGAAGACTATGTATATGTGTTTTAGCTGCTTTGTGCCTTACGTGGGCTCCATATGTCATCACTGTGCAAATACAAGTTTTATATATTAATAGTTTTAGTTTGGTTTTTAATTTTGATTTATGTCCTATAAGTTTAGTTGCTGCTGCCAGGGCTGCCGTTGCCTTATTTCTTCTATCAGCTATTGCTGCACCCCAGTTAAGTTTTGCGTCAAATGTTATGCCTAAATATTTTACTGTTTTACTCCAGTTGATTGTGGTATTATTGATTTTAAGTAATGGAATAGTTGACTTTTTGTATTTTATTTTTCTAGTGAAGATTATGGCCTGTGTTTTTGAGCTGTTAAGTTTCATTTTCCATTCCAGAAAGAAATTGTAGAGTGTGTCCAGGTGATTTTGGAGAATTTTAATTAATCTTATGTGGCTGAAGGAGTGTCCTAAAATAGCAGTATCGTCAGCAAATAACGCCAGGGAGGTTTCCTTGTCATGAGGTATGTCGTTAATATAGATGAGAAACAGCAGCGGACCCAATACTGAGCCTTGGGGGACTCCGGCTTTGATGATTTCAAGATCTGTGTTTTTACTTCCTATACTTACAAAGAATAGTCTTTTTTCCAGATAAAAGTGGACTAATTTAATCAATTTAGGGTGTAATTTCAATTTTATGAGCTTGTATATCAATCCGTTATGCCAGAGCGAGTCAAATGCCTTATTCAAATCCAGAAGAACCATCCCTGAAAATCTGTTTGTGTTTAGATGGTGTATATGATATTGGGCTGTTCTGACTAGTTGTTGCGTAGTAGAATGAGCTGTTCTAAATCCAAATTGAGATTCGATGAGAATGTTGTTTTCGTCAAGATGGGTTTTTATCATTTTATAGATTATTTTTTCAAAGAGTTTCGCTAGTATTGGTAAAAGGCTTATTGGTCGGTAACTTTCAGGGAGTTTATGATTCTTCCCTGGTTTTAGAATGGGGATGACCTTTGCGATTTTCCACGCCAGTGGAAAATAAGACTGAATTATACAAGCCTTGAATATGTAATATAGTTGCACGAAGATTTTTTTGGGTGCTTTCTTTATGAGGTTAGGGGGAAACTTGTCCCAGCCACAAGCTTTATTGGTTTGAATTTTTTGAGTAGCTTCAAAAATGTCTATTGGTTTCAGCATGTTCAGGATTTTGTTACTGGGAGATGGCGAAAAGTGTTCTTTTGTGTGGAAGTTCTGAAGTGTTTTGTTGTATTGGAAATATACATATATATTGTACAGCGCAAGAGTGAGAGAGTTTGAGGGAGAAGGAACGAGAGCTATACACACACCTGTATGCTTCCCCACTGCGAGTCCCCGTGTGTGTGCGAGTATCGCGCAAGGTGTTTATAAGAAATTAGAGCACGCGTTTTTCTATTACTGTGTGTATTGACTCTGAACTGTGACCACGCGCTAGTGAAGATTATACCTACGATTATTGTTACGTTAGTTGTATAAATAAATTCTTGTTCACTTATTAAACCACCGTTCTAACATGTTGACTATTGTTTGTAGTGGTGATTTTTGTTCATAGGCTTGGTCAAAGACTTTTTTAAAGTTATTTGCTATCATTTTTGATTTGGTGGTGTTTATGTCGTGTTAGTTTCCTGCTCCATCTTTGAGTGGTGGAATGATGATTGGTTTGTATGTTATTTTCCTGTAGATCGGCCAGAAGGTATGTGTATTTGCTTTTTTAACTTCTTCTTTTGTTTTTTTGCTTTTTAGGATGTTAACTCGTCTGCTAATTCCATTAGATAATTGTTTATAAAAGTCTTGGTCAATTAGGTTTCCTGATCTTTGATATCGTCTGCGAGCTGAATTTCTCAGTTTAATCATTGCCTTTAGTATTAAATCTGGGGTTAAGTATTTATTAGGTAATCTGATGAAGGATGTGGATTTATGGAAGCAGTTTTTTAGGAATTGTTGTGTTTTGGAAATGCATGTGTCTATGCTTTGTGTTGTAGGGAGATTTGTAATAAGTGGGATTTTACTGGCATGTTTTTGATACACTTCCCAGCAAGTGATAGGAGATGTTGTTGCGAATGATTGTTTAGATTCAGGTAGGAGAAGAACTGGTCGATGATCCGATGTGAGGTCTTCAGAGACTTCACACTGGAGATTTGTTAGTGAATTCGTGAGAAAGAAGTCTAAGGTTGAGGGGAGTCTGTGGGGGCGGAAGTATGTGTGGTTTGGTGGAATGATCATTGAATATAAGTTTGTCGACAGGTGGTCATTCAATACATTTCCATTTTTGTTACTGTGACTATTGTTCCAGTTGGAGTGTTTTGAGTTTAGGTCCATTCCAACTATAAATGGGGAACTGAAGTTTGTGATTGAGTTAAGTGCTAGGGTGTCAAGTGACTGGTCAGGACAGTATGCTGATACAATGATTAGTTTGGGGCGGAGTAATTTGATTGCTACTGCTTCAATGTTGGAGGGTATAATTATATTTTGATGTATGTATCGAAGATTTTTGTGGATTAGTATAGCTACTCCACCTCCGGGTTTACCTGTTTTTCGGTCGTTTCTTATGATATTGTAATTTGTAATTATTAATTCGTCATTAGGTTTAAGCCATGTTTCTTGAAGCATTCCTATCAAGATGTTGTTAGTTGATAAGAAGATTTCAAGTTCGTTACGTTTGGGGCGAATGGAGCATGCGTTCCAAGACATAATGGTTCCAGGTAGGTTCGGGTTGAAGATCCTAATCGAAGAGTTGCTGTGCAGCATTGAATATTACTTCCATCTTATCAAAGATGGTTTGACATGAAGATAATTGGGGTTTAATTGTTCTAAATATGGGTATGGCTTTTTTAATGAAGGTGAATGCTTCTTTGAAGAATTCACCTGTTTCAGATGGTTCAATTTGATCATGAGAAGGTTGCCATGTGTTAAGAGAGGGAGTATTCTGTCCTTTAAGTGCGTCACTATAAGATTTATTTGGGTTGGTTGTTGATGAGGATGGTCTTGATGACCTCTTGAATTAATTCAATGTGCTTTTTTAAAAAACTGTGGTGCCCAAGGTGGTTCGGAACCCACCTTAAACTGTAGGTCCCGTCGTTTAATAACCATAGCAGTTGAAAAAGCGACGTAAAATAATCGAAACAAAGGATGGTCTTGATGATTGTTTGGAGTGCTGGGATTCTACATGAATCGTTTTGGAGTTATTATTTATGTCGGAGAAATTCTTTTTAAAATTTTTTCTTTGTCTACTTTGTGAGTAGGCCAACAAGCTTGGGCATTTTGTATAATTTGCTGTCTGCTCACCTCTACAATTAGCGCATTTAGCTGGAGTGTCTATTGCTTTGACGCATTCATTAGTTAGGTGGTCAAGCCCGCATTTGACGCATTTTGGGGGATTGAAGCAGTTAGCACTGGCATGGCCAAATGCTTGACATCGAAAACATTGAGTGTAGTTCTTAGATTTTATGAAATGTTCCCAGTAAATTCTGCAGTGATATAAAAAATTTACTATTCTTATTTGAACAAGTTTGATGCCAGGTGGAAAGGTAACTCTGTAGATAGAGTTATTAGGTGAATATTTGAAAATGGAGCAGCTAATTGGATTTAGATTTTGATTGGTAAGTTCTTGAAGAATTTCTTCATTATTTATTTTGGGTAAACCCTTAAGAATTACGGTTAGTGGTTTCTCTTCTGGAAGAGCATATGTGTGAAAACTAAGTCCAGCTTGTTTAAATGAAACTTTTGCTTCAGTAAAATATTTTTTATCGTTAAAGTGTACTCTGATTTGATTTCCTAGAAATTTAACATAGAAGTTTTTGCCAATAGCATTTTCTAGCTCACTGCAGAAATTGATTACCTTATTTTCTTGCAGTTTGACGTATATAGGAGGAGGATTAGCGGAATTAGTAGTTTTGAGGTTATTTACTTGTGATTTCTTAGGACTGGATTCCTTGGAAATGGTCTTTTCTGCAAATTGTTGGAATGCATTAGATGTTACAATATCATACCTGTTTTTAGTAGGAACATTTGGTGCGTGCCAGCTTCCAGAGGTGCCAGGATTGAAAGTGTTGTCTGTCATGGTGTCAGGCCTTAATTTTTTAGAGTCGGGTGTATTGTTGGTTTCCAGGATAGGGTTGTCTATTCCTCTTTGCATCATTTTGTTTTTCACGCCCAATTGACGTGTACTGCACGGTAGTAGGGAAGAATCATCCCTCAGGGCTTCAGGATGTAGAGGCTTCAGGTTGGATTTAGTGATGATCTTGAGGAATGGTGCACTCACTTTTCGATTTTCGTATACAGAAACAGCAAAATTTAGATTTGGTTGAAGAATGGTTGGGAAGGACGGTTTTTGCGTAATGTCTTGAAAAAGACAGTGTAATCAAACTCGATCGGTGTGACTCCAAGAGCACGAATGGTTGTCGAATGAAACACTTCTGTTGCTAAAAGCGGTTTCTCGACGCACTCGATCTGATGAGCCAATATTTGTGAATATCTTTTTTTTTTTTTTTTATCTCCAAGAAAAATAGGAGGCCTGTGCCTGGGGGCTTGAGCGCCACCTTACCAGGTTGGAAGAAGTTATATATTATTGAGATGGTATTACCAACATAAAGTAGATGTTGCAAGAGTGCGATAGCATGTCAGAAAGGACTAAAAGTTTCAAAAAATGTCCTGAAAGTATACGCAGCGAGTGCGAGAATAAGGTAGGCCTAGGGTCAATGCCTTAGGCAGTACAGAAGGAAATTTCAGAAGTAGCGCATGGTTCAGGTGAACCGGATAAGTGCACTAGTGTATAATAAGGTTGAAGTAAGTAAACTGGAGAGCTGACGGTACTTGAAAGCAGCCAGCTCATTTCGGAAACTTGAAATTTAAAGGTTGAGTCAGGGAGGACGCAGGTGATGGTAGTGTAGTGGAAACATTTTCTTGATCCGGTATGGGATTTGATGTAAATTGTACTCGCCGGTACGGCGAACGAGCGCGTTGGAATGTGTATCCACCTTGTATCTGTCAATGATATTGATGCAGTATTCCAGGATACTGGGGATGTTAAGAATTTCATTAAGGATGGAAGTAGGAGTGTAGGTAGGAAAACCCGTTATAACCTTAAGTATGCGTGATTGGGCACGACTGGCCAAACGAAAGCTCGAATGGGATGCTGCTATCCAAACATACAGCCCATAGGTTAGGACCGGCCGAATGCAAACCTTGTATAGTGTTAGTCGGAGACTACGGTTTAGAGGGGAAGATTGTGAAATTAGTTTGTGGATTGCTCCCGCCGCGGCACGTGTTTTTGACACACGGTCGCATATGGCAGCCTTCCACGTGAGCTTCTTGTCCATAACAATTCCAAGGTAACGGATTGTGTCGTCCCATGGGATGGAGACCCCGTTGACTACGAGCTGGTTTGGCGGACGGTCACGCCTCCACGTGAATATTATTGCCTGTGTTTTGGCGGGATTTACCACCAGCTTCCAAGCCTCAAAGAATTCAATAACTATGTTTAGGTAGTTTTGCAGATTGGAAATAGCAGTTCTGAGGACCCTGTGCGAGGTGAAGAACAAGGTATCATCCGCATACATTGCGAGATGACATCTAGGGCACGTGGGAATATCGTTAATGAATATGTTAAAGAGAATAGGACCTAGGATAGATCCTTGCGGTACACCGGCACCGATACTGTGCATAGGAGAATCGTATCCATTAATTGAAACATAAAGCTTTCTGTCAGTTAAGTAATTGAATATGAGTTTCTGCATTAATGGGTCTATGCCAATTCTGCCAAGCTTGAAGATTAAGGCTTTATGCCAGACCGTATCGAATGCCTTGGTGAGATCTAGGAAAACAGCCGGGACGTACCTATTTACGTTAATTTCATGCGTGACCATTTGTGAAAACCTGACCAATTGGTGTACGGTTGAATGGGCCATCCTAAAGCCAAATTGTTGATCGATGATCACTTGGTTATTATTTAGGAAGTCAAGTAGTTGCTTGAGAATGCATTTTTCTAGGAGCTTACCCAGTATGGACAAGAGACTAATTGGTCGGTAATTGTCCGGCAACTTGTGGTCTTTCCCTGGCTTGGGAATTGGTACAACTTTAGCTACTTTCCAGTTGGTGGGAAAGTAGGCTAAATTATAACAGGCAGAAAAAGTATAATACAGCTGCATGATTACTCTATGCCCTACATTTTTGAGCATTTGCCCAATAATTCTGTCAGAGCCAGGGGCTTTGTTATTTTTGAGAGTTTTAATTGCTTCGGCGATATCCGAGGGGGAAGCAAGTGTACGTCTCAGTGAGAGATCAGAAGAAACATTCCTAATCGATTGACAGTGCCGATTTATAGTATCATTATACTGAGAATCCTTACTATCTGTTTCCGCGAAGGCTTTGGCAAAACCCTCGGCAAAAACCGCTGCTTTTTCCTTGTCCAAGATGATGGGAATAGAGGAAGATGGAGAAATGAGCGGAGGATATTTGTTCCGTGCACCGGTCAGGATCTTGTAATTTTTCCAAAAGGTAGGATCAGTTTTGTCCGTTCTGGCAAGATTTCCTCTAAGAATTTCCTGTTTGTATATAATTGATCTGTGTTTAATTTCTTTAGATAACTGCCTGATTACGTCGGTGTAGTAACTACCCCCTGTGCGTTGGAGATCACGCCTATACTTTCTTCTTAATCGAACCAGAGATCCGAGAAATGGGTCATCCGGGAGATGCGGCCTGGAGGATTTCTCCTGAAACAGGGATGCTTTTCTGAGGCACGCCGTAAGTAGGGATTCTAAGGTTCTAACTGATATGTCAATCTCCGTGGTATTGTGGAGATGACCAGTAATTCTCAGGTTATTAGTGAGATGTTTAAATTTTTCCCAGTTGTACGTCCTGACAATATTCGGAGAAAACAAGGCCGTCTCTTGCGGATTCAGAAGAATTGGGCTGTGATCTGATGGTAGCTGTTCAAGTAGGGTACAGTCAAAGTCGCATGGAGTATCGACGATGAATAGATCGATATATGAGCTTACGTTCCCTCTACAGTAGGTAGGTAGTTGTGTGGTAAGAATCCTGTATTTTGATTTTAAACTATGGTTATAAAGGGTTCTGCCATTTAGATTAGAAGTGCGATTTCGCCAGGATGGGTGCTTAGCATTGAAATCACCTCAAATGATAAATGGATAGCGAAGTCGAGAAAGCTGATCTAGGAATTCAGAGGTCGTTGCGGCCTTTGGGTGGTTGTAGATTGCCGCAAGTGTTAGTGCGGGGGAGGTGAGCCTGATACAGGCAATGTCTATACCACTCAGTTGTGGAAGCTCTACAATTTGAAAATCAAGTGAGCTCTGGACAGCGATCATTACACCACCGCCGCGGCCAAAGCAACTGTCCGGGGGGCGATCGGATCGGACGATCTTATATCCAGAAAGGTAGAAATTTTGGTCGGGCCTAAGCCACGTTTCTGTAATTATCGCAACGTTAACATCGTTTTGTTGCAGATATAATGAGAGATCGGTGTATTTATGGAATATGGAGTTGATATTCCATAGAAGAATTTTGGGATATTTGCTTCCTATGAAAGCGAAGCAGATACCTGCATAAAAGCGGCGGACTGTTCAGACTCAGTTCTGCAAATTCTAAGTCTGTTGAGAAGGTCCTTTGTTGCAGCCAAGATTCTGTCCAAATTACAAATAGTTGCAATTTCTCTGAACACCATCATCGTCTCTTCAATCGAAGAGATCGATGGTTTAGTGGGATTTGGAACTTATTCCTGGGTAACCATGGGTGGATTTCTGTACCCTTCATTCACGCCGTGTTCACTTTTACTGGAGGCAAGGGCGGCACTATAGGAGACGGTAGGGCGTTTAATTGATGTGGTCACGGGCCTGTGAGGGCCCGTAGGAGCCGATGGGTATACCTGTGCGAGGTGAGCAGGTGGCGAAGATCTTTTTGCCCTTTTGTCTAGATAATTCATTAGAGCCGGGCATTTGGAGTAGTTAGCCGTATGCTGGCCGTTACAATTCACGCATGTAGGTTTATCAATGGTTATGAGAGTACACTCCGAAGTGAAATGGGAGCCGGCACATTTGACACATTTAGGTGTGTATCCGCAATTTACAGAGGAGTGGCCGAACGCCTGACATCTGTAGCACTGTGAGTAATTCACTTTGGATTGAAATTTATCCCAATAAATGCGTGTATAGAAAAGATGACCAACCTTGCGTATTTTATTCAAAGTTACCCCGTTCGGGAAAGTAACTTTATATATGCAATATGGGGAATCTACGTTTCGCTTACCTCCGATCGGTATACACGAGACCGGGTTAAGTTCGTGGAGTTTCATTTCCTCCATGAGACCGGTCGGATTCATCTTAGGCAACCCCTTAAGAGTGACTGAGAGCACCTTTTCAGAGTTCACCGTGAAGGTGTGAAAAGGGAGCTTGGCTGTCTCCAGCTTCTTTTTAAAATCGCGGAAGTGTTCAAGTGAATTTAGTTGAACGCGAACACGTGTTCCAAGGAACTTTAGTTTGAATTCACGCCCATAGGACTCAACGAGAGATGCCGTTAGGCGTGGGATATTCCCATCGAAATTGGAGATATATAGGGGGGGGGTTTGGCGATCTGCCTCTGGGTTACTCTATCCGAGGAGGAGTAGGTTAAGGAAGAAGAAGGAACAGCATTATTGCTGTTGGCTTTAGAATTTGTCTGTCTGTCAGTGGCAGGCTGAGAAAGAGAACCACGAATCGATGGACCTCCATGTCGAGGGTTCGGTTTAAGTGGAGGGAAATCATTTGCGTCGGCACTAAAGGAGCCGAGAAGGTTAAAGCGGTTGGAGACCGTTACGGCGGGGATTTCCCCATGATGGGGAACCCCTGTCATGTTTACAACCTGCGAGTCGAAGGTGACGGGAGATTGTGTGTCCCCCCCGATTTTCTGTCTCTTTGTCTCAGACAAAAAATTGTTGTGGTAGCTCGGCGGTGACCGAGCAAAGGACGGTACGGTCGTTGCCGACCCAATGTCAGGCATAGACACGGAATTGGTATTTATGGATGGAAAATCCTTTAGATTTAAGAATCCCTGCGGAGGGTTACCCTCCTGGAAAAGGGTATTAGGAGGGGAAAAGTCTAGTGTGGACACAGTTGGAGTGAATAAATCGGTTGAGAGGATTTCACCGTCCTCTAGTAAAGGTTCACTAGTTTTACCAGTTTTATCAGCGCCAGGAGCTGGTAAAGAGTTGGATGGAGAGACGATCTCCGTGGTTGTGGAGCTTTTCAGCTGCGCAACCGATGGTGCAGATACAGCACGGGGGAGAATTTTAGGGCTGCCATGAGCACAGTCAACCGGCAAAATAACCAGAGGAGAAGTGTCCTCAACACATGATATCGCACTAACGGCCGCGTTAGTGCGAGAGGAAGAAGGAACAGGCGCCGAAACTGGTGTAGGAACCTTGGTTAATTGGAGTTGTTTCCTCATCGCAATCTGGACCTTCTCGACCTTCTGTAAGGCCGAGGGAACCAGTCCAGGCGTAAACCTTTTAGTAACTCCACTGGAAACCAGTGGAGATTTCTTAACTTGTTCACCCTTTTTGCTTACATGGGGTCTCTTCGTGTGGGTTCCCTCGAAGCGCTTGTCCGCCACGTGCGCGGAGAGGTTAGAGCGAGCGGAAAGAGACGCCTTATGGCGAAGGCGACAGAAGCGCGATCGCGGTGCCTAGGCGTAAAGAAATTGCACTGGTCAATAACTAGATCACAATTTTAGGGAAACCGAAACACTTTAAACAACGCACTTTAAAGGCTCTGGAAGGCTCCAGAAATTTTGTCCACGATAAAGCACGTCCGAACCTAACGGCTTGTCGCGCGCGAATGATCGACTTTGTGGTTCGACTTTGTGCTGAGCCAATATTTGTGAATATCTGCGTTCGCTACGCATATTAATACCGCCCGCGCAACATCTTACTTGCGAGAAACTCGCTACGTCCCGTTGTCCATCTGGCGGTGACCGCGGTAGGTGACGCCGTCGACGAAACCGAGCACTGCCGAATGATCCCGAGAGTCGACGAACGAAACACGTGTGTTAGTCCATTTGGCTGAATGTGTGCGTGTAACGCGTATACGTATTACGTTGACGAAAATTTCCTGACGAAGGAGAAGAATCAGAAGAAAAATCCTATCATTTCTGACTGATCCATGACATGATATTACGATATCTCTGTCATACGTGGACCGATTTTATTGAATATGGTCCTATTCGAAAGTTTATATGCGGTTTACATTAGCAAAATGCCTTTCAATTTAGAAAATATTGCAGGCGTGATGAGATATTAACTAAAGAAGTTTCAGGTTAGGTTAGAATGCCCGGTTTACGAGTAAAAGATACGCGGTAGCGACAGTAGACATCGATAGAGGGTGTTTCGTAATTTTTCATGTACTTGGCGTCGAGACGCTACTGCGTCTCTAGAACGCGGTAGCGACAGTAGACATCGATAGAGGGTGTTTCGTAATTTTTCATGTACTTGGCGTCGAGACGCTACTGCGTCTCTAGATTGCGATTGAACATTTGATGAACACATGGAGGCGTTACGAGGCTTTAGGTGTAAATTCGAAAGAAATACTAGAAAATCCGATTGCAAACCAAATTTCACAATGTGACGAAATTGAACAAATGTTGTTAGAAAAAGACGCAGAGCAGAATTGTACACCAAATTCGGCATTTGGTATTGTAAGTGCGTTAGCTGTATTTTCACAAAGTCCCAGAATGAGCGGACATTCAAATATTTTAGATTTCTGGGACAAGCACATTTTTTCCGAACTGAGCACACTTGCGAAAATTGTTCATGCAGTGCCAGCAACACAAGTGTCCGTAGAAAGATTATTTTCAGGACTGAAATTTATATTAAACGATCAGCGATCCAGATTAAATGGCGACATTTTAGCCGACATTATGGTCCGGATAAATTAAATTTTATGGCTTAGTTTAGGCGCGCGCGCCTTTGTGTATGTAAATATAATATTGAAAGTGTGGTGTATTGTAAAATTTCAAAGACTAATAAAGTTAGCGCATTCTATGTTTTGAATATTATTTAATAGTTATTTTATTTTAATAATTATATTTAATCATCAATTATTATTTTTTAATAAATAGTTATATATGTAGTTAATTAGTTTCATTAGATTTTTTATGACACCATAAAAATATATATATGCCCAAAAAAATTATAAAAATTGAGAATATTATTTATGATTTAGAATTTATTGAAGCTAATTTTTCCACTTTGCCAGTTCCAATAACGAAATTAGAATCGAATACGTTAACATTAAAAGATGCAATCTAATCAGTTACTTTGCTGAATATATTTTTTGATTATTTTATTTTATTTTAATCATAACAATAAAAATTCAAAAACAAAAAAACATCCAAGACTAAATAATAAAGGAAAATTGCAATACAAGAGGGATCTCTTTTTATCCATAATATATGTACATATATTCGTATATCTCTGAACTATGAAGTGAACTGTCTAGAAGTATCTATATTATCTCACTAGTAACCTACTCGGGAGCGGGTTAACCCGCTGTCTCTAGACTCTGAAACCCGCTTCCAAGAGGAGTTAACCGGCTCTCTCTAGGCTCTAAAACCTTGACGATCCGTGGGGGCGCCCGTATAAAACGGTGCTTGGGAAGCTCCGCCAATGGGCGCCCCCTATCACGGAGAGTATGGACTCGGAGTTCTTGGGACGCGTAGTTGGTACCCTCTTCCCCCCCCCCCCACAACTGGGGAAGAGGAGGGTGAGGAACGCGTTCCGGAGCCGACCAATTTATATTGGTCGGACGAACTCCGGGTCTCCGAGTGGGAGCTGTCCGTGGCCCTCCGGGAGCGTCAAGGTAGGGGGAAGAAAGCCCCCGGTCCTGACGGCGTTCCCGGCGGAATCATGGCCTTGGCACTGCAGGTCCTCGCCCCGGCTTTCAGGAGCATCTTGGATGCAAGCCTAAGCCGGGGGACCTTCCCCAGATGTTGGAAAGAGGCAGTCCTTGTCCTTCTCCACAAGAGTGGGAAACCCAAGGATTCTCCCTCCGCTTACCGGCCGGTATGTTTACTCGACGAGGCGGGCAAGCTGTCCGAAAGAATAATTGCTGCCCGCCTCCGAGAGCACCTATCGCGGGGTGGTCCCGAGCTGAGCGACAACCAGTTTGGATTCCGGAGGGGGCGCTCCACTATAGACGCTTTAGAGCGTCTGCGCCTCCTCCGGGAAGCGGCTGTCGCCCAGGGCGGGGTGTTGATCGCTGTATCATTGGATATCTCCAATGCATTCAACACCCTGCCCTGGAAGGAGGTAGAGAGGGCCCTTGAACATTTCGAGGTGCCTCTCTATCTCCGGGCGGTGCTCAGGGACTACCTCCGCGGCAGAGAGGTAGGATTCACCGGCCGGTATGGTATTCCATACCGGAGGGAGATGTGCCGCGGGGTTCCGCAGGGATCGGTCCTTGGACCATTCCTGTGGAACTTCGGATATGACACGGCACTAACGGTTTCTCTGCCCGCCGCAACGGGTGTCATCTGCTATGCGGATGACACCCTGGTATATGCGGTGGGGAAGGATTGGGGAGGGGCAGGACGCCTCGTGGAGTCCGCCCTGGACTGTGTTGTTGGCCGGATTCGGGGTATGGGGCTGGTTGTGGCCGCCGAGAAGACCGAGGCGATTTGGATGTACAAACCGTCTGGGTCGCGGCGGCCGCCCCAAGATTTTCGGATCCGGGTCGTCGATACCCCCGTCGAGGTCAAGCCCACGATGAAATATCTGGGCCTGATTATCGACGGTCGATGGCGCTTCGAAGAACACTTCGGTCTCCTGGGCCCCCGATTGGAGAGGACAGCAGCCGCTCTCGCGAGGCTGCTGCCAACATCGGGGGCCCACAGATGAAGGTCCGCCGCCTCACTCCCCTCCAGGGCGGTTTGTTAGCTAAGGGGGTGGCCAGTTGAGTTCTCGGAGATCCTGGCCCCCCCTTACAATAGCTTACGTGGGAGTGCGGTTTTAGTGGCTGGCCGGAGAGTCCTCTGGACAGTCCCACATAACCCTGGCCCCCCAGGGGGGCCAGGGTATGCGTAACGCATTTCCGCACTATAAAAAAAGGCTCTAAAACCTGCTCTCTCCGGGTTAGTACGGGTTACAGAAACCTCACCGGTTAACCGGGTTTGGGTTAGGGTGAGTCCGCGGTTTCACGGGAGAGGAGATGGGTTCCGAGGGTGTGCGAAATGCACCCTTTCCAGAAGCCCGTCTCAACGTGTGCGGCGGCCTTCCTCCTCGTCCTGACGCTGTTTCGGCAGTGGAGGGGCCCGAGGACGGAGGTCGCCGGGGGTCGCAGGGGGAGTTCGAGCCGAACTCGAGCTCCTCCAACGGGCGACTCATGGGAAGGGGGACGAGAAGCCTGGTCGTCGGCTGCTCGGGGGGTTGTTAGGGAATGTCTCATTAAGGGACAGCGGGGGCCCAGTTGTGTACTAACGTGATCCTGGGTCCCTACAGTAAATGTCTAGGGACGACTATTGGGGTCGTTAGTCGGTAACGATTATACCGAGACCGACATTGGTCATCCTTGCCTTCGGCGGCAAGGATGGTTATTAGGGTGGACCTTATTTTTTGACCAACGAATTTTTTTCACGTCGCCCCCCAGAATTGTTCTCTATGGTGAGAAAAAATTTTGTGCAAAGTTTGAGATCGATCGGAAAAAAGGATCACGTGGCGCATTTCAATTGAAAATTTTGAAAATTTTGAAATTCATCGTAACTATGAAGTATTATATATCGTTGGATTTGTAATTTTTTTCTAAATAAGAATATGGAAAAATTATATGACCTTAATTAAAAAAAAAATAACGATGACCTTGAAATTTCGAAAATTTGATTTTCAAAAAAAAAATTTTTTTTACCATTATATTTACCATATTGAACAGTGCAACTTTCTCCTCTGACATTTTTTCGTATAACCACAAATAACAGAGATATTTAAATCTGTCGGCGTCTGCCGCAGTCGTCTTTTTGCTTCCCATCGTCACACTTTTTTTGGGGAAATTGTCGTGAAGTTGACGAGCAATCATCGAGAGGTAGTTGTTTGGGAGTCATGAGTTTAGCACATTGACAGTAAGCTTAGATTGTAGCGGCTCAGTAACGACTTCAACCAGGTAGTTGGGACCAACCGAACCCTGCGTATTTGCACATTTTTTGACCGGCAATTCATGAGTCTCAACGACCGAATATAATTTATTACGTTACCTCCAGATGTACCCCTTGGACCTTAAGTCTACTTTTTTACAATTTTACCTATCTTAAAACTCGTAAGCGCACACCCGGAAAACAGATGTAAACCCTCGTTATAAAATTTATAACCACCCGTACTTAAACTCCCACTCCTATTCCTACTCCTACCCTTACTAGTTTTTCCACCAATAACTTTCAACTCCATCAACCAATCATCACGCTTTCCCAAAAAAACGAGAAGATGTATCAGAGAACCACCGATTAGATCTGTCTGAGCTAACGAAGTGTGATCTTCAGTATCGAGTAAGCTAACATACAACCTCATCTTTGAAGTCCAATGGAGAGTAGAAGTAGCGATAAACTGTTCTTATTAGAACATGATGAAAGTCAAATTATTGGTGCTAAGTTACCATCGAAACTACAAGTTTTAAGAGTGCTATTTTATAATTTGCGGAAAGTGAAATTGAACCTTCGGTCTAGTGCATATCTCGTTATTAAAGAAGTGGAAGTCTTGTGGGAAAAGGCCAGAATTCCAGTGCAGTATAACATTCGCTGCGTCGAGAAATTGGAGTCACTATACCAAAAGTGGAAGACTTTACAAAAGAGTTGTAAACGACGATCCCAGATACAAGATCAACGGGAACAAGAGTTTCTTGATGAATTAGATGATCTTTTCGATATTGCGCATGGTAATGCTTTAGAGATGATCACGATAGAGGAGGACAAGCAATTTCTTTTGAATCAAAGGAAAAAAGGACGACCAGGATCGATGATTGGAGGAGATCGCAGTCTTTACAAAAAAGAACAGAGACAATCGCTTCGTGAAGAAAGAAATGAATTACATCGAGTTCGAGTGCGAGCAAATATGCAAGGTACGTTTTTCCAGAAATTATTCACTTTAAAATAAATTTGTCGAAATCTATTTCTCTTTATTCATATTATGCACATTTTTTAGAATTAGAAGAAACAATCAATTTTACATCCGACGATGATGAAGAAAATCAGCAATTGAATGAGAATCCTGTGCTAGAGTCCAATGCGAGCGATTACGATGTAATGGAACCTGGTCCGAGCGAACCTAAGCGAAAACGCGGTTCAAAACACATTATTACGCTAAAGCTTGTAGCAACGCTCGATAAATGTAAAATTAGTGATCGCGATGCTGTCCGAATAATTGCAGCAACTACTCAAGCGCTTGGTCACGATATTAACGAGTTCATAATAAATCGAACATCGATTCGTCATTATCGAACGCGTTTGCGCGCGGAACATAGTAAAAGGCTGCGTGCAGCTTTTCTTCACCACGAAATTGATGCAGTTACTGTTCATTGGGACGGTAAAATGTTACCTGCTCTAGTTGGTAAAGAAAAGGTAGAAAGGTTACCTGTAATTGTTAATTGCAGAGGACGTGAACAATTACTCGGAATTCCGGCAATCACGTCTTCTACTGGAAGAGATCAAGCTGTTGCTGTCCATGATCTACTCCGGGAGTGGGATCTATGCGACAAAGTACAAGCACTTACATGTGATACTACAGCATGCAATATGGGTTGCTGGAAAGGTGTTTGTGCAATTTTGGAGCACGAAATCGGGCGGGACTTACTATATCTTCCGTGCAGACATCATATTTATGAACTT
The DNA here is from genome assembly GCA_916610235.2 of Lasioglossum morio. NCBI lineage: Eukaryota > Metazoa > Arthropoda > Insecta > Hymenoptera > Halictidae > Lasioglossum > Lasioglossum morio. Next base: position 114,459 of record CAKAJA020001047.1, on the reverse strand, counting down.
ATTTTAAGATCTGTTTTTGACAAAAAGATGTCCACATCTACGGGTCCAAATGTTCCGATTTTTAAACGCTTCCAGCAAGCGTGGCCCAATTTAAACAAATTAAACTTCCACTCTGGAGTGGAAGATGCGCTGGTCACTCAAAAGATCAAAAATGTACCAGAGCTAATCGATTTCGCTAAACAGTCTCTGCAAATACGTCATCCACGAGAAGACTATCGTGAGTTTATTCAACTCGTGTTACTATTTTTAGGTAATAACTTTTCCGCATACCATTTTCGAACTCCTGGAGCTTTCCATCATGCTCGGTGGATGGCGAAAGGCATTTATTGCTTAAAAATATTTTTATTTCGCGAAGAATTCGAATTAAGTGAGGAGGAGACAAATGGAATTCGCGACATATGTATATTTATCGCAAATCTATATTTGAAAGTATGGATAGAAGCTCCTTTCCCGACGAAGGCTCCGCAGCAGGATTTGACTTTTATAAAATCCTTATATAACTATAAAGAAATAGATAAGAATATCAGTGATATAACGCTAGACAAATTTTGCAAACATTTATGGTATTTAACACCAGAGAATGCTGCGTTATCATTCTTTGATAAGGACGTTTCGATAGAAACAAAAAAACGAATGGTGCAGGCGTTGAGCAATCCTAGTAGCGGCGATTATAATAAAAAATTTGACATTTTACCAACTAATGTGGCCGATCACATGCCAGAGGACATATCAGGTTTTATATCAGATGAAAGTCGAAAATTTTTTAATAGATTTAATATACCGACAGAATTTTTAAAAAAAGATCCAATAGTTTGGCAAGATGACGATTCTTACAAACTAGGTTTAGATATAGTAAAGGCTTTGCCTGTAGTCAATGATTCGGCAGAACGAGCCGTTAAGCTAATGCAGGATTATAATGAACTTCTAGCTCGCAATGAAGAAGAGAAGCAGATGGTACTGCAAATGGTAAAAGATTACCGCCAGCAATATCCTGACGCAACGAAAACGACAATAGCTAAAAACATGGAAATATAAAATAGAGTTCTTTAGTTCCTTAGTCTGTAGCACAGTCGGACCACACAGCTACCTCCCTCTCAGGAAAAACCCAGAGGGGTAGCGTCATAAAATACGCTGGCAGCGTGGGTCCTTCCAGCCACTTTGGGCCTGAGGACCCACTCTTCCCATGATCGCGAATGGTGCAACATCGCTCTTCCAGTGACTGTTGTCAAATTTGGATTCTCACTCTAGCTTTTGTATTATTTGTCTGTTAATTTAATAAAACGCATTCTTGGCGGGCGGCTTCACCGTCAATCGGCGTATGATTTGGTGACCCGCTCTGTCTTTCCCATCCTAAAAGCGGATAGTCTTACATTAGAATATAAGAAATAGTTACTTATTACTATTCTGTAGAACATATTCATTCACATATATAGTCCAATACAAAATTAAATATCTCTGTTATTTGTGGTTATACGAAAAAATGTCAGAGGAGAAAGTTGCACTGTTCAATATGGTAAATATAATGGTAAAAAAATTTTTTTTTTGAAAATCAAATTTTCGAAATTTCAAGGTCATCGTTATTTTTTTTTTAATTAAGGTCATATAATTTTTCCATATTCTTATTTAGAAAAAAATTACAAATCCAACGATATATAATACTTCATAGTTACGATGAATTTCAAAATTTTCAAAATTTTCAATTGAAATGCGCCACGTGATCCTTTTTTCCGATCGATCTCAAACTTTGCACAAAATTTTTTCTCACCATAGAGAACAATTCTGGGGGGCGACGTGCTTTGTGTCTCGATAAAAATTTTTCGCCAAGTATAGCTTAGGTCCACCCTAATGGTTATCCATTAATCGGATTTTCCCCAATTCAAAAAAAAAGGGTTAATCCGCGGTACGCATCCCTGTGCGCAGGTTTCGCGAAGGCTTCGCGCATCGCGGCCGCGAGGAAGCGAGGAGCGCCCTGTGCGCAGGCTTGCGTCCTCGCGGCCGCGAGGTTGCCACAAACGGTGGAACCGCGCGCATTCGAATGCACATGAAAGACGAAAAGGGAAATAGATTCTATATTTCTTATGTTTTATGTCCCCACCTACTTACTTGCGAAGGCGCGAAATGACACCATTTCTCCGATAGCTATTGCTTTGACAAGTCCTATCCTGCGTTTTTGTGTAGTACTGTAGTGTATAGCAATTGGTGTGTAGTGCTTCGCATTTTTTATAATCTTTTATTTTGTATTTAGTTGCATTGCTTTTCACAATGCCTAAAGTAACTGTTGGTAAATACTTTTTTTCAAAATTAGATGTCGAGCTTGATCTTTTCTTTGTTAGACAAGCTGACAATAATGCTAAATGCATAATTTGTAAATCTGTATTAAAGGACAAGAAAGGTGCTAATCTTTCTCGTCATTATTTTTCAAAACATGATAATGAATATAAACATTATTCTAGAATAGAACGAAGACAGTCACTTGAGGCATTTAGAAGACAAAACGATGAGTCAACCGAGAGTTTCGACTCCGAGAACAAAATTGTGTCTTATCGAGTAGTTTGGGAAATAGGTCGCGCGAAGAAATCTTTTTCTGATGGGGAATTCATTAAAAATTGTGCCATTGAAATGTCCAAATCTTTTGGCAATGATGTGGCCGTTGAACAATTTAAAACTGTCCCTTTGTCTCGTCGCACGGTATCCAGACGTTTCTTAGATATTGATAGATATTTTGAAAACAAGCTCCGTACTTTACTCCAAACTTGTGCGTATTTTTCGCTTTGTTTGGATGAAAGCACGGATGTTACCGATGTTGCTCAGTTAGCAATTTTTGTGCGTATGGTGCAATTTGATTTTTCAGTGCATGAAGAGCTACTTGCGTTAGTATCTTTATATAGCACCACTAAAGGGGTAGATATATTTAATGCTTTAAAAACGCAAGTAGATAATTATACGAATTTTAGTAAATGTAGTTGTATTGTTACGAATGGAGCACCATCAATGCGAGGACACAAAAAAGGATTCGTTGGGTGTTTAAGACGGAATAACATTAATTGTGATGTTTTTCATTGCATAATACATCAAGAAGTATCATGCACAAAATCTATTCAATCTTGCGAAACAATGAAATTTGTGACTAAAGTAATAAATCTTCTCAGAGTCGGCAACCGCTCATTGACTCATCCCAAATTAAAATTGTTTTTAGAGAATGAAGGTGCCGCGTACTCTGATTTGCAAATGTACACAGAAGTTCGATGGTTAAGCGCCGTTACAGCGTTAGAAAGATTCTTTGCACTTCGCAAAGATTTAGTTGCATTTTTAGAATCGGAAAGTAGTATTACATCATTTGAAATTATTGAGAAATTAGAAGATAAAGAATTTCTGTGTTCATTAGCATTTCTTACAGATATGACGCGTCACCTTAATTCACTAAATACGCTTTTGCAAGGGAAAGGGAAGAATTTTGCTAATTTGTTTTGGCATGTAAATAGCTTTCGTAAAAAATTAGCATTATTCGTACATCAATTTTAAAAATAAGATCTGACTCATTTTCCTTCATGTCAAGAAATTAAGGATGAATTTCTTGATGTAAATTTCTCTTCTTTTCGGCAAAATATATTAGATATTGAGGATGAGTTCAAAAGTAGATTTTTAGATTTTCAAAATTTTGAAAAGAACATAGCATTGTTTACCGATCCGTTAACAGTTAAAATTAAAAATCAAAACCACGATCTTCAATTTAAATTGTGTGATTTACAATCAGATCCCCTGTTTTCTTTAAAGAAAGAAACACAGGAAGACTTTTTCAAATTGTTGCAACTTGCCCAATACCACAATTTGGTGGTTGTCTATCATCCCCAGTAAATGTTCTATCCGGAGTACCTCAAGGCTCCCGCCTGGGGCCTCTTCTATTTATAATGTTCATTAATGATTTAACCACCATTTTTCAACACTGTAATTTTCTTCTATTTGCAGATGATTTAAAAATCTTTAGTATCATTTCGTCTCGAGATGATGCTTCCAAATTACAGGCAGACCTGGATCGTTTATGTGAGTGGTGTCACATGAACGGTATGGATCTCAACATTAAAAAGTGCCATATTATGCGGTCTTCCCGTCGTTCTGTATCTCTTATATATCCTTACCGTCTAGATGACTGTATTCTATCCTCAATAACTGAAGTTAAAGACTTAGGAATTCACTTCTCCTCTACCTTAGATTTTTCCACCCATTTTCACCACATTGTAAACTCCGCTTCAAGAATGCTCGGTTTCATACTTCGTTTTTCCACAGATTTTCATTCTATTCATACACTTAGGTTGCTATATATTACCCTTGTCCGTCCCCAGTTAGAATATGCTTCAACCATATGGTCTCCGAAAAGTGTGAAATATGAAAACATGATAGAGTGGGTAGCGTTAGCGGGGTCGGCCTCTACCTCGGCAGCGCTAGTGGGGTCGGCCTCTTCCTTTCTGGCAACGGTGGAAGGTCCTATCTCTTCCCCTCCGGCAGCGGTGGAAGGTTCTCTTTCTTCCGGCTACTCTTCGACCTCTTCGAGGGTGTTGTCTCCATCTTCTTTCGTCACCGTCTTCCACCTGTCGGACTCGGGAAGATCCTCCACCGACTGGTAGGCGGACTCGTCTTCCGTGTCGACCTTGATCTTCTCGGTCTGGGTGGCCACGGTCCTTCGGTACCTGTTGCCGATGGCCAGGTACCCCTGAACTACCCACCGTGCCTTCTCCTCCCCTTCGGTGGTCTCCAGGCGTATTATCGCCGTCCAAAATTTGTCCTCCGCCCTGCTGCGCGTGAGAACCGGAATGTTGTTGGCCGTTTCCGGCAGCATCGATGTTCGTATTATCTGCTGGGGCAACTCGTACGTTCAGTTCGCTGTTTCCAGGCATATGTGATGGATGTTTCGCCTTGAGGTCGCTAATATGGGACTTCCCGAGGTCTTTACCCTCTTCTATGGCTAACCGATATACTACCGGCGACAGATTGCGTGTTGTGATGACGAGGCCGGTGTATTTGGGGTCTAACTATGCGGCGGCGTGTTGTGTTGCCGACGAGAGAATTCTGTGTCTCTTCATGACTCTTTCCGCAACGTTTGCAGCTGGGGTACCCTACCTTTCCAAGGTTCTATCGTCAATACCTCGCACTCTAAGGGTGGCTCGCTATCTCCCCGCACGCCTTTCATTGGCCGCGGGTCTCGCCCGAAATTCAAAAATGCTGGGGAAGCTTGCATTACCGAATGATGCGCCACATTGTATGTGAATCGGAATTTCGGCAGGTGTATGTCCCACTCTCGGTGATCCCTCCCCATGTACGCGATTATACCCCAGAGGAGAGGGGTCCCGAGATTCTCTAATACGCTTGCCGAGATACGTTGTTCCCTTTTCCCTATCTTTATCGCGAAGTGGGTACTCTGGACTGCTCGATCGACTGTCCCCGTGGCCAGGAGAAAATAACAGGGTTTTTCCCCTATCAGTACTTCGATGGTTAATAGAGGTGGTCTCTTTTTCTCCCCGATGGTAAATACTCGTGCCAATACTAATTCCGGCAGAGTCCCTCCGGCCCCGCTGAGCGACTCCTCCCCCATTTCCCGTTGGCCTATTGCACCTTTTGCAGCTGTTGAGCGTTATTCCCGGTGCCCCGCACCCGTAACAGTGCACTCGGGGTGCTTCCCGGTAATCTCGCGATCTATGTCCGATCTTCCGACAATTCCCACATTCGAACGACGAACTCCCGGACGCGCGTTGTTTGTCGCGCGGCGGTTCCGTTCATCGATCGTTGTTCGCGGTTTCTTCCGGTTTTCGCGGTGGGGGTCCATACGATCGTTCCCTTGGTTCGGAAGGATATCCCGATTCTCTCCGCCCGGCAGCAGAAAAATTGTTCGCGCTCGGCGCTGGAGAGTTTCGTTTACTCGTTCCGTAACGGGGTTCTCCGTATGCGGGGGTGGGGGTTCGGTCGGTCTCTCTACTACTCCCGGCAGCTATCGCGTTCGCGTATTCTAAGTGCACGGTTTTCCCTCTCCCCGGTTGTCTTTGAGAGGTATAGCGAGTGGGGTCGTACGCGAAACTCGGATGGGCCATCTCCGATGGCTTCGGATTCCGTTTTAATTTTTCGGTATCGGACTCGCGCTCGGCCTCTATTAACGCGTCCTCTAACTGATCGAACGTTGTTAGGGCAGCTAGCGCGATCACGTTTCGTAATGTGGGTTTCGCCCCCCAGTATGCCCTTTTCATCTTTTTCTCCTCCGGCCACGGCGGGTCTAATCGGTCGAACATCGATCTCATACTAACGATATAATCGCGAAGGGGTTCGTATTCCCCCTGGACCCTGTCCTTTATATTTTGAATTAGAGTGTCGCGGTATTCCGGATCGCCGAAAAATCTCCGAAACGCGTTCACGAAATCCTCCCACTTCTCCATTTGGGCTTCCCTCGCCTTGTACCAGTACAATGCCGTATTCTCTAGGCAAACCGTCATGCACCGTAACAGATGCCGGTCTGCGATGTTACCATATCTCCGGTGTTCTATGAGGCGTTCGAGGAAGGCTTCAGAGTCTTCGCCGGGCGCCCCGGAGAATTTTATTCGCCATCGTCTCATTACTTCGGAGATGGGAGTAACGCGGCAATACATGTCTCGACTGGTACTTGGCGGGGTTGGCCTCGGGAGATCAGGGAGGGTGTCCGGCAGCCTACCTCCCATTTTCCGTTGAGGGGAGGTCGGTGGGTCGTACACTTTTCTTTCGAAAGTCGGTACCGGCAAAATAAAGTCGCGGGGTGGCGACCTCATCTCTTCGGCCCGCTCCTCGTCAGAGGTTATCGCGTCCGAATTATCATTTCCGTCCGCGGCCTCCTCGTACACGGAATGGAATTCCCATTCGCCCCCCCCCCCCCCATCAACGTTAGGGCGAAGCATCTTTGTCGGCAGCTCAAATTCTCCTAAATAGCGTGACTCTCTGTTATCGTCTTAATCCGATATAATAATCTACTCTCGTGGTTGATTACTCTGCGCGATAGCAAAGGGAACTCGATCTCGACCGCACCGCGATATCGACAACTGTTCAACGGAACGGGACGCGTAACGTAAACAAAAAAAATTCTGAAATTCCTTCGGCAATACAATAGCGGTTCGAATATTATCGACTATACGTCGGCAGCGCGAATCTTTTCCTAATTCGGATCGGGCTCTCCCCAGCAATTTGTACAATAATTCGTACAGGGTATTCTCCCTCGTAAATCGCCAAAATATGATCGCCAAATGATTATCGCCAAATGATTATCGCAAAAGGATTATCGCAAATGAACCACTCAGCTCGGCAGCTGAGAGTTGTTCTTGCAAAAGTGAGCGTAATATTCAGAGATTCGCGGAAAAACAAAAAAAAACAAAAAAAAAAAGACAATACGGGACGTGACTCTCTACGACTGTACAACCCTCAAAACGCTCCGTCCATCACCACATGATATATTCGATTCACCCTTATCGGATGAATCGTACAAGACACAAAAAAAATTGCAAAAACAGAAAAAAACAATGGCAACACACAATATATATGGGTGGCCTAGCCTGTGCTATTACTGGGAGCTAGAACGCGTCCACTCGCAGAACATAAAACCAAATAAGTTAAAACCGTCCGCGATAAAGATAAAAAAAATAACCAATAATAATAAATAATAACAAAAGAATTTTGAAATAATAAATTAAAAGTAATAAATTATAGAAAATAAATAAACTACACGAAGGTGACTAGAAGCTAGTAGGCAGAACAGCAAGTATCAAAACGATAAAGAAAGAGGAAGCGAAAGGAAAGGAGGAGAAAAAGGAAAGAGAAAGAGAAGAAGAGAAGGAAAGAAAAGAGCCGAGAAAAGAAGAAAGAGAGAAAAGAGAAGAAAAAAAAGGAGACGCGAACTCACTGCTCTTGCCCGAATTCGAAACACAGAAATTATTTACAATTGACACGAAAACGTACGGAAAAAAGTTACCGCGATAAATAACGAAAGAAACCAACACGAATAAATAACGAAAAGTAACAACGAAAAATAAATAGAAAAATTAAAGAAATAATCGAATGAAAAATACAAAAATAGCACAGGAAAGACCGAATCAATTAACAAATTGCATAATAAATTCACTCCCGAGCATTATCGAACAGAAGAAAAACATTTTGAAGAAATATCAGACCTAATTCCATTGAAAGAAAATAGCGTAATATTCTCCGTTCACAGAATTAGAAATGATAAATCAAATCACCATCAAATATCATCAATAACACATTCAAAAAATTCAAATAGAAATTGTACGAAATATCAGCAGTAAAAAAAATAACATAATAAAATAGCAATGGCGCAAAATATCATCAGAGAAAAAAAAATTGCTACTAAGAAAATCAATTCCAATAAATATTATGAAAACAAAAATATCATATGAGAAAATGAAGTTCATTAAATATCACATAAAAATATCCTATAAAATTTTAAATATCATGTGAAGTGAGAAATTCTACCGGCAGCCTCAATCTGAAATCAAGTTCGGAAATTTACATCCGAAATTCAATTCAGCCACGCGTACCGGCAAACAACAACACTGAAGGACAGGTTGTACACAAAAACTTTGCTCGCTTCGTTGGCTCTGCGAACGTCGTAGAAATTCCGCAGTCGTAACGGGTGTCCGATTTCGACGTCGCGACGGCCACGTTCGTATCCTCACTCAGTTCTTTCGACGAGAGAAAATTACGAGAAGTCAATTTTTCGTGAGAGCCTCGAATCGTTCCGCGCACCTCCTGACGAAAAAGCCCTTACACAGGTCGCTATTTCAGCGAGAGGTCCCTGTTCGGGCGCCAAATTTGTCACGTCGTCTTCAATCCGATCCCGCCAGAAGGGCGGAAACTTTGACGACACCGGGTATTTACAAGCTCGGAAGCCGGGCCGCGTTCGGCCGCACGAAACGCGGTCCACCCGGGACAAAAGGTGTTCGCAAGCTTGTCGATGTCTCTAAAAACTTCGCGAATATTCGGGCGCCAGGCACGGAAGGTGCCACGCGAAAAATACGCTTACGACAACCGGCAACAGATGTAGGATTTCCGCGAATGGGTCCAGAATACTACGCGGGGCGAATACGAGGCATTCCCCGCGGCGGGAAGGTTTCTCACGAAATCAACACTCTCGGGAATTGGTTAACATGAATTTATTGGCGATAGCTGTTATAATCGCGCTGCCGGCCGACACCGGCAGAAAAGACGAAGTTAACCGGCGCGTAACAATTCTTCGGCGACGGATGGAAATCGCCCGCGCCTTGTCCCTTTGGACTTCCTCTAAATCGCGTCGAATCCGGCAGCACGTGGTATTAACGATCGCGTGCGCGATCTACACGTTTCACGCCCGGATTCCGATGGAATACGCGTTATAATTGACTTCTCGTCGTCGGAACAAATCGCGAAGATACGACGCGAACACGTGGCGGCGTCCCACCGTGGAACGACACGAGGTTGGCGTGAAAATACGACGACGTGCGGATCCTCGCTAAATTACAAAAAAATAGTGCTCAGCACTTCGCTAATTATTTCCCCGCACGCCCGTCGCTCGACCGATGTATGCGCTCGCGGACTGGCTGCAGCCGGCAGCCGCAAAGCACGTCGAATTTCCGCGACACGATCGCGAACCCGTCACGCTAACTGAGCCAACGCGAAACAGAAATCACTTCGATATTCGATATAAGAACCGACTAAAGCTTACCACAAGGTGTTCGAAGGGTTCGTAGGAGCCTGGTATGCGCTTCCTTCCGGCAGCGTGCGTCGCAAAGTACAATATTAGATCGCAAAACGTACAACTTATCGCGACAATGGCCAACGAAGAAGTGATTTCGCACGCGTTGACTCGGGAACGCGGAAGTGAAGCGTCCCCCCTTTCCGCTCGCTTTTCCCCGCGGCACGCGTAGCCTATCCCGTTAAGAGTTTCGGCAAGGGCCTCGCTCCGCGCGACGGTCCCTGGTGTCCGGTGATTGGCGGCTTCTCCGGCAACGGTGGCTGGTGATTTGCCGCTTCTCCTCGAGGCGATCGGCACTGGCCAATCCGGTAGCGAGCCGGGTTGCTTTCCGGTTGAGGCGACATCAAGGTAGCCGAAATATATTTTGGCCGGTTCTGCTCCTTGGCGGCGCCTCCAGGTTGTTCGTCCTGGGCTAGGTCGATCCCTCGATATCTCGTATTTTCCGTTAGGGCTTTTCACGTTCTGGCCCTCCGCGAGGAAAATGGTTCCGGGTCCCTCCGGGACCCGGTGACGGTCCTGCAAATATGCGTCGCGCAAATTGGCGCGACGCTCAAAATATGAAATGTCGCCCACAGGTCTCGTTCGTGCCCAATTCAATTTCGTGGGACGTTGGCAAAAATGCAACGTCACACTATGTACCTGAACGTGTTTTTGAGAAATAGAGCAGGATTTCATACAATGAAATCCAAATCCTCATATGGAGCAATAAATCCTTTAAATCGTATTATTGCTAGCTCAAACACATTTTATAATAATATTGATTTTTTCGATGGCACGTTACAGGCATTTAAAATTAAATTGCGCTGTACTATTCGTTAATAGTACCTATATTTGCTTAGTTTCGCGCTGTCCATAATTATGTGAATTTTTAGATTAAGACTTAAGATTAAGATTCTCTTATGTCATATTATTATATTCGTAGAATCTAGCCTCTTCCATAATTGCGTGGTGGACATAATTCGCACAGTTCGTCGGGGACACGTTTTTGACTGATTCGTCTACCAGTCGGCGGACATCCTGCATCTTAAATGTTGTGTTCCGCTGCCTTATATACCTTTTAATTTGGGACCACACGTGTTCGATAGGATTTAACTCGCAGTGGTAAGGGGGAAGCCGCAACACTAAAAAGCCTTTACTTTTCAAATATTCGTCAATTACGTATGTATTCTCCGGGTTCTTGTATTTGCCGCAGGTACTTAGTAATTCGGCTTTGAAGTAATCCTGCAGCTCAACCCTATCCTCCCCCTTACCTACCAGCCACTCCAAGATTTCCGCCTTCCTCCAGGCCTTTGTTGGATAACGCTCTTTTAATACGCTGTGGTATGGAGCGTTATCCATTACCACTACAGCTCCAGCTGGTAGCGTGTGCGAGATTTTCTCCACCCATTCGAAAAACGTGCCGCCATTCATTTCTTGGTGGTAATCGGCAGTACCCTTCTTGGACTCGAAGCATAGGAAACCTTCGGGAAGAAATCCGTCCTCGGATCCAATATGACCGATAAATAATCAGTCTTTTCCCTTTGCTCGAGGGGGCCGGTATACCTACCGACAGTTGCCTTTGTTTGGCGTCCTTTGAACTGCCGACGGACATGTCCACCCATGACTTTTCTCCGGCATCCCCGCAGTTGTACCATGTCTCATCTAAGTAGAATATTTTACGGCCTTCCTCGCGTAGCTTCTTTACCCTTCTTATATACCCTTGCCTCCAGACAATTATGTTGTCTTTTTCAATCAATGCGCTGTTGCGCTTTCGCTGCATATAACGAAATTCCATACGTTTCAGCAGCCGATACAGACTTGTTCGGCTGTACGTCGGCAGTTCCACGTCCGCATTGATTGCCGATAACACCTTATCTAGGTTTGGCACCTCGCGCCGAATCCAAAATTCGTGGACTTTTTTCCTTATAGCCAGTGTTCCGTCGCATCGAGCCCGTACACGTGGGTCGGTCTTTGGAACAGTATTTGTGGCACGTGCGAGCCTAAAGAGTCTTTTAGAAGATTAACTACCCAATTGCCTTACTTTGTAGTCGGTCGGGCTCTTCAGAAGAGTTTTGTTCAGCCGTTGAGTTTACAATGTTTTATAAATCAGATCCTATCTAAAGGTTCTGGTCGCCAGATGTGTGCGGTTTCAGGCGACGGAGCGTCTCCTTCCACAAGTTGAATGTCGCCCCACTCCTTCCCAAGATGGGCCTCAAGCAGAGCCATGGGAAGGAGGGACAAGAGTTCTTTGAGAACGCTGATTGGTAAATATAGCATTCGGCACGAACCAATCCGTGCCTTCTATTCATAAGGCAATCAATGAGACGTCATCGATGCCGAAATCAGAAGGAAACCCTTCTCGCATACATAGAAGGGTCTCCACACACACCTTCTCGTTACATAGAAGGATATACAAAATATCCCTTCTCATGCACGGAGGGATATCTCAAGAAGGAACGCCCTCTATCTTACGTGAGGAGTTCTAACGTTCACGAAGAGACGACACAGTCGATCTGAACCTCTCGTCGGAGAGTCACTTTCGCTTTACGAATTTTCCTTGCGTAGCAAGTACACCAAGGTTGTTCTTACGGAAAACAGATCACAACGGTCGAGATCTGACGCGTCTAAGGCAGGGTATGCTAGATTGCCTTACTGAAGAGTCCACTAGCACGTCCGGACGAAACGCAAATAATTCTTCATCGTAGTCATACGTGTAAACTTTCGAATAAGCTATCCAAGATTAGTTTGGCGGATAGCTCATCGCGATCGAACAGCCAGTATGTCCTCTTCGTTGGTTTTTTCTAGGATATTCAAACAACGCCTCTTCATACTTGACGACGTAACAGTGCCTGTCCTCCTATGTTCGGCAATGGTCTTCATAATGGTCGTCTTTCCGACTCCCGTACTCCTCGACAGGGAGTTCATTACTTCCACATACGTCATGTCGGGGCTTTTCTGTTTTACCTCTTCGTAAAGGTTTACAATGATTTCCTTCTGCCCAGACAAAACGTACTAAAAACAGAAAAAAAATTGAAATAAAGATTTCACAATATGAGCGATATCGAAGATGCGATATCGAAATTCGAAATTCGAAATCTCCGACCCTGATAAGCAAATAACAGCCCAAATACAGTATTGCAGAAGTTGATATTTTGCAGAAGTTGAAAGTGCAGCAGTGTGACCCTTGCCTTTCCTCCACGATAGAAAACAGGGATCCTCGTCTCCGCGGAAGGGATCGTGCCATAAATCAGAAGTCTGCAGTTACTCGGGAATGTCCGCAGGACACCGGAACGGAAAAATTTTCTCCTGCACATGTTGGGTTTATGAATTCTTTTTCGACCGTGCACTTTCAACTTCTGCAAACCACGTGTTTTTTAGAATGTTCCTGTATCCTCAGTTTTGCTTCGTGGTGGGGATATTTGGGGATGTACGCAGCTTTTTAGGGAAACTGCAGTCAGTCCAAGTCTCTGCCACATAATGTTCACGTCGCAAGAGAACTTCTACATCTTTGTCGCGTACGTCTGCAGCGGGTTCAATGCTGCTGCCGCTGTAAGGCGAATCAAACGAGAGCGTCCACGTATCAGACTGGCGTCGGAGAATGATCCTTTTCAGGGCCCCAAATATTTAACGCAGGAATAACGTAGGAACTACCTGCTACGTGCTAAGTGATAGATGCGTTGACCTGGACGCACTTTCCGTGCTACCCTCCTTTTGCAGCCCTTGGATTTGACTGCGATCGCGTACTTGACAGTTACCACCAGCGGTGCAATTACCGGCCTGACCACAAGAACTATTTATGGACAACAAGCGGCAGGTCAATTTCGAAGGATATTAGTGCCTCGACTGTGAAAGTGAAGAAAAAATTCGGGATGTTCTTCTTTTCGAAAGTTTACGTTCGCTAGTGATCACGTTATCTGATTGTTGTGATTTGTGCTGTAATACAAGTGATATTGCAATTGTTCTTAGTGCATCTGTGTGAAATAAACGTACGATTTATTTATCGATTTGAAAGTGAAAGTGAAAAGTCCAGATCGTTGAGCGCGTATCCGTCAAAATGTCGTATACCTGCTATCTACCCCAGCTGTGCAGTTCGTCGACCTGGCCGTACGCCCCTTGGATTTCGGTACTGTCGTATACCTGCAGACATCTGTGCAGTTCGTCACCGACTGACCCATTGACACACATTTCGAAGCAGCAAATGGATTTATGGCTGAATGATGCATGTGAGTTTTTAAAACAATCAGTTTCTGCTTCTTCTCTCGTTCGGGTAAAGTTATTCGCGCGATTATCTCGTAAACTAAAGCCGACAGCCAAAAACTTTAAAGAGAAATGTTGTTCAGAATAATGGTCTTGACCACATATCCAAAGGTCGTTGAAATTGGAGAGAATTTACATCATCGAGAAACTCTTGTTCGTTGCGATGTCACGGCGTACCACCAACGCTCGACTGCCGGTGCCGCGCGACACGGCGGCCCAGGGTGCGCTCTGATTGGTCCGTGTTTTTCGTTAATAACTCCTAAACAAAGCCGCGGACGCCATTTTTGCAAAGGAAAATGTCGCTTCAAATGACCCAAGGAACCTCCCATTTTCGGCTCCTAGGGTAGTTTTGGGACACCCTGTATTTCGGGTAGTAGTATTTCGTCAAAAGCGGTCGACGTTGCAGTGAACTACAAACGTTTAAATATGTTGAAAACTGCAGATTTTCAACTGCTTTCAACTGCAGTAAATCTAAGGATTTTAGCTTCCCAGAAATATTAAAATCGTATAGTACAATATTAAAAATATTATCGTCTTTTTAATAGTGTCTGAATATTAGTAAGAGTCACTGTATGTAATGAACATTATTTATATGTATAATATGGACGTACCTTTCCTTGCGGATTCCGCTTCACTGGAGATAACGGCTCTTCTGGATTCATTATTTTGAACGCAGTCGAAAAAACGCGAAAACAAGAATAATAAAAGTAACGCGAAAACAACAATAACAAGAAAACAACAACAACAAGAAAACAAGAATAAAAAGTAACGAAAACAAGTAAAGAAAACAAGAATAACAAGTAACGAAAACGAGAAAAAAACGTGGTAATAAAAAGCAGCGATCGATGGCGTCCAAAAAATTCATCCTGTAGCCTGCGAATGAGGCAGTTGCAGCGCTGCAGCGCGTGGCGTCACTTCAGTGCCACTGCGGGCATGCGTTGTGCAGTGGGAGTTCTACCAATCAAGGCGAAGCTGCGCAGCGAACAGCGCAAACCGGTTATTACCGAACTATGAGCTTGGGTGGAATAGACTTTATATGTTTTCATGCTTCGGTCTCTCGGCAACTGTTACCGGCCGTTACTTGTTTATATCTCGCGTGCGGTCCGGTACGAAGATGCGTATGGTGGGGGCAATGAAGGCGAGAGACATGCGCGGTCTTGAAGAAGACGCGCGTTGCACGAAAGAGTAGTTGGTGGGAGAAGCAGGCGTTTGAGGGGCCCCTAACCTGCCCACGCCTGTTCCAATTAATAAAAAGCGTGTGAGTGTCTGTTCGATTGCACGCGCGCTATACACACAAGTGTACCTCTACTCTGTCCGTGTGAGTGCTTGTTCGATTGCACGCGCTCTACACGACCAGCGTACCTCTACTAGAGTGGGGGGTCGAGCTGGCTGAGCGAGCGGAGGGGAAAAAGCTCAAGACCCACGATTCTGGTGTTACGCGACCAGTCATAGGTTTATATATTCTAAGGACCATGCGAATAAATTCGGTACAATAGCCCCACCGCACCCGATTCCCTCCAATGATGCTCAGAGAGAAAATTTGAATATAAAACATAACGTCCGTAATTATAGTAGATCAAAGCCGTGTACTCCATGTAGAATATATTCGGGCACAATAGCTTAGAATAAGTAGGGAAGCAGCGGGGAGTTTCCGCAGAGATCCTTGACGAAATCCAGAAGAGCGTGACTGATCAAGGAATTTGGATAAAGTCACGTACCTCTTGGGAAGGTTTCTCCAATTTCCCATAAAATAGATAAACAGACAATCGGAGTCTGAAGCTAGTCGAGACAGGAAGTCGTAAATTACCAGTCAAGGACCTCTTAGGACTCCCTCGGACTTCGCTCTCGCTCAGTCCCACGTGGTCCCACGACCCTTGTTTTGGCGGGCCTTCGCCCTCGCGTCTACCCCACTCTCGAACACGCGCTACGAAGAAACCCCCACCACCAAGCACCATCGAGCTACATCAGCATCCAGCAAAAGGATCCGGATTTTCTATTGGCTGAGGAAAAGGAACCCGAAAAGGATATACATATAGAGAGTCGAACACGGATCTTACGACCGAAACTTTCTTCGTCGATTACACCACTAAATTACAATTGAAATTATATCGTGTTTGGTCTTGTCTTACTCAGAAAAATGCCAGAAATACGTTTTTGAAAAGTCTCATGAAAAAATAATGAAATTTAAGAAGTTTGAACATTCGATTCATTGAGTCAATATAGTGGTGTTCACACCGATATACCCGAACCGATAACAATAGTCGCCGCCCTGCGGCGCGGGACAGCGTTGACAGGCAGTGGAGTGGGTAGGCAGGGACAACTTACGGAGTTTCGATCCGGGACAACTTACCAGGGTTTACTGTAACAGATACAACTACAATTTTCGTTTAATTTTATTAATTCTTCCATTTTTGAGGTCAGTGGACAGTCGAAAGACAATACCAACTGATTATACATCGATACGTGAAAGTTCATTTCCTGGCAAAATGTCACTAAAGTTTTCGATTCAGCCCACTGTGCGTCGGGTTGTCGGAAGCTGCTTTCGGGGGAATCGCGTATCGCGAGAATAGTCGTCTTTCAATCTTTCGGACTTCTCTTGAATCTGTTAGCGAAGAGCGTAACGTTGCGCGTGTCGAAAATCTTACGTTTTGCGAGCGTTTAACGTGCGAAAGCTATCGCGACAGTCCTGTACCGCGCCGTCCACCTGCGCTTCGCGCGATCCCGTTCCTCGGGAATCGTATTTTCATTGGTACCGGTCAACCGTACCCTCACGCGCGGTAGAAAATCGACAACTGCGCTGCGACCGAATTACCGTCCGCAAGAAGTGTATGAATAGCGTGGGCTCTCGTCATTTGTAATATTTGACATGGAATAAAATCCACTCGAGACGAAATTGTCGATATTATTCGAGCCCTGTGAGATCCGTCCTGCCGTGAGGGCCGTCCTCGTCCTTTTCGTGTTCGAACCTCCTGGACCCGTCGCGTTCACCATTTCGATTCGCGTTTCCGAAAATCCGATCCTCATGTTCGGCTTCCCCGAACACGAGGTGCTCATCGCGTTTCGCGAGGGATCCTCGCGGATTTTCGCGATCTCACTTAGCCCCGGGCGGACCGCGTGCATACGGCTGCCCGTGGCCCGGTCTCAGAGCCATAAAAGCCCGGAGCCGGTCTTTTCGGGGGTTTACTAGCCTCCGCCGAGACACGGCGTGGCAACACATACATCATCCGTACTTCAACCCTATAGTATACAATATACATTATACATAATACATACACATCTATACATCTATCTATCCATCTTCTGTCTCTTGTCTTCTGTCTTATATCTTCTGTCTTCTTTCTTCTGTCTTCTATCTTCTATCTTCTATCTTTTTCTTCTTCTTCTATCTTCAATATTAATAAAAATGAAATGCTGTTCGTTCGTAATAAGTAAAGTGTAGCGTGGACGGTATTAATATGCGTAGAGGACGCGGATATTGACCAATACTGACTCATATTGACCGTACATTGTGTCGTAATCGACAAAATTTGTTTTTAATTGACAGAATTTAATCTGCAGAGCAAGGCGAGGTACGACATGAAATTGAACGGAGTAGATTATCCCAAACACTTCAGCACGTACACAAGAAGAAAGAGAAAATGCAAACGAAAGTAATATTCATCGAATGGGACGTGATCGATCAGTAGAAAATTATCGCGCGATAATGAATTTGAATAATCGTACAAGAAGACAAAGAAATGTTGGGTTGGATACTCATCGAGCTGTATTCCGTTACAACATGACAATTGATTACATAGTGCAGACCAATCCGTTGCTATTGGAACCATGAGCGTTGTGTGCCCACATTGTAAGGCATTGATGAAATACAGAAATGAAACCCCTGGATTGTGTAGCGCAAGTAGCAAAGTCAAATTGGCGAACAGATTCCATACAATTCCTGACACAAATCCAGAAATACAACAGTTACTTGCAAATGACTTCGTTTGCCGCAACAAATGTGGTACGGTATAATTTTATGCCCACTTTCAAGATTCAAGGCCAAATATATGCAGACTATAACTATCTGCAGATTTATTTCATGAGCAATTCACCACAAGAAGTAGATCAACATTGTGCACACAACAGTTCGGTGAAAATACCAATTATGGAACAACTGCAAACTTTTTTTCATCAACACAATGGATTCTTTGCATTTTTCAAAACCGCACTAGACCGCATGCCATCTGATAATCATAAAATTGTAATCAGAGCCGATAAAACGCCTGCGGGAGAACACGCAAGACGTTTCAATACGCCAATAACTGATGATGTCGCCATTGTCGTCGTTGGTGAGAATTTTGAATCCTGTGATATTGTTCTACATCGGCAGAACGATCATCTGCAGCGTGTGTACGAAACGCACCGATCATATGATGCGTTGCAATATCCCATCATGCAGAAACTAATGAACAACGTCATCGAAGCAACAATTCTTACAGGAAAGTACAAAGGAGAAGACGTTTTGATACTACGCATCCCAATTATTCCGATCGATATGCCATTCGACTTTGTTTGGACGATTGAGAAATGGCGAACGAACCTGTCGCGAATTAGAAATTATGTCCTTTTTAATTCCTGTATGTCCTTTTTCCCCATCATCTCAAACACCTCCTTTTTTCTTTTTTCCTTCAAGCCTTTCCAGGCCTCCTCTACTCCTTCCTTTCGAAACCCCCTCTTCCCGAACCTTTCCCTAAATCCCTTCACCCCTTTCTTCACCAATCCCTTCACCTCTTCTCCCACCCCTTTCCCTCTTTACCCATACAGGCAGTGGTGCTTGATCCGAGTCAATTGTTTCCCTTTTCTATATCTTTTGCACCCCCCCTCTTGTTTCCTCATTTCCCAGACTATAATCTATTACCGAATTCCCTCGACCTCCTATGAACGTACACTAGGGTGGTCCTTAGCTATAGGAGTCGAAAATGTGTTTCAAAATTTTTTTAGTCTTACCCTCCTGAAGTATGACACTTGGTGAAAAAATGATGTGTACAGAATTTCAGCATAGGAACAATCACAGTCGGCCAATGGACAGTTGGCGCGCCGAGCCGATTTTACCAACTCGCGTCTAGGTCGCGCTCTGATTGGTCCGTGTTTTTCGTTAATAACTCCTAAACAAAGCCGCGGATAACATTTTTGTTAAGGAAAATGTCGCTTCAAATGACCCAAGGAACCTCCCATTTTCGGCTCCTAGGGTAGTTTTGGGACACCCTGTATAATAGTTACATTTCTGTATTGCCTCCAAGAATATAATCAAAAATCCGAAAAGGCCGAAAATTAACCACACGAATTTTCGGTCAAGTTTCGAGGATAATTATGTCCGTGGAAAGCTCCAGGAGATACAATCAAAATTGGACTTCTGCTTAAATACCATAAAACAGAAGCATCCAAGAGGTGATCATGTAGAATTTCTTGAATTGATGATTATTTCCCTTGGTGGAACTTGTCTAAAAAGAAACAGTTTTCATATTCCTGAAGCTGTCCACCATGTTAGATGGATGGCTAAAGCCACATATGTATTAAAAAAAATACCACGTTTTTAAAAACGAACTAAAAAGTACAAAATAATGTTTCCTACTTCCATACAGATTCCCAACACTGTACTGATAGTCCCAAAAATTTGTAATTGTGAATTTTGAATAGCTGTGAAAATACTTGTAAGATTTAAAACGAAAAACGTGGTTTTTTTGATAACGACAACGCCTTCCGAGAGATCCGTCCGTTGGCCATCCGCGGATCGTAAGATCAACGGTCGCGAATCGTCCGTTGGCGAGCGCGACATCGCGCGATTGACAAAAGACGATCAACGGAGGTTTCGTGGTCGACGTCGACCGAAAAGTGTATCGAAGCAAACGACTATTATAACATAACTTACAGTTATTTGAAAAACTCGCCAATTGCAGTTTGATACTGACACGACACAACAGTTTGTGTAATAACGAACAGTATATACATATAGTTATACAGTGTATTCGACACTTGCATTTCGTCGTTTGCATAAAAGGTAAGTACATTTATGTAATATAGGTATATTTCATATTCTATAGACTTGCAATTAACGTTTTCAAGGATAGTTTTTCATACAATATTTAGTTTGCAGTTACACAAATTTCACAATGGCCGAAAAACGATACAAAAAATATAAATTTATAAAGAAACAAAAGGCTTTGAATTTGAATCACAATCAGATAAATCGCGACACAGTAGAATTGAGTAGAAGAATCAATTGGAATCATTCAAACTAATTCACAAACGATTAACGATCCCGTCTTATCGGATATGAATCAACCATTTGATTGTCAAATTACAAATAACACAAATTATACTACAGATGATACATGTACTGCATTTCGAAATTTGAAATTACTTACGTTTTTAAAAATATGGTTCCTAGAAAATAAAGTCAATCATTCGCAACTAAATAGTTTATTAAAAGGCTTGAAGGACATTTTTCCTGAATATAAGATTCCACGCGATGCACGAACTGTATTAAAGACTAAGCGCTCATCAAACAATATTACAAAAATTATTAGCAAAAAGAACACGATAGAGCTAAAAGAAACATTTATGTTTCAATTAATTTTTAATGTCGATGGTATTCCACTTTCAACAAGTTCAAATAAACAGTTTTGGCCTATTTTATGCAAAATAGTACTGAAACATTGTACGGTGTCCCCCTTTCCAATAGCAATATATTATGGCGATGCAAAACCTAATTCCTTGACTGATTATTTAAATGATTTTATACATGAATTGAACGATATTTTAGAATATGGATTATCTTACGATGGTAATAATTTTAAAGTAACTGTTGTATGTTTTACCTGCGACGCACCTGCGAGAGCATTTTTAAAAAACATTAAAGGACATACGGGTTACAAAGGTTGCGAAAGATGTACAGAAACTGGTATATATTACAAAAAACGAATTAGTTATGTAAAACATGACGCTAGTGCTCGAACGCATTTCGATTTTGAAAATATTCATGACTTTTCTCATCATCAAGATAATCAAAGGACACCTCCGTTAAATATAATTAAATTCGACATAATACAACATTTTTCTCTGGACTATATGCATTTATGTTGCTTAGGAGTAATGAAAAAATTACTCCGTCATTGGTGCAAGACACAGCTTGGAAAATCAAATAAAAATGAACTATCAAAGAGAATGACATATTCAGTCAAATATATACCAAGTGAATTTAATCGTAAACCGCGACCCATATCGGAGCTATCGAGATTCAAAGCTACAGAGTTCCGACTATTCCTTTTATACTTGGGACCCATTCTATTGAAACAAATTCTTCCAGATAATTATTATGATCACTTTTTGTTACTTCATGCCGCTATTAGAATTTTATTACATAATAAGTTATATCCAAACCCAGAATGGTTAAACACAGCTCGGGGAATGCTATTTAAATTTGTAGATAATTGTGCAGGTCTCTACG
Source organism: Lasioglossum morio (assembly GCA_916610235.2). Lineage (NCBI taxonomy): Eukaryota > Metazoa > Arthropoda > Insecta > Hymenoptera > Halictidae > Lasioglossum > Lasioglossum morio. Next base: position 92,983 of record CAKAJA020001047.1, on the reverse strand, counting down.
GCAGAGAATTTTGTACATACAATGTTCATAATTTAGTCTATATTGCAGACGACGTAGAAAACTTGAAATATTCTTTGGAGGAATTAAGTTGCTTCCCTTTTGAAAATTATTTAGGAAAGTTAATAAGCATGCTGCGTAGATGGAATAAACCTTTAGCACAAATAACAAATAGATTATCGGAAAATGGAATACCTACAGTCACGGAAAATATTAATACCCAAATAAGGATTGCAACACATAATAATAAAAAAACAATACAACTTCCTAATTTTAAATTAAAAGCTTATGGATTTAGTAACTGTTATGTCTTTTTAAAAAATGGCCATGTCCTACAAGTCACAGACATATTCGAAAACAAAATAGTTGTGAAATTATCAACGAAATTAAAAAATTTTTATAAACATCCTATGATATCCAAAATAATAGTGTAACGAGTCCGTTTTGCCGGCGGCTCGTTGCAGCGGGTCCTCGCGGCCGAATATTGCTCGCCGGACCAGGGTTCGTGACGGGAAACACGAGGACGGATCGGAGGTCGTCGCGGGTGACACAAACGATACACTGGCAGCTAGATTTCACTCTCACCGGACACGCTCGCTCACTGGTTACGGTTTCCCTTCGGGTTTAACTAAAACGCGTCACGCGGTCGTCCGCGGATCGGTCATGTCGGTCGGCGTTTCGCGGCGCGCGTCGGCCTCGGTTTTCGGCGTGGTCGTTGCGACCGGTGTCGTTTCGACAAACAGATCTCTATCGGTTGACCGTCTCTTCGACGGCCGTCGTCTCGACGCGTGTCGTTTCGACAGCTCCCACGTACGAGGGTCGGATCAGGGGGTCTCAACACATCCAGTCGTCTCGACTAGGACTGCCCGTACGGACTCTCGGTCTCCGCCTTCCACAATACCAAGGAAATGGTCTCCTTGGGTCGGTGATCCTCGATCACCGACACCGGGAATCGTCGAGGCGACGTTTCCTGGGGCCAGGCGGACCGGGTCGGGCTGCGAGACAGGAAAGAGACGTGGCCGTTGTTACAACGAAACACGTGGGCGGAGGATCGTCTCGGAAGCGTGTCCCATCGAGCGTTGTTACAACGTATCTCACGGGACTCGCGGAGGATTCGGGTTGCTAGTTACGGATCGTTGATACTTACAATCCTGTCCGGGTGCCTGTGGCTCGTTACGAGGGAGGTACTCGGGCGGTGATTGTAAAGTCGCACGTAACTAACGTAGCCGGTCTGGAATCGTTCACGGATCGCGTACGTAGAAGGCCCCGTCCCGTGTCTCGTGGGCTTTTATGTCCCCTCGGTGCGGTGCGGGGCGTATCGCCGAAGTTTCTCGGCGTTTCGCGAATCGGTACGGTTCGGTCAGCGTCGGTCGTTTTCGGCGTAGTTCGGGAATTTCGTCGCGCGTTTCGCGAGGTAACAGGCCTGGTACTCGCAGGTCTGTTACACCCCCCTCCTTCTTTACGGTGGCGAGCGTGCCCGGGCGAGAGCCATTTATTCTTCATATCAAAGAACACGTGGTGGTACACAATGTAAACTATTCAGTCTTATCGTAGATCCCGTAGTCATGCCCCCGTGGGCTACCGTGCCCTGCGCGGGTTAAATCGGACGCGGCCCTGTACCGGGCAAAACGACAGTATTAGCGGGGCGTCGGAAAAGAAAAGGATAGAACAAACCGGAAAGAGAGAAAGAAAAAAAATACAAAAGAAAACGGGCGTAAAATGATCTTAACACCTAAGTGTGTACCCCGCTTGTCGCCGGTCGGGTCGGTCGAGGAGAACGTCATGAAGATAGGCGAAAACGGTAACAAACTAAAAAAAATCTTACTTGCCCACCTGGGGTTGATTACCAATCGGGTAAAAAATAATAGCACAAAAAAAAAATATACGGGCGCGATTGTTCTCTTCAATCCGTTCCCCTCGGTGCCGCGGTGCTCTCTCGTGCTCGTTACGAGGAGAGGGCAGGTACCGTGTACCATATTACGGACTGGTTGATGCCCCATGCTCGTCGCGAGGTGGGGTCTTCGTCTACAAGCTAAACTTAGAATGCTACGGTTTGGTCGTCGTTTCGACGTCGGTCGCACTGTTCACCATGTCTGTTCACGTGTGTCCCTCGGTGGCAGGTGGAGCGTCAGGTCGGTGTTTGCACCGGCGTAGCACTCCTCCCTCGTCAAACAGGAGCGTCCACCTCTCAGTTCCATCCGGGCGCGCGGTATACACCCTTCGTTCGTTGACGAGCCGTATGGGCACCTCCACTAGCCTGCCTGTGGGTAGCTCGTACCACAGGCACACGCAGGGTCGGAACCTGCCCGTGTACGCCAGCGGTTCGAGGAAGTAGGTGCCGTGCGGGTCCGGGGTGACCGGTTTGCCGTCGTTGCCTGGCCGTTCACCGGTTGGTACGGACGCTAGGCGGTTGCGTCGTCTGGCGTGTCCGTCTCTCGGGCGTGGAGTCCCCAGTATGCCCATCACCTGCAGGGCCGGCGTTTGCGGTTCCCATTTCGGCAACTTGCTATAGTCGATCCTGGCTGACACTAGCAGTTCCGCCGGCGGGCTGTCTCTCGGTGGTGTGGGAGGTCCGGTAGGCGTTGGCTCGTATTCGCCCGTGCTGTATGCCGGTGGTCCCATCGGGAAGTTCGGCGTGTGGTACCACGGCGGGGGTGCGTTCCGCGGTAGTTCGGCGTCATTTGGTCGGGTTGCCTGCCCCGCGGACGGCGTCGGGTCGTCCGGTTTGTACGCCGCTGCCACTTCTGGCAGTGGGTCGCTCCAATGCGACATGTCCGTGCGTCCACGCGTGCCCTTGGTTGCCGGTGCGGTCCGGCCCGATGATGGCCCCTGTCGTTGCGGTTCCCGTCTCCGGTGTCTCGTTCGTTGTCGGCGCTTGCCGCGTCTGGTGGGAGGAGGTATCGGGCCGCTCCACCACATTGACGGAGAGCGCGGTCTCGGTGGTGGTGATCGGTTCGCTCCCAGAGATTCGCCCAGACCCATCTCGTTCAGGCCCGGGAGTTTATCCCATGAGTAGGCCCGCGCTAACGCCTGCGTCACTTGCGCCACCGTGATGTCCATCACGGCGGGTGTCGGCTGGTTCTCCGGACTTGGTGGGGCGGGTGACGCCGTCGGTCGCGTGTTCTCCGTCTGAGTCGGCGGTGCCCCGGGTGGTATGGTCGATGGCGTACGGTCCGGAGGCGCCGTTGTCGCGCCGGCATCCTCTGGTGGGGTGGCCGTTGGCGGTTCTCCAGCTCTCGTCGGCGTGATGTCGGGTGTGATCGGCCGTTTGCTGAGGTCGGGCTCCTCGAATAGGGTGCTCAGGTCCCACTCCTGGTCGGCGTCCATGGCAGCCGGTATGCTGTAGTCTTCGGATCTAGTACAAACGTGAACAGAACGGTTAGCTTTTCTTGGGCGGCCCCGCCGGCGAGGTAACGGTTGGGTGGTGGGGGTGGTCGTGGCGTTCGTGGCACCCTCCATAAGGGAAGGTGGCTGCGACGCGTCCGCCGAGGTCTCCGGGGGTGTAGTCGGGTTGTCTGTGGACGTGTTGTCGGGTTTCAGGTCCCGCACGTGTATGTGGCGGACCCATTTGTTTCGTTCATCGCGTAGGTCTACTATCACCGGGGAGACGACCCGGCCGACGGTAAACGGGCCCGTGAATTTCGGTGCGAGTTTGGCGTTCACGCTCTTCGCTTTGCTCGAGAGGACGTGGTCCCTTTTCCACACTCGCTCTCCGATCCTCGGCCTCCAATCGCGTCGCCGTAGGTTGTAATAACCGGCTTGGCGGTTGAACGCCTGTGTCAGGTGTATTCTCGCCAATTCTTGCGCCTCGTGTAAATTCTTCCAGCGGCGGTGTGGTGGCGTGACCGTATCGGTCGGTTTCTCGTCCCCTGGGGTGCGGAGTTCCCGGCCCTGGTTGACATAGGCGGGGCTGTATCCGGTCGCTTCGTGTCGGGCCGTGTTTATTGCGAACCGTATCTCATCCAGGTGTTCGTCCCATCGGTCATGGCGGCTGCCGGTATATTGCGCGAGCATGGTCTTGACGACCTTATTCGCCCTCTCGACGGGGTTGCATTGCGGGGCATACGGTGGCGTACGGCGGTGCTCTATCCCTGACGTCCGCAGTAGTGTGGTGAGTGGTTCCCCGATAAACTGCCGTCCGTTATCCGATATTAGGATATGCGGGGCACCGTGGCGCAATATCACGTCGCGTCGGAGTGACGCGGCGACAGCGGCGCTGGTCGCCTTCCGGAGCGGTGCCAGTTCGACCCACTTTGAGAACCGGTCCATTGCGACCAGTAACCAGTTGTGGCCACCGTTAGATCGCGGTAGTGGGCCTATCAGGTCGACGGAGACCGTGTGCCATGCCGTTGTACCTGGATTCGCGTACATGTGTCCGGGCGGTAACTGTTGTGCGTTCTTGTACTGTTGGCAGTTGTTACAACTGCGGACATAGCGGGCAGCGTCCCGGAACATTCCCGGCCAGTAGAAGCGTTGTGCCAGCCGTACAATCGTCTTGGCAACTCCTAGGTGGCCCGCTGTCGGGTCGTCGTGATAACGTTTCAGAATGTTACTTCGGTCGGTCGCGGCCACGCATAGCTTCCATGCGCCCTCCGGGTCCGATTCGTTATAGTCTAACTGGTGCGGTAGGTAACGATACAGTCGGTCATTTCGCAACTGGAATTCTGGCTCGGAGATTGGGTCGTCCCGGACCGCCTGCATTTTCTTTGCGTACCAGTCACTATTTCCCCGCTTAGGGCGGAGCAAGCTAATTTCCGGTGGGGGTGCGCTCCTGGATAGCGCGTCCGCCACGTGATTCATTTTGCCGGGCCTATACCTGACCTCGAAGTCATACTGTTGTAGTTCAAGGGCCCACCGTGCGAGGCGTCCCGTCGGGTTGTCCATCTGCCGGAGCCATCTCAGTGCTTGATGATCGGTGACGACGGTGAACCGATAGCCCTCGAGGTACGGCTTCATTTTCCTAATGCCCCACACCACGGCGAGGCATTCCTTTTCGGTCGCGCTGTACTTGCGCTCGGTCCCGCTCAGCGTGTGGCTGGCGTAGGAGATGACTCGTTCGTTGTCTCCGGCGCCCTGTGTCAGCACCACCCCCAGCCCGTTGTCGCTGGCGTCCGTTTGGAGGGTAAACGGTTGCGCGAAGTCTGGGCAAGCGAGTATCGGTGCGTCAACCAGCCGGGCCTTCATGGTTTGAAACGCGTCTTCCTCCACTGGGGTCCATACCCATTTCGCGTTTTTTCTGGTCAGGCGGGTCAGGGGTTCCATTACTTCTGCGAAGTTTCGTACGAACCGCCGATACCAGGAGGCCATGCCATGAAATCGGCGCACCTCCCGAATCGTCCTGGGTACCGGGATCTGCGCGATGGCCTCTGTCTTCTCGGGGTCGGTCCGGATCCCTTGTTGGTCTACTATGTGACCCAGGTATCGGAGGTGATCGACGCAGAAGCGGCATTTATCCGGGTTCAGCCGCAGGCCAGCGCTGCGTAGCCGGCGGAACACGTCCCGGAGATGGCGGCGGTGGTCGTCGATCGTTCTGCTGACGACGATGATGTCGTCCAGGTACGCGAACGCGTGCGGTTCCATCTCGGGGCCGATGACCCGGTCTAGTAGCCGCTGGAAGGTCGCGGGGGCGGAGTGGAGTCCGAATGGCATGACCGTGAATTGAAAAAGTCCCCTCCCGGGCACGGTGAAGGCGGTGAGCGGTCGGCTGGTTTCCTCTAGTGGCACCTGCCAATAGCCATTCTTTAGGTCGAGAGTCGTGAGAAATCTGGCCCCTCGGAGCTTGTCAAGGGTGGCCTGAATGTGCGGCAGCGGGTACGCGTCCTTCTCCGTCCGCTCGTTTACTTTGCGGAAGTCCACGCAGAATCTATGTCGGCCGTCCTTCTTCCTCACGACCACCACCGGGGAGCTCCATGGACTGTTCGAGGGCTCAATGACTCCATCGTGCAGCATCTTCGTGACTTCCTCGTCGATGACTGCTTGCATCGCGGGGTTACGGGGTCGGTAGCGTTGCTTAATCGGAGTCTCATCGATCAGTTTAATACGGTGCTGCACGAGTGTGGTCCGCCCCGATACGGAGTCGAACAGCCGCATTTCGGCGCTCAGGAACGTTTCAAACGGGGAGCGGTCGGCTTCAGGTAACTTCCGTAGTCCGAGTTGCAGGCAGGGCGTGGCATGACATATCTCTGGCCAGGCGGCGACCTCGTGGGTTGGCCGGACGGTAAGCCGGAGCGTGGCAATCGCCTGGATACCGAGAAGTACCGGTATCCCCATCTTCGGTAATATGGTGAAGGTCGCGGTCCAGTCTTCGCCCCCCGTATGGAACGGTAGTCGTATCCGTCCGGTTGGGTAGGTATCCGATCCATCGGCTAGGCTGACCCGGTTGGTGTTCGCATCCGGTCGGAACCCCTGCGCGTGGGTCCATGCGAGTACCTCTCCGTTGATCCAAGAGAGCTGCGCGCCCGTATCGAGCAGGGCGTCGATTTCGCGCCCCATGATTCGGATCGGTAATAGCGGTCGAGGTGTGTAACGGATCCCCTCCGAGAGCTCTATTGTGGGGCCCGGCTGTCGTCCGCCGACGGCGGGCCCAATCGTCCGTTTCCCGGCGGGTGGCAGTCCTGCGTCAGCGTGCCGTCGCGGCCGCATCGCGAACAAAACTTTCGGTACGCGTTTCGACACTCAAAACGCCTATGACCCCTTTGCTTGCAGCGCCAGCAGTGACGGCGAGTCGGTGGGCTGGCTGGTGTGAGACTCAGACGGGACAAGCGGGTCGCTATCGGCTCGAGGTGCGTCGTCGCTCGGTCGCTCCGATCGACGCTGTTCGTCGCGGTTGCGATTTCGTGGACTGGTCTCGCGGGGCCTGACGCACGCTCGTCTTTCTCATCGCATTCCTCGATGTGTCGGGCGCGGTCGATCAGGTCCTGTACATCGTGTACGTCTTGTAACTGTATATGACGTCGATGGTCGGGCCGCATGTTCTCGTGCAGCATCTCCAGGCGATCGGTCATGGGCATTTGAGCCCGTCGCATGAGTGTCGTCACGGCCGTCATGTATTCGACGAACGATTCCCCTCGGCGTTGTACCCTATCTCGCACTGCTTGCATCCGTTGAAAGCGCGACCGTTTCGGTGTATGGACGGCTAGAAATTTCTCCGCGAACTGTTCCCAGGTTTTAATATCGTCTCGTTCGTTGCGGTACCATGCCTGGGCCTGTCCTTGCAGCATTTCTGGCGCGCCCCGTAATAATTCATCGTCGGTGATAGCGAAGGATCGCTTCAGCTCGGCCACTCTCTCGAGGAACGCGAACGGGTCTTTGCCGTCGGTGACGCAACCCGACTTTCGGAGTCGGTCGATGTTGCGATTCGGGTCGGCTTTCTCGCTGACGACTGTCACTTTGTCGTTGCCGGCCATGCTTCGGGTGACCGTACCGTCCTTAGGGTCCGTCATGGTGTCGGGATCTTCGGTTTGTAGTTGTATATACTCCGTTAGCCTTTTCCTCAGCTCGTCCACCGTGCCCGTCGTCGGCAGGTCGCTGCGTTGGAGTTCGGCGATTAATTGTTCCTTGGTTAGCTTAATCCGCTTCATTCGTCCATACGGTTGCGACCGTACCTGTCACTCCCACTCAGTTTTCTTTCCGGTTTCTCGGAAAACGCGATCGCGGTATGCGGCGGACGTAGTTCGTTCGTTCGTTGACGTTTCTCTGTTTACCCCGGTGTCTCGCGGCGCCGCCGCTCGGCGGTGTTCGTGTACCGGCACTCCTTCGCGTGTGGACCGCAAGATGGCGTCGCGCGCGCTTCTTTTCGTTCGCGCACGGTTAACCTACAATGGCCGACTTTTGCCACGTGGCCGGTCTCGGCTATATCCGCACGTTTCACTATGCACTTGTAACTATGCACTTTTCACAGGTCCCTGTTCGGGCGCCATGTAACGAGTCCGTTTTGCCGGCGGCTCGTTGCAGCGGGTCCTCGCGGCCGAATATTGCTCGCCGGACCAGGGTTCGTGACGGGAAACACGAGGACGGATCGGAGGTCGTCGCGGGTGACACAAACGATACACTGGCAGCTAGATTTCACTCTCACCGGACACGCTCGCTCACTGGTTACGGTTTCCCTTCGGGTTTAACTAAAACGCGTCACGCGGTCGTCCGCGGATCGGTCATGTCGGTCGGCGTTTCGCGGCGCGCGTCGGCCTCGGTTTTCGGCGTGGTCGTTGCGACCGGTGTCGTTTCGACAAACAGATCTCTATCGGTTGACCGTCTCTTCGACGGCCGTCGTCTCGACGCGTGTCGTTTCGACAGCTCCCACGTACGAGGGTCGGATCAGGGGGTCTCAACACATCCAGTCGTCTCGACTAGGACTGCCCGTACGGACTCTCGGTCTCCGCCTTCCACAATACCAAGGAAATGGTCTCCTTGGGTCGGTGATCCTCGATCACCGACACCGGGAATCGTCGAGGCGACGTTTCCTGGGGCCAGGCGGACCGGGTCGGGCTGCGAGACAGGAAAGAGACGTGGCCGTTGTTACAACGAAACACGTGGGCGGAGGATCGTCTCGGAAGCGTGTCCCATCGAGCGTTGTTACAACGTATCTCACGGGACTCGCGGAGGATTCGGGTTGCTAGTTACGGATCGTTGATACTTACAATCCTGTCCGGGTGCCTGTGGCTCGTTACGAGGGAGGTACTCGGGCGGTGATTGTAAAGTCGCACGTAACTAACGTAGCCGGTCTGGAATCGTTCACGGATCGCGTACGTAGAAGGCCCCGTCCCGTGTCTCGTGGGCTTTTATGTCCCCTCGGTGCGGTGCGGGGCGTATCGCCGAAGTTTCTCGGCGTTTCGCGAATCGGTACGGTTCGGTCGGCGTCGGTCGTTTTCGGCGTAGTTCGGGAATTTCGTCGCGCGTTTCGCGAGGTAACAGGCCTGGTACTCGCAGGTCTGTTACAATAGGATTATTTAAATTTGATAAATTCGCTGATGAAATTGTATCTTATGAACTAAGTGAAATTTTGTACAAATCATTTGTAGTTAAATGCCATTCATATTTCGCAGCATATGAGATGCTTCATCAATATTGTTAATCTATATTTACTTATTTTATTTTAAATTAGATATTAGCTGATGTATTTATAAGTTTGTATTTTTAAGGATTGCTTCATATCATTTTTAAAATGTCACCAATGAGGAAATCGCAACACGACACTATATCAAAAAAGCGAATTATTTTCGAATCGTCCGACTCATCTGATTCATCAAATGAAAGCCAACCAATTGAGCAATCGCACATAGAAACCCCAAGTACGTCGGAAAATAAACAAAAATGCTGAATTTTTGTTATAAATATAAAAATAGTAATTAATTGATCATATACTAAAATAATAAACTTAAGGTAATGATATTACTTTGTGATAGTCTACACAGATCTACATCGTGTAACGAAAAAGAACGAGGATCAATTGACCGCATTAAATCGACAATACCTGGACTTAAAATACGACGTTAAACAAATTTTTAATAAATTAGAGAGGATAGAGAGGTTATTAAACGTCACGGTAACGGCTGGAAGCAGCCATAGCGAGATCGATACTGATTTTCTAAATCAATTGCCGTTAGGTTCTATAATTAGCATAAATGAGTTCGATGCGATTATATCAGAAAATACAGAAAAATTTAATTCGCTGGTTTGTATTTGGAAATATAAACATTATTTGCATTTTTAGATAATTTCCGAAATATATGAATTTTATGGTTTTTTTACTTTATATGTGATTCATAGTATTTCTGTTTAGTAAATGGTTCATATTTATAATCTACAATATTGACGTTAAATAAATAATGACATATTTTTCAGGTACAACTGTTATATTTAGTCGGTGGAGACACCAATAAAAGAATTATTTATAATATGCTCCGGAAAACTACTAACGAATGAATCAGCAAGATATTATTCCGGGCAAGGATGAACGAAAAAATTATCTTTCGTTAATTTAAAATTATATGATGCTGTAATGAGTAAGTACCTACACTTATTACTTTTATGTGATATTGCCACGAACTATACGTAATACATATGTATTTTGTTTCATTTTTAATTTTACAGATGCCACAAGAAGAAAACAAACTTCAATTACGGAAGTAGAAATACGACAATGCGTGTCTTTATTTTTAGCGACAGCCAAGTCTAGGCTGTAATAAATAAATATCAATATAGAAACATAAATACAATATCTTATATATACACCTTTTTCCCCAGCTTCCTGCGCTTTCCTAAATTCAATTTTCATACTAAGTCACATACTTTGATTATAATAAAAAATCGTGAACACTAAAGTTCTATAAGATTCTGTTCAGCTTCTTCCAAACTTTTGAAGTGTAGTATATATATTTGCGCCTTTTATTATTAGCCTAAATTGAAATGGTGGTGACACAACGATTTCATCTGATGTTTGGAAGGAATTGAAACATACCGTTAAATTCGGATTCTTGCCGATGTTCAACGTCGTAGACGGGCGCACGCAATATACTATGCTATATTATTTTATTGTTTTTACTATCTATTATTTTATGCTATATTATTATGCTCTATTATTTTTATACTATATTACAACAATATATTTTTCCACAATAAAAATATAATATCATGTTGTTGTTTGAAATGTTTTTGTTTATTTAGCAAATATATTGTATGTGTTTCTATGCTTACGTACGATTCAAATACTTAAGAAAATATATATATATATATATATATATATATATATATATATCTTTGTCGTTAATATACTAATAACATGCTTCATTAAAAAAAGTAGTTTTCTAGTTACCTAAAATTTTTTTTAACAAGAGTCTGTAGCGGCCATAGGCACGTACAATTTAAGAACATTTGGCGTGCAAATGGTCGGGCAAGTTTATGGAACCCGTTGGCTCGCAGCTGTTTTTGAGAAAGCCGTTACTCGTTTTAGCGATCGTTTTAGGGTTTTTGTGAGTGCACGTTTTGGCAATTAGACTTTCTAACCTTCGGCCTCAACAGCATGTACGGGTACCATAAACCTCGAGTTTCCGAAGGGACCGCGGGGCTAAGCAGGTAGGCGACAGCTAGACCTTCAGGCACCGCGGGCCCGTAGGAAAACCCGCTTATATTACCAAATTTCCGGGACCGCCCCGCGTTCAGAAACAGCGCGTCAAGGACGCAAAGAATAAGGGAGGCGCGGAAAGAGTCCCAGGGAAATTGCCTGATTGGTTTAGAAAAAGGCTAATGCAAGGCCAACCAATCAGGACGAATTCAAGAGAAGTCCGAGCTGCAGAGAGACGAAGACGATGACCGAAAAGTCAGTCTAGTCCGAGCGCGCAGCGAGAACATTTGTACCCTCAACCAGAAATAAAGTTCACTGATAGATCGTACACACAGAGTTGTTTCCCCAGATTCAATCTTAACATTACAAGTCCATCTTTGCGAATAGTTATATATGATTTGAGCCTTTATAAGAATAAAAAGTAATGAGTTAACAATATAGGTTCACATGGCTCAGCGAGGAAGCACATCATCAAGTAAACGGTAAGTCCCGAGTTTGAATCCCGTCAACTGCATAAATATTTCTGAATTGTAATAAGGTCCTTTCAAAGACAAAGTGGAATATTCCCTCAAGCAGTGCATAGAAAGTATATATATATATATATATATACACATTATGGATAGACTCTAATTTTTGTTATAACTTTCTCTTTTCGAAGATTTTATTAAATGTTATTTGAATATTGAATTTATATTTTTCAAATATTATATTCACATTTTTTTAATATTTACTTTATATTTTTTAAATATCTATTTTATATTCTCTGAATATTTAGCTAATATTTTTTGAATATCTATTTTATATTCTCTGAATATTTAGCTTATATTTTCTAAACATTCAATTTACATCTCCTGAACATGTACACAATATTAGATCTAATATTTATCTAATATGAAAAAAGTGTGGCTCAAAAAATAGTTTTCCAAAATTCGAAAAAAATATATATCCAATATTTTTGTGCTACTAGGGTTCGTACTGGATTTGCAGAACCGTCGAAAACTATGCGGACCTTGGTCGTGGAGATGGATGGTTTCACGACGGCGTGATGTGGCAGGTAGAAACCTGGCGAGTCGACAGCTTCTACCTGTTTCATATGCCCTAGCGCAAGATATAGGCGGGTCAGTGGCTCAGATGGTAGAGCGTCTGACTCGTAGCAGGAAGGGCCGGGGTTCGCATCCCCGGTGCGGCAAACATTTCCAGGGTGGTTTTTCCCTCGTTATGAGTTCGGTCCCCTACTGTAGGAGTCATGGGGCGACCAATATGTCAATGATTTCCCCTTTATTCAGGGAATCAGCGAATTATTGGAAGCCCAAGTTGACCACCCCGCCCCACAAGGGTGCACGCCGCTGTCTCTCCTCTGTTAAGGGGGCAGAGAAAGGGGGCTGGTCAGCGATCAACAACGGAATGAGGCACGCAGTGGCTCAGAGGTTAGAGCGCGCGACCTCGGATTAAAAATGGTACGCTTATACAGCAACAATCACAGGAACGGAAGCAAAACCTTATAAGGGGAAAGTCTGGTGGACGAAGCTACTCGCTGAACACCGACCGACAACTGGGGATGGTGGACACATCTGAAGGTGGATGGCAGTCGCAACTAGGAATGAGGTTGATACTCGTCGAGGAATAATGAGCAGTAGCCACTAACTGTGGATAAACGTAATGTTTTATTTTCGCCGGTCAATCGCGTAGCCCGCGTGATCGTTCACGACGAATCTTTGAATAGGACTGCTGGTTAAACGCTTACAAACTAGCCATTCGCTCGTTGACGCATTCTCACGAACAAAGAACCTTTATTCATTCACGCAGCTCATTCTCACCGTAACCTAAACTAAACATTCAGACCCTTCGCGACGTTCATCCCAATCATCTAAACATCCTCTCGACGCTATCGCACAGACGCAACCCGATACATATATTCGATGCTAACACACAACCGGACTCATTCATACAGATTATATTATAACTTAAACAATTGGCGGGGACGTGGCGTCAGCCTGTCACCGCCACATCACCCCCCCCCGCCAGTGATTGACACAATCACGAAATTTGGAGACGATCCGGGAATCGGACTCTCCTTCCGGACCGCGTGACGCGTTCGCTCGCATTTCTGGTCAGGATGGGAGGCGGCAGCGCCGGACCCCGCAATGGTGCCCCCGGACGGAGCGGTTGCCCCGCGCTCTCCAACGGTGTTGGCGGTGGGCTCTCGGACTGCTCCGATGACGCTGGCCGCGTTGTCTCCGGTGTTGTCGGTTGCGTGGGATCTGCATCCAGCAAATACGCTGGTGACTGTTACTGGTTTGCCCCGGATGCTCAGCGAAAACGTCCGAGCGCCTCGTTTCAGGACCCTGTATGGCCCGTTGTACGGCGGCTGGAGGATCCCTCGAACGGTGTCGTTTCGCAAGAAAACGTGCTCCGCCGTGGCCAGGTCCTTGTACACGAACACTCGCTTGTTTGAGTGGTTGCTGCCGGCCGTCGGGGCGAGGGTCGCGAAATGCTCGCGCAGCTTCCCGACGAAATCCCCCGGTAGCGGCTGCGGCTGCTCGCCTCGTGGTGCCAGGAATTCTCCTGGTAGGCGTAGCGTCTCGCCGTAGACCAGCTCTGCTGCGGTAGATTGCAAATCTTCCCTCCAGGCTGCGCGGATGTCCAGCAATATGGTGGGAAGAATCTCCGTCCAGCGGACGTTTTGGTGGCAGCGGATCGCTGCCTTGAATTGGCGGTGGAACCTTTCCACCATGCCGTTTGCCGCCGGATGGTAGGCCGTTGTCCGCCAGTGGGTTGCACCTGTTATCTGGGACAATGCCTGAAACAGACGGGACTCAAACTGTCGACCCTGGTCGGTCGTCACGCGCAGCGGGGTTCCGAAACGGGAAATCCAACCCTCGTAAAACGCTCGCGCCACGGTCGAGGCCTCTTGGTCCTTTATCGGAAAGGCCTCAGGCCAACGCGTGAACCGATCGACGCAGGTCAGGCAATACCTGCGTCCTTCCGAGACCGGGAGAATCACTATGTCTATGTGTACGTGCTCAAATCTCGCGGACGGCGCGTTAAATCTTCCGAGAGGCGCGGAAACATGTCTGTTTATTTTTGAGCGCTGGCACGGTACACAACCGCGGGCCCAACTACGGCAGTCGGCTTTAACGGACGGCCACACGTAACGTTCCGTCACGAGCCTCACCGTCGCGTTAACTCCTGGATGCGCCAGGCAATGAATCGACTCGAACACGACTCGCCGAAAAGGTCCCGTGACGAAAGGTCGCGCACTTCCCGTTGATACGTCGCAGATCACCTCAGCGTCCGTACCCGGAAAACGTATCCGTTCGAACACTAAATTATTTTCGACTTCGCCGCGCACGTACGCCAGAAGCTCCGAATCGTGGCTCTGGGACTTCGCCAAATCGGAGTAGTTGAAGGACCCAGCAACCTCCTCCAACCTGGATAACGCGTCAGCGACGACGTTCTCCTCCCCGGCGATGTGGCGGATGTCGGTGGTGAACTGCCCGATGAAGTCCAGGTATCTGAATTGCCTGGGCGAACACTTCTCGGGCTTCTACTGAAAGGCGAAGGTGATCGGCTTACGGTCCGTGTAGATCGTGAAGGCCCGCCCCTCCACCATGTGCCGGAAATGTTTAATTGCCAAATATATGGCCAACATTTCCCTGTCGTAAGCGCCGTAATTCTTCTCGGTGGCGCTGAGCTTTTTGGAAAAGAACGCCAACGGCTGCCAGTCTTCTCCAACACGCTATTGCAACACTGCTCCGATTGTAAAGTCGGATGCGTCGCAGAACAGGCCCTTCGGCGCGTCGTCCCTTGGGTGTGACAGCAAAGTTGCCCGCCTCAGGCTTTCTTTCGCTTCGGCAAAGGCCGCAGCAGCTTCCTCGGATCACACCAGCTTTGCGTTACCCTTGATATTGCCGTGCAGCAAATCGTTGAAGGGCGCCTGTACGCGTGCAGCCCCGGTCATGAAACGTCTGTAGAAGTTAAGTCTGTAGAAGGTGGTCGGCTGCGGGTAGTTGACAATTGCTTCCACCTTTTCTTCCAACGGGCTGGTGCCTCCGGACGATACGGCATAATCCAGAAACTTCACCTGCGCCAGGCCGAAAACGCACTTCGCCGCGTTTATTGTTATTCCGTGCTTGTCAAGGCGCGTAAACACTTCAGCCAAGTGTCGCACGTGCTCCTCTTCTGTCGACGATGCCACCAATATGTCGTCGATGTACGCGTACACGAAATCCAAACCGCGTAGCACTTCGTCGATGAAACGTTGGAATGTTTGTGCCGCGTTTCGCAAACTGGACGACATACAGGGGAACTCAAATAGTCCGAAGGGAGTTGTTATCGCGGTTTTGGCAATGTCTTCCGCGGCCACTGGGATTTGATTGTACGCGCGCACTAGGTCTATTGTCGAAAACACTGTTTTCCCGTGCAGCGCGTGTGCAAAGTCTTCAATATGTTTTACGGGGTACCTATCCGGCACTGTTCGTGCATTTAACGCCCGGTAATCTCCGCACGGTCGCCAAGCGTCCTGTCCCTTTTTCGCAGTCATGTGCAGCGGCGCGGACCACGCACTTTCCGACGGGCGCGCGATACCGAGATGCATCATGGTCTCGAACTCTTGCCGCGCTTGCTTTAGGCGATCCGGAGCGAGACGACGGGGCCTGCAAGCCACGGGCGGTCCCGGCGTTGTCCGGATATAGTGCACTGTCCCGTGTTTTACTTCTGCAAGTGTTCCCACCGGTCGCGTAATGTTCGGGAAACGCTGTAATAACCCGTGGAACCGCGAGTCTCCGAAGATTGTTTTTATCGACGGCGTCGACGGACCGCACCCGCGCACTAAACGTCCTGGTACCGTCATCGACGTCACATTGTCTAACAATTTTCCGTTCCTCACATCCACTAAAAGTTCGTAGTGTGCGAGGAAATCCACTCCCACGATCGGTTTCGACACCTCGGCCACGACGAAATGCCATGCAAACGCGCGGCGGAGCCCGAAGTCGAGGTTTAGCGTAACTGTTCCGTATGTGGCAATCTCCGATCCGTTTGCCGCATACAACGCGTACGAGGATCGCTCGCGAAACCCGCGAACCTTCGACCGAGGGAAAACACAGATTTCGGCGCCGGTGTCGATCAGGAACTGTTCTTTTGTTGTCTGGTCGGTGACAAACAGACGGCGCGACGACGGGCAACGGTCGTTGGTTGCCATCAACGACCGCCCGTCGCGTTTCCCGACCCGGACCAGTTGCACGGGGGTTCGCAGCGCAAGGCATTCGCCCCAAATTTAAAGTGGTAAAAACACTTTCCACCCCGCCGTTCGGTGCGGCGCACCCGGGATCGCGAGCGCGCTCGCGCTCCTCCCGGCGCGATTCGTCGAAAACTCGAACGACGTGGATCCGCGTTAATTTCGCGGCGAATCGCGACGAGCTCCTGTTGGAATGTCGCCGTGAGCTGTGCCATTTTCATGCACAGATGTGCCTCGATGTCTTGGAATCCAGCTGACTGCGGCACGGAAGGACCCGCAGAGGCCTCGGCAACCCGCGCGCGTGGGCCCATTGTGTCGGCGATGGTGTCGGCTAAATCCGCCACTCGGTCGAGCTCGAGGTCCCGCTGCGTCGCCAAGACGACCTGCATGTCCGAGGGTAGTCGGCTCAACCACAGCGTGCGCAATATTTCCTCAGACACGGCTGTGCCACCTAAGGATCGCAGGTGACGCAGAAACTGCGACGGTTTCCGGTCGCCTATCTCCTCGTGTTCGAGAAAACGCCTAGTCTTCTGCTCCTGGGACGACCCGATTCGCTTAATGAGCTCTGCCTTGAGCTTGCTGAACGGTTGAGCCGGTGGTGCCAGGATAATATCGCGGACCTCCTTCGCATATTCTGGTTTTAGCGCTCCCAGAACATACCCGAACTTTGTCAATTCGGTCGTTACACCGCTCGCGTCAAGGCTGCTCTCGACCATCGCGAACCACAGCTCAGGGTCGGACGGCGAAAACTCCGGGATCTTCACAGCGACACGATCTACCGCGGGCGCGTTACCCCCTGTCAGGGGAAATTCAGGCGGCGTTGCCATTGTCTCTGAACACTATACTAACTTACGGACTACGATAAACAGTAAAATATATACCGGCACCTTCCGCACTAAGCACAATGTCCGAGTGTCTTTAGGCGTAATTATGTCCTTGTTCGAGATACCCTCCATGCACAACCGTGAAACGCACAAATGACGCGCGACTGCGAAGTTCGTTTTATTCACTTCCGAAGGATCACGTCGGGGTCACCAATGAAGGTGGATGGCAGTCGCAACTAGGAATGAGGTTGATACTCGTCGAGGAATAATGAGCAGTAGCCACTAACTGTGGATAAACGTAATGTTTTATTTTCGCCGGTCAATCGCGTAGCCCGCGTGATCGTTCACGACGAATCTTTGAATAGGACTGCTGGTGAAACGCTTACAAACTAGCCATTCGCTCGTTGACGCATTCTCACGAACAAAGATCCTTTATTCATTCACGCAGCTCATTTTCACTGTAACCTAAACTAAACATTCAGACCCTTCGCGACGTTCATCCCAATCATCTAAACATCCTCTCGACGCTACCGCACAGACGCAACCCGATACATACTTTCGATGCTAACACACAACCGGACTCATTCATACAGATTATATTTTAACCTAAACAATTGGCGGGGACGTGGCGTCAGCCTGTCGCCGCCACACATCCAAACAATCAGCCATATTTCCTAGAGTATGCCAAGCCCACCCAGGGGGAAGATCTCGATGAAACTGATATCTAATCTCTTAGGAGACAGATTTCGGCAAAGTTGACGAACCCTTAACCCCAACGCGAAATAGCCTCGGCAGGTGAAGACCGAATGGAATTGATATCTTGACCAAAATCAAGATTTCGATGAAGTCGGATCAGACCCAAAGTTACAAGTAACTTCCTCCCACGCTTACACATGCCATGCATCACGGTACCCTTACATTTGAATCACCCAAGTAGACTCACAGACTAGGCGAGGGACTAGCCCAAGGGTGGGAGAGGGTAAGTTTAAAGACTAGCAGGAAACAGACTAGGGACGGGATTCAATACTTGACATACTGAACATGGAAATATGGTGAAGTGGGGGGGAGTCAAAAAGGGCAGGCGAGACACACTGCAGGTCTGAAGGTGAGAGGGTCCAACGTTCACTCCGAGCCGTAAAACAGCTCAAAAACTCAAATAAATTAGGTAGAATGGCCCGCCTCATCAATGATGACCGTCCCGTCTAGTAAGCTGAAGACTCTGAAGCGGCCCGGGCCATATAAAACAGAGGAACGGCCGAAAAACGAAGGATAAACGCAACCCAAATAAGGGCCGAGAGCCGGCAGCGCCAATTGTGATACTGGTGATAATGATCCGGTGTGCCTTAAGGAAGCGAGGGATGACCGAATTCTTCCCAGCAAAGCATTTACTACTACTACTAGCGCAAGATATTGCTCCAATATTTCCACATACTGTTGTTTTAAATCCAGATCGCGTTTGAATTTTCGTTCGAGTGACAAAAGACGATTTAAAGCGAGCGATCATGATTGCTTTTGTTGTTAAACGGTAATTTCATGATGTATCGTCCGGAGTCATCACGTTGCACGTGAACACGCATATCCATCGTTCGAATTGTTGAGAATAATGCATTACATCTTATACTCGATTGTGGATTCGCCTTTAGGCAAGTGTGAGCGCGAGACTGTGAGGATGAACGGACTGCTTCACTTCGGCAAGCAATGGCATAGTGAAAGGTTGCGTCACATTGTACATAGTTATGGACGATGTCCATTGAGATTATAATAGTGAATTATAAGAGTTGATTATAATGGTATATATATAATATAATAATTATAATAGTGTAATAAATATTGTTTATACTACAAACTACAATTTCATCCGATTAATCCAGAATTCCACAAACCACACGAATCGTGAGTTATAGTCTTGAATTCATACAAAAACCCTTTTTCTTACTCCGAAAAACTTATTCGGACTATTACGAACATTTAAAAAAAAATAGCCAAATCGGTCCAGCCGTTCTCAAGTGATGCGCTTACCAACGAACAGCATTTCATTTTTATTTATATAGAAGATAGAAGATTTCTAGGGCTGTGCGAACATCTGCAAAATGCGAGCCGAACTAAGTTCGACTCGATTGGGCGAGTCGACTCGGGTAACCGCACGAAGCGAACGGTTCGCAGGTATGCGAACTACTCGCACCGATGCGAACTATCCGTCCCGTGAGAGCGGCTAACTTCATGCGAGAACTCGCCTAGGCTCTCTCAATCGGTGCGAGTAGTTCGCATACCCGCGAACCGTTCGCTTCGTGCGGTTATTTGGCTCGGCTCGAACAATCGAGTTCCGACTCGACTCGACTCGAACTCGGCCCGCATTTTGTGAGCCCGCCTGCAGCCCTAAAGATTTCTTTACTCAATACTAGGAAGGGATACAGCAAACCTTATCATTCGATTTTTAACTTTCCATGCGTACCAAGATCCACCCTCTGCGGGAAGCGTCATCCTCAAAAGGAATAACCTAACCTTACCTAACATAAACCTAAACCTAAACTTAAGCATTAAGTTAAACGACTGTTTGTTGTAGAAGGAATGAAACAACCTCATATAAACAAAGTAATAAATCTGTTTGTCTTAAGAAAGGTAAACAAACCGGATAGAACAATATCATAAACGCTAAGAAATAGTTTGCAATAAAAAAAAACAAAATAAAGGCCTTCAGTCTCCCCCCCCCCCCCGTGTGTGTGTTCTATTTTACGTGGATATTTTTCATATCGTATAAGTGAATAATTACCTATCGTTTTTCTCAGAAAGTATTATCTTTATGACAAAAATCAATCGAACATAAAATGTGTATTTTGATGAGACCTACAACTCTTGTCAGAATTATTTATCAAAATTACCATTATTTACGGAAATAAATGGAAAAAACTATGAATTTTATAGTTTTTTCAGGGCTTCCGATTTGAAAATAACATATGCGCCAATTTTCACTATCATATTCGTAATCAGCACGTCTGTTGGGGTTATGTTCAAAAAAATGACACGCGTGGGCATTTGGTGATGGTCGAGAGAAGACCGAACTAAATAATTTATTTAATCAAAATTAAATAACACAAAGTGATATCCTGCATGATCATCGCGATCAGCAATATTACAAAAGAAAATAATACTTTACTTTAACATTTTGATTTCACCAAGAGAAACGACGTAACCGTCAACGACAACGACTCGAACGAAGGTGACGCAATACATATAAAGAAAAAGGTTCCTCAGAACAAAGACGGCGACGAGAGTCGACCACTCACGACAATTCCCGATCCGTTTGTGAAGACGCGCCAAAATTAAAAATCGCCTCATAACGCAGCAAACGAATGCGACCACTCACATACGGCCCCACAGTCGTTTGCAGCATCATTTACAAAATATCTGATCCGCAAAAAAAACGTGTTTATTCTGCAATAGAGGTTTACTTAAGAAATCCGCCATATTTAATTTGCTTTGCACAAACCTCAGCTCGAACCTTTCCTTACTTATCCAGTCTCTTATAAATTGTAATTTAATATCAATATGTTTAGTTTTTAGATTTTCTATGCTATTTTTACTGAAGTATATGGCGGATTGGTTATCACAATATTGGATCGGTGTTTCAATATTCGAGTATATCTCTAATTCTTTTAAAATATCGGAGAACCAAACTAAATCTTTTACGCTCTCTGTTAATGCAATGAACTCGGATTCCATTGAACTTAACGCTATACATTTTTGTTTGCTTGATTTCCACATAAATGGGACATTATTGAAATACATAATATATCCGCTTGTCGAGTGTCTTTGCATGAGATCACACCCCCAGTTCGCATCCGAATATGACATCAGACCTGTGTTTTTGATATTTGACAAATTTAATTTGTATTCCTTGGTATTGAATACGTAGTTGATTATGTCAATAACCATCTTCCAATGCTGAAAATTATAACGATTACAGTACTGCGACATTAAATTTACTGAGAAAGCTATATCTGGCCTGCTTCTATCAGCCAAGAACGATAGACATCCTATTAGTGATCTGTAAGGGAACTTCTTCATTAAGTCGTTTTCAACTAACTCGTTTCCCTCCTTGGGTGGTAAACTACCTATTTTCAATGGCAATTTGACATGTGTTTTAGGTAATTCTTTAAATCTATCCATCAATTTCTCAATATAGGTTCGTTGATGCAGGTAATAGTCAGTCTTTTCTTTTTCAAAATTTACACCTAATATGTTCTTTACCTCACCAAGCTCCTTAATGTCTACCTTTGACATTATCTGTGCTACAATTCCTTGAATTAGTGTTTTATCTTTGGCAAATAATACAATATCGTCAACATATAGTAATAAGAACGCTTCATTATTTAAACTATATACGCAGTTACACCTCAATAACTTATGAAATCCCAATGACTTTAGAATACTCTCGAACTCAGTGTTCCATTCTCTACCGCTTTGATGTAAACCATAAATTGCTTTTTGTAATAAACAAACTTTAGTTTCATTTCCTACTACCTCGAATCCCTTCGGTTGCCTCATATATATTCTTTCTTTTAATTTTCCGTACAAATATGCTGATTTTACATCTAACTGTGTGTGACACCATGACAATGTAGATACTAGTAAAATAAAGAAAAATCTAAGCAAGGAAAAACTTACAACCGGTGAGAATATTTCAGTATAATCAATCCCATATCTCTGGTTAAATCCTTGAGCTACCAATCTAGCCTTATATCTCTTGGTGTCATCCTTGGTATCGGTTTTTATGGTATAGACCCATCTGTTTCCAATGACTTTTTGATCTGGCGGCAAATCTGTTAACGTCCATACTTCTCTGTCCTCCATTATCGTCATCTCGTTTTTCATTGCTTCGTCCCATTGCTGTTTCTCGGGATGTCCCTGAGCTTCTTCAAAATTCCTCGGGATTTCTGCCGAGTACACTTCATCTTGAAATATGTAATCCAATGGATCATCTTCAGTATTGAGACATTTACTCAAGTGAATTTCCTTCTTGTCTTCTTCCCCCTTTCGATCATGAGCTTTTGGCTCAAATGAAAAAAGTTCTGGATCGAATTTCATTTTATTCGTCACACAATACCTTTCAATATCATCCAATGATCTTAATCTTGTGTTATTTCCGGGTGGACAATAGTACACATCTGTTCTTTCTTCTTTCGCTCTTTCTTTCCTTCTCCTCTCAACTCTTTCCCACTCAGAGATATCAACATACCTCAATGATTCTTTGGGCATCTCTTCTTTCATTTCTTTCTCATGTTTCATCTTTTTCTCCTCTTCTGTATGTGTATCATCGTCCCACATTGATTCTTTGTCATATGTAATAATATTACAATTCTTATTTAATCTTCCTTTTCCAAATAGCATTTCAACTCCATTTTTACTTTCATCAACCTTTACATGTATTGTTTCTACTATACTCCTAGTTCTTGGTAACCATATTCTATACCCTTTCGTATTTAACGCGTATCCCACAATAATTCCAAGATCTGCTTTCGCCTGTAGCTTATTTCTTTTTGTACTCGGTATGTGAACATATGCCAATGAACCAAAAATTCGTAGGTGTCCAATCGATGGTTTGTGACCCCACCATTTCTCATCTGGTGTAACGTCCTTTAAAGACTTGTGCACGCATCTGTTTTTCACATGGACAAAAGCATGGAGTGCTTCAGCCCAGAAATTTTCTTTTAATCCACTGTCTTGCAGCATAGCTCTTACTCCTTCCATGGCTGTCCTATTGAACCTCTCTGCAACTCCATTTTGTTCTGGTGTATACGTAGACGTCCTCTCTGCTTTTATTCCTTTTTGTCTCAAAAATGCATTAAATTCTGAATGACAGAATTCCTTTCCATTGTCTGTTCTAATAATTTTCAATCTCTTGTCGTGTTGTCTTTCAACGTGAGCTATAAATTGCTTAAAATATGTGAAGACGTCGGATTTATTTTTCATTGTGTAAATAAATACCTTTCTGGAATAATCGTCTATTATTGACAAGAAATATCTGCAACCGCCTAGTGACGTTATCGGAGATGGTCCCCATACGTCCATGTACACTCTTTCCAATATTTCATTAGCCATTATTGTTGGTACTGATTTGAACGATGACCTTTTCGCCTTTGCTATTTCACATATATCACACATGTTCATGTCTCCCATTACCTTTCCGAGACCTCTTACAACGCTTTTCTTCTCCATGTAGTTAATAATATTCTTATTTATATGGCACATTCTTCTATGTATTGTATTCATATTGATATTGTCCATTCGGCATCCTCCAGACATGTATGTTTCATCGTTTCTTTCTTCATGCCTTCCATATAATATGTAAAGTTTCTCTTTTCTATAAACTGTAAAATAGTATTCCTTTTCTTCTGTGTACACTATCATTTTATTATTTTTCCAATTTATGTGAAATCCTGCTATATCCATGCATGATCCACTTATCAAATTTCTTCTCATATTCGGTGCATATAGAACATCTTTCAGCTTTATTTCTATGAATCTGTTTTTATCCTTAGCATAAAATATAATATCTCCTTTCCCTAAGACTTGTGATTTGGCGTTTTTATCTCCTACCAAAATATCAGTAGGTGGCAATTCCTTAAAATTTCGGAACCAATTCCTTTCTTTGCAAAAATGAGACGTGGCTGCACTGTCTATTAACCATTCATCAAGAGGTTTTTCCGAAATAGCAACAGCTTGTGCTTCGTGATCACTATCATCTTGTATCCCCATAGTAGTTTCAGTGTAAAACGCCTTTTTGCCTCCATGATAATTTCATCGTGTATTACTTTGTTGTTTTCTTTTCAGTGTGTAGCAGTCTTCCATCAAATGTCCATCCTTTTTACAGTACCTGCATTGTTGATTTATTTTTCTTTCATAGGATTGTGGAATCTTACCTTCTTTAGTTGTTATGTTCCCATTATTTCTAAAGTGTATATTTGGATTTTTGTTCTCTCTCCTAAAATTTTTCATTTCTTTTCCTATTCCGGTCTGATAGGCATTTATTACGGTGTCGAGTCCTTCATCTTTCCTTTTCTGTTTAATTCTTCCTTCTTCTGTAATTAACTGCTTTTCTATTTCGTTGAATGTAAAATCTTTATCATCTAGTCTGTAAATGGTTTGTACTAGATTATCATAGTCAATAGGTAATTTTCTTATTAATTGAAAGCATGTGAGTATTTCTGGAATTTCAAACCCTGCTTCTTGAATCAATAGCATTTTCTCGTTTACTCTTCGACAAAATATTCCTATCGTTTCTTCACCTTGATTAAATTTGAGATCATAAAACTCGTCTACAAGACCTGCTAGGCGTGCTCGTGATGTAGGTTCGAAATTAGTCTTTAAAATCTCCCAAGCTTCTCTTCCATCTAGAGTATTTGCAATTAGTGTTTGAAATTGTCTTTCTATACCTTGATATATCGTTGTGTATGCTTTGTCTTTTCTTCTTTGATAGTCGCGCTTCTCTCGGCTCGGCGCTTCGTTCTCTGGTGGTTCCGTGATACCCGTTATGAATTCCCATGATCCACGATCGATCAGTAACACTTTCATGTCCACTTTCCAACTATTATAGTTGTTCGAATTTAGTTTCGGAAAACTAGGAAACGATACCGTATGCTCCTCCATTTTTGATTTCACTTATTTTAACTTGCACGTTTCCGGCCTTTTATTCTTCGGCCCCAGAATTAATAATTTTTAAACCTTATTCAACGCCACGTGTTTCTGGGCCCATAACCTTTCTGTTGGGGTTATGTTAAAAAAAATGACACGCGTGGGCATTTGGTGATGGTCGAGAGAAGACCGAACTAAATAATTTATTTAATCAAAATTAAATAACACAAAGTGATATCCTGCATGATCATCGCGATCAGCAATATTACAAAAGAAAATAATACTTTACTTTAACATTTTGATTTCACCAAGAGAAACGACGTAACCGTCAACGACAACGACTCGAACGAAGGTGACGCAATACATATAAAGAAAAAGGTTCCTCAGAACAAAGACGGCGACGAGAGTCGACCACTCACGACAATTCCCGATCCGTTTGTGAAGACGCGCCAAAATTAAAAATCGCCTCATAACGCAGCAAACGAATGCGACCACTCACAACATCAAAATACGAAAAAACCCAGAGTATAAAAAAAAATCGTAGGTATGAGCTTTTCGGAAGTAAACCCCAAAATTCAATATGTAGTCGCTGCAGTTTTTCACAAATATCTTGAAAATTATTCGTTTGCACCAGAAATGACAATTACATTTTGAGTTCAATTAATATTTATTTTACACATTTCTTAATATTTATTATACACACGACTGTCACTGATAAAGATGTAATTTGACGTTGTGATCGATTGATCACTTCTCTTTAGATACCGGACCCCTTCCGCAGGAAATCATCCCGACATTCTCGCGAAATCTCTTAACTACGATTACATTAATTGGATTTGTTTATGATCTCTACTTCCTTGATCTCCTCGGACTCCATGTCCTTGTCTCCCCAACCCCACTTCCCACCCTCGTGACTATGAACATGTTTTTGCGCCTGGCCGTATCTGTTGAGCAAACGAAGAAGCTTATGTCATCTGAATTTTTATTTCTTTTCTAGTCTCCAAACACAGCAAACATATGTATATGTACTACTGTACAAAAGAAAGAAGAACCCAGCCATATTGAACAGAAAAGTGCAAAAAATCATTAAAGAACACAGTAAGTTTTGAAAAAGGATTACACTATTAATTTAATAGTTCTGAGAATATGTGCTACAGTAAAGTGTTTACTGTCCAATGCTTAACCTCTACACTGTCACGCTGTCCAACTCTACGTTCAGCCATCTTTTGAACTATCGGCGCGGTTGGCGCGGCAGACACAGTCACAAAAAAATAATGGCTGTATGCGATCACTGTCCGTGCAAAACACAGGCTAGTGGAAAGTAAACGCGACTTGACTGTGTTACAGATTATCTAATACTTTAAATGCAATAAATCGATCATTGTACATTACAATTTCTACATAAAGATATTGTTTGTCATATTATAATTGTACTGGGTGCTTCTTTCTTTTGGAGAGTAGTGTATTTTTCAAATTGTTTGCACCATACAATACAGTTTACGTTTCTAATGTATGACAATCGAAGACAAACGAAATTTTCTGAATACATTGAAATACTTACATCGACCCATCACCGGTACGTCTTGCCCGTTTCTGTACAGCCTCGGGAGAAACGGTTTTCATGTCGTATGCCCAGCCTATTTTCCCGAAGAAATCGATAAAAGCCGTGGTTAAATTCAGTTTGTAGTTCCCCAACTCGGCTGTTTTGTAGTCCCATGGGAACACGTGGTGGTAATTGTGCCAGCCCTCGCCGTAAATGCATATGGCGACGCCGATGTTGTCGGTTGGACCGATTGAGCTGTGAAAACGCACCGCATTAGACATTCTTGAACAACAATGATCAATTCAAATGAACATGTTATTTGTTTCGTGCCGATTAACACTAAACCGGTAATTATTCGGGAAGTACCACTATCCTCCGATTTTTATGAAATTTAAATATGTTATAGAGTTCGACATTTTGAACAACTTTTACCTTTTCCAATATAGGGGGGTCGCTTTCAGTTTCCGAGATATTCACAAAAAACTATTGCAACTACTTTATTGAATTTTTCGTATTCTTGTACGCTCCGTAGCAACGTAAGGCTGATTTGGCGCGGCGCACAGTGGGGAAACTTGACCTAACTCGATTCAAAAAGGAATAACTTTCGATAGAAATGAGGTAGAGCGATGAATTTTTTTAAATGAAAGCTGAATCTTTGCAGAATATGGGAAAATAGGGAGATTACAGTACGAATGGTTTTTAACCTTGAGAGAATTCGTCAAACTTGCACAATTTCAAGAAAAAGTCGTTTCTACGTTTCCACGAGCAGAAAACAATTTTTTTTAACATACCATATATCATTTGCCGTATATTTTTTCACGCTGATTTCAAATCTGGCCTCAAAATTTTTCTACGACCTCTGGTTTATTCAAAAAATCGAATTATAGTTAAACAGTTAAACTTTTATTTTTTCAAAGTTAAAAACATTCGTACCATAATCTCCATATTTTTCCCATATTCTACAATGTTTCAGCTTTAATTAAAAAAAATTTCATCGCTCTATCTCATTTCTATCGAAAGTTATTCCTTTTTGAATCGAGTTAGGTCAAGTTTCCCCACTGTGCGGCGTCTGTTTACTTCTTTTTGTTAAACACGTTGTAGGGAAGAGAGAGAATACAGGATCCCACTCTACAGGGTGTTCCATTTAAATAAGGTCACTTAAATTTCTCCTCCAAATGTGGGGTACAAAAAATATTTTGTGTACTATTTGAATGGTTTGAGGAACCAGTATATTGCAAACAATATTTTTTTCGAAGCTATACAGGCCATCGGTGTTTTTTGATACATAGCTACATTGTTTTTTCTTGGATTGTGTCGCTGATCGAAAATTACATCCAGATACGTATAATAACATGACCTTGAAATGACTTTGATATTGTAACTGTAGAATGTTGAACAAGTTGTTTCATTATTGAAAGGTGTACGAATACTTTATACACCCACTGTATGTATGCACAGGGTGTATAAAAAGTAATGGTTTGAACTTATGGATTTTAAGTGGCAAATTATGAAATAATACCTTATGTTCATTGTTATACATAAGAATACTACTTCCAAATTATTAAATACTAATGTAAAGTTGTTTTTGTTGATGTAAAATTTTGTACTGTTGTAAAAACAAACTATACCAGAAATTTTCTTTGGTATAAACAACTTTGCGGCAAGTTTCTTTTACAAATGTCCAGTGATCCAGACGTGTAAATTCAATCCTAAGAAGAACGACATATACTTGTTATACACCCTGTACGACAATTGTATTCGACAATCTGTTGGCTCACACTCTAAGAATGTCACGTGGAATTACTTGTTTTCACGTGACACGATAGTACAGTAAAGTCGTGTTCCCTTTCCAACCGTCTGTATTCTGCACAGACAGCGATCGCATACCGACATTATTTTTTTGATGACTGCGTCTACCGCGCCGACCAGGCCGAGAGTTCAAAAGAAAGCCGAACGTAGAGAAGAACAGCATGACAGTGGAGTGGGTAGGCATTGGACAGTGATCGCGTACTTGATCGCGGACTGTAAACGCGACTTAACTGTAATATGTTTCTATAATTCTCTATTACGAAAGAAAGTATACTCACGCGTCGTACGGCCTCATTCCCCACCTATGAGCAGCGGAGTTCACCAACCAGACTCGGTGCAAGGACACAGTATATGTCGCGACAGTTGCAAACCAGGAATATAACAGTTTCTCGCCGAAGAAGTACCAAGGTACCCACATAGGGATGATAAAAGCGAACAGCGGCATCAATATGAAGTACAACCTGTCGAAATTGGAGGAGAAAGGTACTGAAGTAGTATATCTCGATTCGAACCAGAGTTAACCGCTTTTTAGCCATATTAGCACCGCCACTGCCGCTCACCCCGGTAACTGAGACCAACCAAAATTTGTATGAGAGCTAGATATAATATCAACTACCTCTCCTGTAAAAAGAAACTTTCTACCTAGCCTGGAACCTCAGATATAAATACGCCAAACACGCACAATTCTTGAAATATATATAGGAGGAGGATCATGTTAATTCTAACCCACTTCCAGACAAGCTGGAAACTTGAAAATTTGGAATCAGCTGTCTTTTATATTCAAACCAACAGGAAAAATTGAAAAACTCGAAAAAAATTCCTTAAAACGCTTAATAATCCAGAATCCATGGTCTATTTTTACAATTGATTACTATCAAGCTGAATCTTTGTGAATAGCTTCGTTTTGATGAGACGCCCAACAATTTCCTATACGAAAATTCTCGATTGTGGTAGCTAACAGGAGTAGCAGGGATCAAATATGTCGATTTGACGATTCTCAAAAATTTATTACTAACTGGGTTTTTTTTTGTTAAATCTCAAGATAATTATTTAAATTATTCGAAAAAATTTATGGTTTGATCTAACAGTCCCCTTCTTTCAATATGTATCGATAACGATAACGTCATCAAAAATGATTACTAACCAGCTGATTTTTTTACTCTTGCTTAGTTAAGATTTATATAATTTAATAGCCACATGAGCCACAGGAGCGGCAGTGGTGGTGCCAATATTGCTAAAAAGCGGTTAACTCTGGTTCGTGATATTCGACATATAGTTCAGGTTAGAGGGGACAGGCAGGGAACTTGGTTCGTGCGCTGCCATGCGCGTTGATTGTGAACACATTCAACATTTATTCGAGAAGAATTTTGAAAGAAATTCCATTATCTCTTACTTTTTCTGCCAGACCACGATGGGATCATTTAACACATCGCTAAGGTCAATGGTGGCGCCTTTCTTCAATACCTCAGGATGCTTGCGGACCAATAACCAGCCCATATGCGAGAAGAAGAATCCCCTTTGTGGGTTATGTGGATCTGCGTCCGTCTCACTAAATTTGTGGTGCACTCTGTGATTTCTGACCCACTCGTAGATGTTGTCCTGCAAGAATAGCCATTGGAATGCAGATCACTGTCAAGGAAAAATCTAGGAAGTACAGTCGACCCTTCTATAACACGGTTAATTCGTTCCGTGTTGCGTCGAAACTACGTCAATAGAGTCTTAGAAGTACCTAGTACTAATTGAGCCCCTTAGCTGACAACTAGCATGAGTTCAAAATTACGAAAAATGGGGTTTTTACAGAAATAGTAAGTATTTGTGTGAGGTTGTGTGAGAATGTAAGTGAACGATTGGGCACGAGAGGGCGCGGAGCAAAAGGACGAGGGCCGATTGCCGATCGTAGAGTTGTTGTCGCCTCGTGGCCCGCAGAGAGTGAGAGTTAGCGCAAGCAGAGAGTATTAAAGAGAGTTGTATTACACAAATATATTCAGTTATTATTCAGTTATTAATTACTGATTTGTTTTTCCTATCCACAAATGGTAGCAGAGCGTGGCTAATAAAAGAGAGTAAATAAATAAGTCTGTGAGAAGTATATTAAAAAGAAAAAGGTAACCACGTGCGACGTAATGGCGGACATGTGGAATATCGCCGGCGTTGAACGATTAAACGACGCAAATTACTTTTTGTGGAGAGAAAAGATAGAGGGGATTCTTCGATCCAAGAAATTGTGGAAGAAGATCATGGGAGTGAAAGAGCCGGAAAAGCCGCTAGAAGACGATGCAGAATATGATAGAAAATTTCGGGTTTGGAATGATTGGGACGATGATAATTACACGGCCCGAACGATTATGTTGAACACAATGACGGAAGCCCAATTATTAAAATACAGCCACGAGAAGAATGTGGAAAAATTATGGAACCTGATAAAATTAAATATGGCGGCAGAAACAGAACAAATAAAAACCAGATCTCTCAGTGAGCTTGCCAATCTTAAAATGAAGAAGGAAGAGAACGTGGATGATTATATGAACAGAGCAGAGGGACTAAAAAATAAATGTCAGCAACTAGGTAAGAACCTTGAAGAGTATGAATTAAAAATGTTTATTTTAAGAGGACTTAGGACAGAATTTGATGCAAACGTAAGGATATTAGAAAGCCAAAGCAACATTACATTAAATGAAATGAGGTATGCGTTAAAACAAGAGGAATTGAGAAAAGAAAGAGGGCATGAGGGAAGAGACCATGAAAATGTACGAAAGGTAAGAGAAGGCACAAGCAATAATGGAAACTGCTTTAAATGTGGGAAGAGAGGTCATTTTGCAGATCAGTGTCGTGCAAGACAAAGATGTTTTAATTGCAATGGATTTGATCACGTCGCTGCAGAATGTAACAAACAGAGACAATTTACAAGTACGAGGGGAAGAGGAAACATCAGTCGTGGCTACACGAGAGGAAGAGGATACCATGGACGGGGAAGAGGAGAGAGAATGATGCAGACCATGGATTAGAGTGTAATGAGAGTGAGTGAAAGTGCATGTGCCAGTGAAAGTGTACATAAATGTAATACGGAACGAGACAGTGACAGATATACAGCGGACAATAACAATATGCGTACTATTTGGCTATTAGATTCAGGCTCGACAAGCCACATGTCAAGCGATATAAATATTTTCAATAAAATAGAAAGCGATAATAGAGAGATAACCCTGATAGCTAAATGGACTCCACGTGGAGTGCCGAAAATGAGCACAGCAGCACTCCATCTGGAACCGTCTCGATGCAGTCCACGTGGAAAGCAGCTTCTGCACTCCAGGTGGAATGCATCTCTGTCCTCGACTTCGCTTCCCCGCAAGATGGCAGGGCGGCGCCGTCGGTAAGGGCAATAAATAAATTTCTACAAATATGTGGCAGTTTTTCTTTTTAAATATTTTTAAAATATTAAAAAAACATTGTTAAAATCACAGGAATAAACGATATAATAAGAAATTGAAAAAAGAAAGTTAGATGTATGGAAAAAAAAATTTGAAATCGACAGGATTCGAACCCCGTGCATCCGCTCCATACTTAAACGCCTTAACCGTTGTGCCAACCGATAATGTTATAACCGTTGCAAACATTCAGGTATATATCGCACAGGATACAATTTTATCGTTCCCTCAAATAACATTTCTTACGTCAAACAATTGCTTAATATACATCCACGGTAAAACCAGCAAGTGTAACTTTCCTCGTGACAGCAAAAAAATCTGAAAAAAATTGACAATACTGCCTGTCATAGTACTTTATCAGGAAACTAAACAGTAAAATACCATGTTTTCATATTTTTCCGATTTTTTTGGGGTTTTTTAATTTCTACAACCACAGTTTGCAACAAAAAAATCTGAAAAAAATTCTCAAAAATGTGCCTTAGGATCCAAAATATGTCACATTTTTTTCTGAATTTTAGAACGCGTTTGAGACCGGAAAATGCGTAGAAGAGCGCAAAATCTAATTTACCTTGTAACTACCCTTACGGGCAAGCAAGGGGGTTGAAATTTTACTTAGAGGGTTTTTTTTTGGTCAGCCATCGAATGGTTCAATAGCCATTGAAAAACCTCTACGGGCAGTTTTGACCATCTTATTCGGTTAGGCCCTTTTCGTCAAATATAGCTTAGCTCCACGTAATGTGCACAGAGTGAATATTCATTCAAAATCGGTATTTGGAATTGTCAGTAAAAAGGAGAACTGCCTTATATTTGTACGATATGTAGAAATTCATTTCACCAACATTATCGACATAACCTCGCCGACGGTGCTGCCCTTTATAACGGCATCCGCCGCTCCACGCAAACTCCACGAGCTGCCTTCCACCTGGACGGAAGACGGTGGAGGCCAGATGCTTTGACGGCAGGTGGAGTGCTGCTGTGCTCATTTTTGGAGGCCCGCGTGGAGTGCAGGCCACGCTCCCTCCAGATGCCCTCCACGCAGTGCTCCGAGCAGCCTCAAGCGGCGGTCTGGAATGATACTGCACTCCACGTGGACTCCAGACTCTGCTCTCTCCACGCTCGGAGCAGACTTGGCTATCAGGGAACATTAGCTGACAAAGAAGTTAGAAAAATTGCTTCAAACGGGATAGGTGAAATTGTAATGAAGCAAAGGAATGTAGAAAATAAGGTTAGGCTAACTAATGTGTTACATGTTCCAGAACTTAATACAAATTTGTTATCGGTTGCCAAATTTACAGACTATGGTTATAATGTGCAATTTAATAGAGATGGGGCGATTGTATATAGAGATAACAACCGAGTAGAAATGAGAGCTGTTAGAGAGGGAAATGGGTATTATGTTAAAACTGATATAATAGATAGTGAAAAAGTAAAAGCTGTCAAGGATGATGATGTATGGCATAGAAGGTTAGGACATATAAATAGAGATACAATAATGCAAATGAGAGCTCAGGATTTAGTGTTAGGGATGGAAAAATTAAGTGGTCAATATGGACAGTGTGAAGCATGCGTAGAAGGGAAAGCGTGTCAAAAGACACACCGAAGACTAGAAAAGAGAAGAGCACAGAAGATAATAGACTTGTGGCATACAGATCTGATTGGACCGGTGAAACCAGCAACAAAAGGAAGAAAAAATTACATCATGACAGTAATAGATGACTATTCAAGATTTGTTTTTGTATCATTGCTGTGCGAGAAATGTGAGGCCAGTAATGAATTAATAAAGTTGATTAAACAGAAAGAAAATGAAACCGGCATGCAGCTGAAGGCCATAAGATCTGATAATGGTGGTGAATTTATTGGTAATAACCTAAGGGAATGGTTAGAGAACAAGGGTATCAAACACGAGTTTAGCCCACCATGGACTCCGCAAAGCAATGGCTCAATAGAGAGAATGAACAGATCCATCATAGAGATGACCAGATCAATGATAAGTGATTGTGAGATACCGATGGATTTCTGGGGAGAAGCAGTGTGCGCAGCCACTCACATAAAAAATAAAGTGAAGACAACGGTTCATGGAAGAACACCCTATGACTTATGGGTAGGAAGAAAACCGACAGTGAAATATATGAAGAGATTCGGATGCGTTGCTTATGTGCTGATAAAAGGTACAACAAAAAGAAAATTTGACTCTAAAACAATGAGAGGAATATTTGTTGGTTATGGAGTAAACAACACATACAGAGTTTACATACCAGAGAAAAATAGAGTCCAATGTGCTTGTGATGTAAAATTTGATGAAAAAAGGAATGGTGTGGAAATATTAAAGGGAAAGGAGACAGAAAATCATAATAAAGAAAATGGTTTAATATTCATTGGCCTAGACAATGAAGAAGAGGAGTATGAAACAGAGAGAGATATTGAAAATATAATGAATAGAGATGAATCAAATGTTTCTGACAATGATGAAGGAAGGACACCTGTACAACATCAAGAAGGAAATAGTACAAACAGGAACAACATAAATGAGGAAACAGACCTAAACTTACAAGAGAATGTAAGGAGAGACACAACGATAAAGAGGCCAGGAAGGCCAAAAGGTACCACAATGGAAATCATGAAAGTTCGTAGACAACTAGAACGAGAAGACCAAGAGGGAAGTGAGATGGAACAAAGCTTGAGAAGATCAAATCGTATAAAAGAAAGAAACTCAGCGATGACTGTGGTGGATGAAGAAATGCCTAAGAATTTTGAACAAGCAAAAAATTCCGGTCACTGGAATAAATGGAAAAGGGCAATGGATGAGGAGATGGAGAGTATAAGAAGACACGAAGTATGGGACGTAGTACCATGCCCCAAAAACAAGAAAATAATAAGAAGCAAATGGATTTACAGTTTGAAAGAGAACCCTGGTACAGAAGAACCACGATACAAGGCTCGCTTGGTGGCTCTGGGATGTGCGCAGCGCCCTGGGTTTGACTATGGTGAAACATTTGCTCCTGTTGCCCGAATAGAATCAATCAGATTACTATTGAGTATCGCTGCAGAAAGAGGAAAAAAGGTGAGGATGTATGATGTGAAGACAGCGTTCCTACATGGAGTGTTACAAGACGAGATTTATATGAAGACTCCGGAAGGTTATGAACAAGGTAAAAATACAGTTTGCAAACTAAAGAAAAGCATATACGGTTTGAAGCAAGCTGGTAAATGCTGGAATGAGTACTTGAATGAAGTTATGAAAGAAAGTGGAATGTGTCAATCTAGAGAAGATCAGTGTTTGTTTTATAAAACTGAGGGACAAAAATTTATATACTGTGCGATACACGTTGACGATATGGTGGTTGTGTCTAGTGATAAAGACATTGAGAAATATTATATGAATAGAATAGGAAATAAAATAGATTTAAAGTGTTTAGGCGATGCGAAATATATACTAGGTTTACAAGTGGAACAACAGAATGGAAGAGCGTATGTGCACCAAGAGGAATATATAAAAAAACTGTTAAATATGTATGGTATGGATGAATGTAATAGTACTTCAACCCCGTTAGATGTAAACGTAAAAATGGATAATTATATAGATAGCAATAATTGTAATGCCAAAGAGTACCAAGAACTAGTGGGTAGGCTGATGTTTTTAAGTGTTAACACTAGACCAGACATTGCTTTCGCACTAAGTTATTTATCCCAATATAATAATGACGCGAGAGAAATGCATATGAATGGCTTAAAGAGAGTGTTGCGGTATATAAAGGGAACAATTAATTATCGTTTATGTTATGGTGCAAAGAATATGAAAAATAGAATAGACTGTGAAACTGATGCATCTTGGGATTCAACAAAAGATGCTAAATCATTCACGGGAACGTTAGTCTATCGAAATGGTGACTTGATCCAGTGGAGAAGCAAGAAGCAATATTCAGTTGCTTTGTCATCGACTGAAAGCGAGTTGGAAGCGATGTTGGAAGGATTGAAAGACACGATATGGGTGGATAGATTGTTAAAGGAAATAACGGGGGAAAGAAACACAGTCAAAGAGATAAAGAGTGATAGTTTGAATGTAATAAAGTTAGCAAATGGCGGAAATTATAAGACACGGACGAAATTATTAAATAGGAAGTTTCATTTTGTCAAAGAAAATATGAAAGAGAATAACATATTGATAACTCATGTTCCTAGCGAAGAAATGCGTGCGGATTGTTTGACCAAAGCCCTAAGTGGACCCAAACTGTACAAAAATATAAAAAATATTATGGAGAATAATTATAAGTAAGCAATAAAAACAAGAGGGGAGTGTGTGTGAGGTTATTTTTATTGCGTGTGTGTGAGGTTGTGTGAGAATGTAAGTGAACGATTGGGCACGAGAGGGCGCGGAGCAAAAGGACGAGGGCCGATTGCCGATCGTAGAGTTGTTGTCGCCTCGTGGCCCGCAGAGAGTGAGAGTTAGCGCAAGCAGAGAGTATTAAAGAGAGTTGTATTACACAAATATATTCAGTTATTATTCAGTTATTAATTACTGATTTGTTTTTCCTATCCACAGTATTGAGAATACTTGTTTTATTTAACACATTAATTTTTGTATACTTTGTTTTATGCTAATAAAAAATAAGATTCAATTTCACATTCTAAATAAAATGACTGTGACAATATCTTGAATAATGGCACAAGTCCAATCTGTTGGACTTACTCCGTTATTCTACGGAACGTATAGACTAACTCTAGTGTTACATTCGATTATGTTTGTTTTCAGGTTTATCAAATGAATAGAAACGAAATTTTTTCAACTACACTGTTTACTGTTTGAACGGTGAATAACAAAGCGTAAGAAAAATACATTGCTACAAACTGTAAATTGGCTGACCATTCAGTAGTTACACTATGAACGCGGAAAAATGTTCGATATTTTTTATGAAACTAAGATTTCTGTGGATGTTGAGTATGAAATATTAAATATTCAGCGTGCTCGAAATAAGCAGGCGTTTGCAGTTGAAAAATATAATGCAGGAAAATTTCTATCCATCTGTGGGTCCTGTTTTTGCGGCCAAAAAGAAAGAAATGATAGATTTACTGAAAATCCCTCCAATTGATCATGCATTTTTTCAAGCATTAAATACCAGTACAATTGAAGAGACTGGTGTAGAATCCAGCAACGAATAAATTTCTTTAATACATAGTATACAGCAAACTTGTAGCGCATTAAAAATAACATTTCTGTGCCTTATGATTATTAATACACCAATAGCCATATGGCATAAGTGACTTCCTCACAAAAAAAACTGGTATCACAATTCAGTAGAATAATGACACTTCATTATCCGTTACGTTACTGTTTGTTTACTATTGAAAAAAATATGGATATTATTTGAAGTTATAATGACATAATTACTGTTTTTCGCTTGTGTGGCATAATAAAGTTACATTGTGTATTTAAGTTTTTGTACGATATTACACGGAAGTCTAATTTCTGCAATATTAAGAAAAGGGACTTAATTCACTTGTCAACTAAGGGGCTCAATTAGAGGGGTTGTATGAAGATTGTTTATCAAGTCGTGCAATATGGAAAATACGTGTTATATGCAAACCGTGTTATAAGAGGCTTGTCGGAATTTTGCTTCGTGTTATATGAATGTATATACATTCATGACAAAAATGACTTACTGCAATTCGAAACAGTGAAAGACAACACCTTAATACATTACCTTCTAAATTTATAAAAAAAAGGGAAAGAATCTCAAGTGGCTTTTAATTGTTGCAATCGATGCAGAAAATATTTATTCTGGATAAAGATCCGTAGTCGAGTTACAAGAGGGTTCAGTGTATATACAACCCTTTATGTTTTAAACAAATTTTAAACCTGTCTAATCTCAATGAATGAAACGGTCGTACTGCTACCGATTCTTTATTTTACAATTAATTTGATTTTTAAATACCGATATTTATATTACTATTTTCTTGAACTTACTTGGAAAGCCATCGTTTGAAAAATCATTAATATAAATCGCAACGGCCACTTTGCTTTATACGCTCGATGAGACCACAATCTGTGAGCGCCAGCTGTCACACCAAGTGCCGTAAACGGTGTTATAAGGAACACTAAAAAAATATTACAATTGTTCTATTAATTAGTGAAATAAAATTACACTAGTTTACAAAGTGAAATTGATTTCATGTACATTTGATGAAAGGTAACTTTTCTTATGGATTATTTCTCGCATAATTCGACAATGAAGGTTAAAATTTTCTTTATGGAACAGGTTTTAAGATATTGTGATTTTTTCAATTTTTTACATCTTTTCACGTTAAAAACCATATCTGGAGTTAAATGTGTCCGATTTGGTCGTTCTTGGTAGCAAATGAACGACATTGAAATGATGAATAAATTATGTATAATGGGATCATTAATTGATTATTCGGTTCAAAAGATATTGATGAAAATAGTCCAGATTTTAAAAAAAATTGAATTTGTAAGCTTATTCTGGGCCACGGAAAAAATAGAAATAGAAGCCGATAAAGAACGTTCGGTTTCTCTTCATGAACGTAAAGCTGATACTTTTACGCAAATAATAACACCAACAAGAAGTAAATCGACAGAAAAATGGCAAAGTTATTAGCGATTAAATGGGTAAATCCATATCCCACATTTTCTGAATGTATTAATTTTTTCGACAAGTACTTAGCCATGCTGGCAACGGTTTTGTTTGTCTCACGTTGACGCCACTGGAACAGCGAAAACTGTCATTTCTTTTTGAATAAAACTTTTGAATTGTTATTATTACTGTGATTGTTGACAGTGTTTTATTTGTTACGTTATCACTTTATACGTGAAAACGTTATAACAAATTCTTCCTTAGATAATCAGGTACGTGGATTCAAAACATTTAATACTTTACAAAAATTATGAAAAGTTTAAATAGGAAATACAAATCAACGTGCGCGGCAGCGACCAAGTTCTCCCTCCCGCTCCCTCTAAGCTGCCGAGTAGTTATTCTCGTACGATAATTTAGCGCTTTTTAGCCATATTGGCACCGCCACTGCCGCTCTCCCCGGTAACCGAGGTCAACCAAAATTTTTATTTGAGCTAGATATAATATCAACTAACTCTCATGGAAAAAGCAACTTTCTACGTGGCCTGGAACCTGAGATAAAAATACCCCAAAAACGCATAATTCTTGGAATATACATATATAGGAGGGTGATGATGATTATGTTAATTCTAACCCACTTCCAGACAAGCTAGAAACTTGAAATTTTAGAATCATGTGTATTTTATATCCAAACCAACAGGAAAAATCGAGAAACCCGAAAAATATTTTTTTTTTTGGAAAAAATCAAAAGACTACATACGTCATGTGGTTGAGCATACCCTATATGCTTCCGGGTTGGGCCTTTTGAAAATTTCGTTATTTTTGCGGTAGGACGCGCCGTTCCCAAGATACAGGCATTTTTTAATTTTTTTTTTTTTTAAATGAAAAGACTACATGCGTCATGTGGTTGAGCATACCCTATATGCTGTTCGGTTGAGCCTTTTGAAAATTTTGTTATTTTTGCAGTAGGACGCACCGTTCCCGAGATACAGCCATTTTTTAATTTTTTTTTTTAAATCAAAAGACTACATGCGTCATGTGGTTGAGCATACCCTATATGCTGTTCGGTTGAACCTTTTGAAAATTTCGTTATTTTTACGGTACGACGCACTGGTCCCGGAGATACAGCCATTTTTTATTTAAGACTAGCTCGGCTAACCATCCCCACCACTTCCGTTACACATTTTCGTGTCGCGAATTCCGTGACGCAAATGTAGCTTCCAGCCTGCCAAAAGAAATTTCACTTGAAAAATTCCTTACAACACTTAAAGTATAAAGTGATGCAGCGAGAATTCTAACTTTGCCATTTGAAGAAGCAGCAAGTTCAAACTCGATATTTCCTTTCAAGGCTGTCCGGATTACGCTAATCAACGGACACCTTACAAATAAATCTTATGTGTAACAATATTGCAATATACTGTGCGTGTCTTAAGTCAGACGAATCATCATGCTATTTTCTGCAAATTAGCTTCCGCCTATGAATATGAATATCTGGCCATTTCTAACAAAAGTAACATGATATCCAAACCAAAACACTTCGTGTAAAGGTAGACCAAGTTTCCCGGCCCATCTACTTCAGTGATATGAAGGATGGACCAAGTTCCTCTCGCCTATCAAAGTTGTGATATGATATGATGGACCAAGTTCCTCTTGCCTATAAGGGCTGTGATATCGGGAAAGACCAATTCTCAGAGGCCAATGATTGTAGCACTTACCTAATTCAAACTTTACAACCTTGGGAACTTGGCGTCGGCGCTGGCACTACTATTTTGACGTGCACGAGGAAAATTTATATCCGGATTCCCAAGTTCCCAAGCGAAAATCTTAAGAATTTTTTTAAATTAAGTAAGACAACACACAATCAGGACATAAATCAAACAGAAACTGTAAAACTAAATAAAATGTGTCATTGCCATTGACATCGATGGCCATTGAATGCCAGCGCCGACGCCAAGTTCCCAAGGTTGTAAAGTTTGAATTAGGTAAGTGCAACAATCATTGGCCTCTGAGAATTGGTATTTCCCGATATCACAGCCTTATAGGCAAGAGGAACTTGGTCCATCCATCATATCACAACTTTGATAGGCGAGAGGAACTTGGTCCATCCTTCATATCACTGAAGTGGATGGGCCGGAGAACTTGGTATACCTTTACACGAAGTGTTTTGGTTTGGATTTTTAGATTAATCTAAGCAAATTGGTAACAGATTTTTTATCAGAAGTTGAATCTTTTGATAGTGATTCGAGCTGTGAAGAAGATTGTACGTAGTTTCAGAAGGCAATCTCCTGTTATAATAGTGAAATTGATTAGCTTTTTAATATTTCTTTGGAAAATTATTAATTAGAAAATGTTTGTACATGCAACCGAATGTTACTACTTAATACTTTGATTTTGATCTCTGTTATTTTTAAAAAAATTTTTTGTATAATTTGTATTTTCATGTTATTATTTTTTTATTAACATAATAAACTATAATGTGAAACAGATTTATTATTTATAAATTGAAACCTTATGATAAATCAAAGAATAACTTTTTCCCGTTAGAATATGTCTCAATCTCCAAAAAACAAATAAGTAAATTATATTTACATTTTGTTTGTCCATAATTAAAAATTACGTCTTCTTTGATAATATCTACTATTTGTTAACTCATTCTGTGCTATATAGGTCCATTATTAACTTTGCTGTAATTTATATTTAATTATAAATAACATAAAATATATTACTTAATTAACAAAAACCAACTAACTGTTATAAGTAACTGTTATAAGTAAATGCTTTTGATTTTGAAAATTCCAAAATAGTAGAAAAAGAAACCAATTTACAGTACAGGATTTTATTAGAAACAATTCACATGATTAAATCAGAGCGTAAATCTTAGGTATGAAACACCTACAATACAGGAATATTACGCAACATTACTGAACCAGTAATGTCTTATGACGAATTTTTCTAACAAATAAAATCCACTTAAGGTTTAAAAATACATCAAAAGCAGTTTGAATGTCAATTAATTATTTACCATAATTTCAAATGGTATACAAACGGTGAAACTTGTTGTTCTTTGAATTTCCACATTCATATTTACCGCCAAATATAGATTGGCTATATTGATCGGCCAAGGGCACGATCGATGCTTTCTGATTGTGTTCTTCAAACTCTAACGTCTGTTTCCTCATTCTGTACATTGCAAGCATGGAATCAACATGTGTCTTAAAGTTTTAAAAGTTTCAAAATAGTTAATTCACTTAGCAAGTATGTGGTCTTTTGTACTTAAAATATTTTGAATTATTAGTTATCATGTTGAACATCTTTTATACTAATTCAATAATTTTTACACACGCAATTATACGAAAAATCTTTTTTCTTGAAAATGGTCTAAATAGTTGACCGAAACGTTGAAAATTTTTGTGTTAATTTGCAAAATTGCTTAAGTAGTAGTATTTGATCGAACCAGTGCGCTGAAAACATGAATATATGTTATTAACTGTTATAAGAATTTAATAATTATTCATATTTTACACAACTGTAAACATATTAATTGATAAATATAGAAAACTGGGCAATTTTTTAGACTCTTGTCCAGCTAAAATTCCTCTATTGGCACACGCGACTGTGCGAAGAAGCATCTAGGTCGCGCTCTGATTGGTACGTGTTTTTCGTTAATAACTCCTTAAGAAAGCCGCGGACGTCATTTTTACACAGGAAAATGTTGCTTCAAATGATCTCAAGAATCTTGAATTTCCGGATGTTAAAGGAATTTTGAGACACTCTGTATACTCCCGAAATAATAAAAGTAAACGTCTCCGTAATATTTCACTTTGCTGTATTGTTGCTACGTTTTTGAAATATATACTTCAGAAAGTCAACTTACACCACAAAATCGTAGAGCGTTTAAGTACGGTAAATCCAAGGTATATTCCGTACACTGTGGCAACGTGAAGGTACAGGTAATAGATCACATTTATCCAGACGATGTTATATTTATACTTTTGTGCAGGACTCGTCGATGAATTCTGTACAGTGAACTTTTGAGGGCTCGCTTTTTCTGTCTCCAATGTCTCCTTATGAACGCCTTGCCGAGCAGCTTCCAAGTAGAGTGTTGTCTGTCTACCGACCAGATTTATCGCCATTTTCGTGGATCTAATCTAGAATAAGTATACAGGGTGAGTCACCTAACTGAGCTGCCACCTCAAATATTTTTTTTGTTTTTAAAGATAGGTTAAATGTCAGAAGGATAATGTTGAATGGTTCAATGGGGCTCGAATGATTGGAAAAATATTTTTATTTATATGTGATTTTTCAGAGATGTCAAGGTCACCTTCATTTTTTAAAATGGAACCACCCTTTTTAAAACACCTACAAAAATAGTCTCTTTCATTAGGAATTCAGTGACTGTAATTACTCAAGGTCATTCAAGGTCACGATCAGAAAAAAACATGTAAAACTAAAATATGGAGGCAGAATACGTTTATAACCAGTGAGACTTGTAGTAAACATGCTAAGGTCTGTTACGGATGACGAAATACGGATGTTCAAGATCATCTCTGGCAGGAACCGTCCTAGATTAAATACCCGGATCCACCTTAGTTAAAGCTACATATCTGTTTAGTTTAAAACCAAGGCATACGCACGAACAACAAGACGTTGACAAAATACGAGTATGACTAGGGGTACTGACAAGTGCCACCTGTCATTGCAGGGGTATAAAAGTGTTTCGATTACAACCACAGTTTTTCGCGCACAGACCATTACACTTTATACTTCTCTTCAGTTCTGGCTTACGAACTGTACAGACGTCTTCCGTGTGTTTCTTATATTCTCGTTTTTGAATAACGAAATCGTGTATGAACATTCTCGTGTTATTCAATTATTAATATCTATTTCCATTAAAAAATTTGATTTGTTTGGAAAATCTCGGTCACAACGAAAACTAGAAACTATGCGAAACCGAGGATCATTGTCGTCCTCTTCAGAAATGGAGGAAACCCATGCGGGAAATCGATAAAAAGCACTGTTGCGAGTAGGAATAGTTGCGACTTACTTTGCAGTTAAATTCTCCGATTCTTCAGGATGGTTCCTCGTACAGAATTTAGTTTGCCCACGTGAAACGTGGGGCTCGTGCGTGAACCGTGCAATGATTGTCACGTAAGGAGGTTGGTGTAGGTGCGATGAGACCTG
Organism: Lasioglossum morio; assembly: GCA_916610235.2. Lineage (NCBI taxonomy): Eukaryota > Metazoa > Arthropoda > Insecta > Hymenoptera > Halictidae > Lasioglossum > Lasioglossum morio. Next base: position 49,693 of record CAKAJA020001047.1, on the reverse strand, counting down.
TCGGCGAGTGCACTACGAAATACGAAGGATTTCTTCGGAGCATATACTCCATATATACGCAACAACCGCGTGAGTCATGCGGCGCACAGTGGGACCTTCCGTCCAAATCGGAGACAAAATCAAAGAACTTCCGATAGAAATGAGATAGAGCGCTAAAATCTTTTTTAATTACAGCTGAAACTTGACAGAATATCGAACAAATAGGGAGATTATGGTACGAACGTTTTTTAATCTTGAAAAGTTTGACGAATTTTTTCAAGGTTAAAAAACGTATGTACCATAATCTCCCTATTTTTCCTATATTCTGTCAAGTTTCAGCATTTTGTCTCCGATTTGGACGAAAGGTCCCTGTGTGCTGCGCAGCGCACAGTCGGGTATTTGGTCTGTCTAGTTTGCCAAAACTATTGCAACGTTATTAATAGTGTGAACGTCATAATATTGTATATCGTTGATTCGTCTTAACACCAGCTAAAACATTATCAAATCAAAAATAGAATTTAATGTTTAAAAAATCAAAGTGATCCTGTTTTTTTGTTTTAAACAAATTTTTTCAATATTTTATATATTGCAGTTTATGCATATGTGAATACTGTTAAACTTTTATATGAAACATTTCTTCGTCAGATTAAGAGAAATCAGTATTGCAACGTTGTTAGTAGTGTCCAAACGATTGTAACGTTATTAATAGTGTCAAGGTCATAATATTATATATATATCGTTGAATTCGTCTTAACACCAACTACAACATTATCAAATCAAAAATACACTTTAATGTTTAAAATATCGAAACGATCTTGTTTTTTCATTTAAACAAATTTTTTCAAAATTATGTATATTGCAGTTTATACGTATGTGAATACTGCTAAACTATTATTTGAAACATTTTTTCGTCAGATTTCATCATTATTAGTCATATGCGGCCATATACGGTCGATTCATGGCATACCGATATGTATCGCACAAAAAGCTAAATATCTTTTTTGCAAAAAATTAAAGAGATGTTACGCGGCACAAAACAAAGTTATTACATGATACATATTAATTTGTTGGGGAAAAATGGTAATTATTGCGAAAGGGTCGCCGTACTTCGATTTTGACGAAAAGAGGAATTCAAATTTTGAATTGTGAATAATGTTGAAAATGCAAAAATTGTACTATTTTAAAGTTGCAGAGTAGACAATTGTGAAACGGAGAAATTGTAGAATTTCAAAGCAACAAATCGTGAAATTGTAAAATTCTGAAGTCGCAAGTACAAAATTGTGAAACTGTGAAATTGTAAAGAAAGAGACATTGTTGCGCCGCGCCGCGCCGTCGCGAACGTGTTTATTTATACGATTATGAGACTTATACGTAAGTTCGATGTGAAGTTCTTTTCTGATGTAGAAATTTCCGTAAACACGTCTGGGAATTGCACTGTTTTTCTTACTATTCATCAAGATATTTATAAATTTCAGTCGTATTAGAAACGCTGTGGCATTGGTTCTGAAAAGACCGGATGTACCTTTTGAACTATAATGTCAATATTGACGCTAGAAATGATAATTCGTTGCAGTGTAAATCGTTTAAAATGAGGAATTACCCTAATTTACGAGATCTATATGTAAGTTAGGTCTGAATGTTTAAAAGATTATGACATTACGAGGATGCATGTTTAATGTGTATCACATTGATATGTATGCGGTCGCGACTTTTGCTGACTTTTAACCCTCCGGATATATGTGTTAAAACAGACAGTCTATTCAGAAACAGAGGGTGTTACGAGCCGAGGTTCGGCAGCTTGCGGAAACCGAGGGAGTTTAGGTTTTTGGAAAGATTTTAGAATAGGTAGGAAGGGTACACGGAGGACTAGCCGATGCCTGTTTCATCACCCGGGCGCCTCACATGTGGAACAAGGGAGTGGACTAGCCGATGTCTATTTCACCACCGGGGCGCCACAATTAAGGGGGTACCGTAACCCATGAATATTACAAGAATATCACTAGTCATTCTAAAGAGGAAGGTTGATCGCGCTTCGCTCAGCTCACGATCTAACGAGATTATGTTTATATCTATTTGATATGATCGTCCAAAGTTGGGGAAAAAATCGACACAACCACCCTCAGGTTCCCATGTATTTTTCTAATACAAAACGATTTTTTTTACTGAAATCATGAGCTGAGCGAAGCGCGATCAACCTTCCTCTATCAAATGAACCTTTGTGCAGCTCAAAATATGCTCTCATAAGGACAAACAACAGTTTCCCGCAAACACTGATTTCATCAACAAATCATATTAATTTTATATTAAATAAAAAATGAAATAAATAAAAAAGTTTTAAAACATGTCTTTTTTATTTTTGCGTGTAACCTTGTAAATTATAATTTTTGGAAAATCTTGTTTGTATATCATTTCATAAAGGCATGCTTCGAATTGATTATAAAAAATCAGGTTGTTTGGTACAATTATAAAAACGTTATTCTGTTTTAAATGGCGTTCAAATACTTTCGTGGCTCACTGTATACATATATGTAAGAATACGGCGTTACGCCTAGCGTACGACACTGTCGTACGGCAAACGTCATGATGAATGAAGTTTGCGACCAATATCGAGATATCGCTTCATGAGCGGGTTTAATTTGTTTTTTCGCCTACACACTCAATTAGCTATTATTTCAACATATTATACATTTTTATTATGGATTCAGTTAATATTTAATTATTGTTAATTGTTTCTTATTGAATTTTCCTACTATTTGTACAAACATGTGTGAAAGTACATCTTTTGTGCATAGTATTGTAGGACGAAATCATGGTGACGAGATATCTCGTCCATAGCATCGTTTCTTCGATATCGTTATTATTTATATTTATTATTATATAGAATTAATTTTCTTATTCTTCTTCTTCTCCGTCGAATATAATTATAAAAAATCAAAGTCTCCTCGTCACTCGACATCTTTGTTTTCTGTTAGTAATAACGTGAAGTTTGGTACACGCTTCGCGTATAGACGATTACGTGACGATGACGCTACGCTCCGTGGACAGAAGGCCTAACTTATAAATTGAATTCTGATACACCTCGAGCGGTAAAAGTGTATCGTCGTAAGATACTAACAACTGGAAATCGAATAAGGAATAGCGTGGTTGAAATAACTGCAAGTGAATTCACACACAATGATATAATCTTATCAATGTCAATACAAATGTTTAGTGTAAGATGTCGCGGACTAAGTCTCTCTGTGTTAACGCACCGAGGAGTGCGGGGGCTGTGCTTCTACAGAATCCCGCGATGGGATTCGTACCGGAAGAAATACAACGATGGAGAATTTATACCCGATCTTATAATGAAAGAAATCACGACGTGGACCAACGCGCACAACGTGAACTCTAGAGATGAAAGCCCAACTATGCAGGGAATCCATGCCTTTATATACTGTCAAAACCCAAGCCAGAAACAGACTAGGCAAGGGTGGGGGTTACAGAAAAACGACTTCCTGGAAAAGGAGTTTACAGTTGCCGCAGCAGTTGCAAGCCCTTATCTCCATTGACTCTCGGAAAAGTCTTTAGATTTCTAAAAAAGCCATGCGTTTCGATGCATAACTCCAGAAGGGCCGAAAATCACCGACGGTCGCGGCCGCATACGTAATAAGGGCTTACTTGGAATCAATAAAGATTAGGACGCTTGCAAGAGATGCACCAAGCTGCATCATTTCAAGAGTTTTGGATAATTCGACAACAAAATGTTTCGTATAAAAGTAGAACAGTACTTAAACGTGCACAAAATTTTATATTGAAAATTTCGAAAACAAATATTTTTTCTACAAAAAAAAATAATTTTGATTTTTTGAACGGTAAAATACATTTTTTATTTAATAATGTGGTAATTATTTACTTTAGGAACAACTTTTCCCTATACATGTTACCACCGCTCAGCTTTAGTTTCCGAAATATTCGCAAAAAAGTTTCAACATCTCGAAAAGTGATCGGAATAGGTCTAGGTTCTATTTCTTAGCAGGGATGAGGTTTTTCCCTCAATACAATAGACGATTCTATTTGAAGAGTTGTATATTTTATTATTAATCTTATATAACAGGAAATATTTCGGCCATCATTTCAAGAAATGCTGTTATTCTACTGTCAAAACTATGGCATCGACGAAATAAAAATTCTGCAATATATCCAACATAATGTTGTTTCCGCGTTCCGTAACGGGGAATATTAGCCCTTGTTTCTCGCCAAATACGTTCTATACTCTGTCCTAATCAAACCTTTTCTTTTTTTTTAACGTGTGGAAATGCATTATACATACCAGTACTACCCTGGGGGGAGGGGAGTCGGCGGTTATGTGGGGCTACCTCCAGGAGGGGGTCACCAGGCTAACAAAGCCCACCTAACTAAGCTAATGTAAGGGGGGACTAGTATCTCCGAGAACCCAACTGGCCACCCCCTTAGCTAACAAATCGTCCTGGAGGGAGTAAAGCTCCCCCCCCCCCGTAGTAGTAGTAGTAGTAGTCAATGCTTTGCCGGGGAAGGATTGTTCGGCCATCCCTCGTTTCCTTAAGGCACACCGGATCATTATTACCAGTATCACAATTGGCGCTGCCGGCTCTCGGCTCTTTAGTGGGTTGCATTTATCCATTCGTTTTTCGGCTGTTCCTCTGTTTTACATGGCCCGGGCCGCTTTCAGAGTCTTCAGCCTACTAGACGGGACGGTCATCATTGATGAGGCAGGCCATTCTACCTAATTTGTTTGAGTTTTTGGGCTGTTTTACGGCTCGGAGTGAACGTTGGACCCACTCACCTTCAGACCTGCAGGGTGTCTCGCCTGCCCTTTTTGACTCCACCCGACTTCACCATATTTCCATGTTGAGTATGTCAAGTATTGAATCCCGTCCCTAGTCTGTTTCCGGATAGTCTGGAAACTTACCCACTCCCGCTGGAGTCCCTTGGGCTAGTCCCTCGCCTAGTCTGTGAGTCTACTTAGATGATTCAAATGTAAGGGTACCGTGATGCATGGCATGTATAAGCGTGGGAGGAAGTTACTTGCAACTTCGTGTCCGATCCGACTTTATCGAAATCTTGATTTTTTTGGTCAAGATATCAATTCCATGCGGTCTTCACCTGCCGAGCCTAGTTCGCGTTGGGGTTAAGGGGGAAGGGTTCGTCAACTTTACCGAAATCTATCTCCTGAGAGATTAGATATCAGTTTCATCGAGATCTTCCCCCTGGGTGAGCTTGGCATACTCTGGGAAATATGGCTGATTGTTTGGATGTGTCCACCATACCCGGGTTGTCGGTCGGTGTTCAGCGAGTAGCTCCGTCCACCAGACTTTCACCCTTATAAGGTTTTTGCTTCCGTTCCTGTGATTGTTGCTGTATAAGCGTACCGTTTTTAAACCGAGGTCGCACATGCTCTAACCACTGAGCCACTGCGAGCCTCATTCCGTTGATCGCTGACCAGCCCCCTTTTCCTCTGCCCCCTTAACAGAGGAGACAGAGCGGCGGGCACCCTTGTGGGGCGGGGTGGTCAACTTGGGCTTCCAATAATTCGCTGATTCCCTGAATAAAGTGGAAATCATTGACAATATTGGTCGCTCCATGACTGCTACAGTAGGGACCGAACTCGTAGCGAGGGAAAAACCATCTTGGAAATTTTTGCCGCATCGGGGATTCGAACCCCGGCCCTTCCTGCTACGAGTCAGACGCTCTACCATCTGAGCCACTGACCTGCCTTCGCCCCCCCCCCCCCCGTGCCCAACCAAATAACAGACCTAGGGCGGAGGGACCCGCCCGGTGTCCCCATCCCTGGAGCCTTCCAGTTGAGCAACCCGAACCCCAGTTCGGTCCGCCCACAGCTCCCAGAGATTTCGTGCGCTGCTCGGAGCACCAGCCATGGGAGACCCCCTAAGGGGTCCCCCACCACCGCTGCCCGACCAGTGCAAGAAGGCGCCGATACCGACAAGGAAGGGTCGTCGAAAGCGCACTCGCACGCCCCGACCATCCCCACACCCCTCCCACGCGCCACCCCACCGGAGCCCGCCTCCGGTAGATGGCCGGCACCCCCTGTTGGTTTATTTGAAATAGTATAATCAATAAAACAAAAATGAATTTGTTTAATACATTTGAATACTACTTCATAAGTTACTTTTGTTTTACATTCACTTTCTCTATGGTATTCATCGTGTTACGACGTCATTCCTTGAAGTTGAATAAATGACAGTTTGTTTCTTTAAAACTAGATTCTGTTTATTTATCCCATATTTCCAGTAATTCATACACCCGCACTCACCTCCATAGCCTGTGTGTCCCCTGGGAAAACTCAGCCGACTCTTGGGCCCGGTTTTCGTTAGGCACGCTTTCTCTGTAATAGCTTTCTTTCCTTGGGCCTGGCATTCGCCAGGCCTTTCTGTTTTATGTCTATCTTCCTGCCATTAAGGACCCAACAACATCCTGTCTAAAAATATGTTACTACAATTTTATATATTTATTTTGTATATGTATTTGCATTAAATATTTATTCTGCTGCAATTGCAGAATCTATAAAAACATGCGTGTTCTATACAACTCAATTTGATAAACTCAGTTTTATATAGATTATTTTATCTAATTCTGTTAATGTCTCTTGCAATTATGATTGGATCAAATAATAAATACTCCGGACAAGGCACAGTGGTGTATCTGCCCGATTTCAGCGGCCACAGCTAGTTCAAAATTCGCTCCATATTGAAACTGCTGTAACTTTGCTAAAATTTATCCAAATTTGATGAAAACGAACCATTTTAAAGCTTGAAATTTCTACTTTTTATACGGTATGCTGTTTTTACTAAAACGAATGTTTTGAGTGCAAAATTTGTCCATAAAGAGGAGCGTGCCAGATTGTAAAGTTTGTAGCTATTTTTCAATAAAGATTGCAGATTATAATCAACATTTTAACGTTATTTGTTTATTTTATGTACACTATCGAACAGTGTAATCATTTACAATTAAAATATCTTTTTAAAATAGTTATTACAAAGAATAATCAATATTTTTATGTTATTCATCTATTTTATTTACAATATCGAAAAGTGTAATCATTTACAATTAAAATATCTTTTTAAAATACTATATGAAACAAAAATCTGTTAGTGTATGTGAATAAGGTAAAATTACTAATAGGTGAATTCGTTGAGAAATGAAAGCGTTTAACGAAACTTCAAACTTCCGACTTCAGTACTTAACGGATGCATGAATGGGAAAACGAATGATGGGAGATTGTTCATCAGACATTCAACTAACTCAAGCCATAAAAAATTTTCAATTTATGTAAAATTTTTAAAATTGCTTCATGACCGCTGAAATCGGACATATACCCCATTGTGGCAACGTTTCAATGAAACGAACAAAGAATAATTTAAATTAGAATGTGATGAGATCTGATGCACACGGTACAATGTATATGCATTCTTATAACTGTGTGTGTTTCTATTTTACTTATTGTTTCCGAGGCGAACAATTCGCAGTTGAAATTCATTCGTTGTTGAGTACGCACTGAATTATTTATCGCGATTGGAGTTAGTTTAGAGTTTAGACCAGGTGAGTGATACGAAAGACAACATTATTTGTTTACCTGATTACTGAAATTCTTTAGTAACTTTTATATACAGTGAGCCACGAATGTATTCGATCGTCCTGTAAAACTTGTTTACAATTGTACCTGATTTAACCACCTGATTTTTTCGAATCAATTAGAAGCATTGGTTTATGAAACGATATGCAAAAACGAGTTTCCAAAAAATTGTAATTTACAAGTTTACATGCAAAAATAAAAAAGGCATTTTTCCAAACTGTTACGTCCCACGATTCTATTCCGTAATTTAAGGCAATCGCTAGCTTGCGAATCAAGACGATATCAATTAATTTAATTTTGAGTCCACACGGCAAGTATAACCGTGTCTATATATATAATTTTGATATAATTTTAAATCATTAAATAAAAGGTTTAAAAAAGCCTTTTTTATTTTTGCATGTAACCTCGTTAATTATATATAATTTTAAGAAAATCTTTTTTGCATATTATTTCATAAACCATTGCATCCAATTCATTATAAAAAAATTAGGTCGTTTAGTACAATTACAAAAAAGTTATTCTGTTTTAAAGGGCGTTCGAAAACTTTCGTGGCACACAGTACAACTTCGTCTTCGATTAGAGTACGTGACATTCTGTATTATACATAGAATTGAAAAACGTATAATTGACAAGTTCTCATATTAAACTTTGAGAATCAGGCAAGGTAACAGGTATACCGACGAGATGACTTCCGACAGGAGTGACACGTTAACGAAGAATCAATCTAATTCACAAGTTTCGGAGAATAATGGGAAAAGCGAAATCGCCGAAATTTATAATGGGACGAAGGTTCTGGTAACAGGTGGGACAGGTTTCCTGGGGATATTACTCATCGAAAAATTACTGAGGTGATCCTTCTCAAAGACAGACATATTCAATTTTTCATATTAAGCCTTCATACTTCGATGTAACATGAACAAGTATAATTGCAATTTGAACACTCACGAAGAATTGGCTACTACCATTTTATACGAGAAATGTTTAGGGAAATGTCTTCAGACAAATCTCACAATTGTATAAATTAATGTGAATATAAATTATGTTAATTCCTCATTTTAAAAGATTAACAAAACAACGGATTATATTATGAAATAAAAATGGAACTGATTTTTTTCTAATGTAGAGAACATGTAAATCAAAACTGACTTTTTTTCGAATTTTCGAAAATGTAGGATAACTATTTTCCAATTTGGCTTCAAGCATTTTAACATTTATTCAAATGGTATATGTATTTACTTAATTTCGCATTGAATTATTATCGTATAATAGCTAAATCTAATCAAAATAAAACAATCAATTCAAGCTGACAAACTTGTATTTTTTAATTATCATTTTGTTAAAGATAAATGAGTCCCCCGTTGCTGAATCATTAAAATTCTTTTCATACAAATAAAACAGTTTATATTTTTATCAACACGCCTAAGTCATATAATTACAGGTCCTGCCCAGGTATTAAAACCATTTACATGCTGATAAGACCGAAAATGGGGAAATCCGTGGAAGAACGATTTAGAGAAAACTTCGAGGATGTTGTACGTAATGTACTCGAACAAATATGTAAATAATGATAGAGTAGTAATCAATATCTTTTATGAATCTAGATCTACGAAAGATTAAAGAAGGAGCAGCCAAATTTTCTAAGCAAAATCGTGATGATCGAGGGTGACGCTGCTGAAAATGACTTTGGCATGACACCGGAAGTTAAAGCAACGTTGATGGATACGAATATTATTTTTCACGTTGCTGCAACTGTTCGGTTCAATGAAAAACTCCGTGTGGGTGTGAACACGAATGTGAGAACTACAAAATGCTTGTTGTTGTGGGCGAAACAGCTGTCAAACTTGAAGGTACACTAACAATTTTTTGAAACATTTACAATGAAATAATCTGTCTTTAATTAATCCGTTTATAGGCATTTGTCTACGTGTCGACTGCATTCTCGCAGTGCGTTAACAAAACGATCGACGAAATCCATTACCCGCCTCCCATTGATGCCGATAAATTGATAACATTGGTAGATTGCTTGGACGATGATAGACTCCTAGCAGCAGGACCTTCGTAAGCATTGTTGCAAAAATGACAACAGTAGCTACGATAAATTACAATTGTTGTATACCTTGTAGATTGCTCCAGAATTGCCCGAATAACTATATCTTTACGAAAGCAGCCGCAGAGAATGCAGTACTAAAACACGCAGATGACTTTCCAGTAGGGATTGTTCGACCTTCTATTGTCACATCAACGGCTGAGGAACCACTGTCATCATGGGTAAACAATTACAATGGTGCTACCGGTATATCATTGGCAGTTGGTATTGGATTGTTGCATTCGCTTCATTGCGTACCCGAGTGTAAAGCAGAAATCATACCTGCGGATTATGTTATAGCGAACATTGTTGCTGCTGCTTGGGACATTTGGAATAGGTGAAAATTTTAGTCGCATATTCATTTTATATTATATGCATTTATGAGAAAAATAGGCAGGTACAATTTAAAATAATAGGAACATTAGAAGAATTTAGAGTCGTGGCATTTATTTAGAAGTTGTAACAACTTTGCCCTTTCCACGTTACCGCCGCTCGGTTTTAGTTTTCGAGATATTCGCAAAAAAACTATTGCTAATACGTATAAGTAGTCTTTCAAAATTGAAAGTTTACCTTATGTATGTATCACCCTATATGTATATGTAGAGTGAGGCCCTGTTTTCTATCTCATCTCCATAGGGTGTTTAAAAAAAGTAAACAGACGCCGCGTCAGAGTTGCCTTACTGTTGTCACGGAGTGTGAAAGAATACGGAAAGCTCAATACAGTATTAGCAATAGTTTTTTGTGAATATCTCGAAAACTAAAATCAAGCGGCGGTAACATGTATAGGATACAGTTGTTCAAAACGTAGGAATCTACAACATATTTAAATTTCATCAATATCTGAGAGAAGGCCTAACTTCTAAATAATTATCAAAATCGCTGTTACATTAGTCAATCTGTTGAACGTATTGAGAAAAAAATAAATTTCTCATTTCCTGCAGTTTGTTGCAATTTAGATTGAAAGTTTTCATTTTGCTTAAAGATTCGTTGTCTACTGACTTCCATTTAGATTCAAGATGCTGTGTATCTTGGACAGTTTAAATGGCATACTTTCATTACAGGCACAGATGAAAAAGTTAGAAATTGTGATTTTTAAATATTCCTTACAAATTGTGATTATTGATTAATCTTTTTCATACATTATCTAGTAAACGGTTGGGTCCAATTTTAAAACTGTTATTAGTTGTAAAAAGGTATACACTTAATTTAATCGCCGACCGATTTAGTTTTTATCTTGTTTTTATTAGCTCGCTTTCTTATCTGTGTGTCTGTCTGTTCGGTATAAATCTTGCAATTGATTTTAAACTAATTTCCCGATGAGCTAGAGATTTGAAATTTTCAACATAGCTCAGAACTGGATGACGTGCATTTAGAATTTAGTCAGTATAAGTCAAACAAATAGTACAAGTCAGTAGAATAAGTGAAACAAGTAGTACAAGTCACTAATTCAAACTAAACAAGTAGTACAAGATACTAGTTAAAGTTAAACAAATACTACAATTACTAATACATAAAAACAAGTAGTACAAGTAGTAGTAAACGAAAACCGTTGGGCCGAAGATGCATCTAATCTATGCGCTTCACGTTTCTCGTTTTAAATCTCACAAGAATTTTCATAGCTATTCAAAATTCGCAATCACAAATTTTCAAGACTATCCGTACTAGGTTATTAATCTGTATGGGACTAGGTAAAATTAGTTTATACTTTTTAGTCCGGTTTTAAAAACGTGGTATTTTTAAAAAATTTATTTTTATTTAAATATTGTGTTAAGCATTTAATGGTTTTCCAGATTTCTGCCGGTTTAATTGTCTTAATTTTTGTTGTTTTGTGAAACTGATCAGTGCTGTTGAATCTTTCCGTTTCTCTAGGTTCGCTTACCCGAAATTAACTGAAGAAACTGACTGTAAATGATTTTGTAGAAAAGTTGCAGCGAAATTGGAGCAAAAGCCAAGTATGCAGGACGAAGAAAGGATACCTGTTTACAACTCGGTGGCTTCACCTCAAAATCCACTCGATTGGCACACATTTATGCAATACTCTAGCCTGTATGTCTTTCAAGACCCCCCCATTAAAGTAGTTTGGTACTACATGATATGGCTGAATAGATACTTCATTGTCCATCAAATATGCGCCTTTTTCGTACATACAATACCGGCGTATATTGTGGACACAATTGCACTTCTTGTGGGTCGGAAACCTATGTACGTTCTATGACAAATATTACATTTAGGGGAGGCAACTCCATTGACTTTGACCTTGACATATGTAGTCAAGAACAACATTCTGAATAACTTTTCTCTATAAATCTATCATTCAAGTCTCCGCTGAAACATTTGTTGCTACGAGTAACAATAGCGAGAAAATCAAGATGTCGAAATCGGGTGGGACACCCTGTATGAGTTGAGCTTTCAGTTTTGAGAGACTACTCCTAGATTTGTGTCTGTGTGGTCTTCTCCGTCCCTTCCCACGAACTAACCACAACTCACTCTGTTTGCATGAATTTTCGACTACTAGTTCAAATTCTGGATGACAGCTATAATGCAAAGATTATGAAAACAGACCGACCTGTGGTTAGGTCATGGAGGGGGCGGAGTAGTATTTAAAAATTGAAAGCTTACCCTATATATGTATCAAGCTATACAATAGAGTGAGATCCTGTTTTCTCTCTCATCCCTACATCGTGTTTAAAAAGCAAGAAGTAAATAGACGCCGCCCCGGAGCAGCCTTACGTTGCCACGGAGCGTGCAAGAATACGAAAACTTTAATACAGTACAAGTAATAGCTTCTTGCAATTATCTCGAGAACTAAGTCCGAGCGACGGGTAGATGTATAGAGAAAAGTTGTTCAGAATGTTGTCCTTGACTCCCCTAAATTTAATTTTTTCCCGGTCGATATTATACTTATAACAATACACAAAATCAACGTATCGTTGTTTTCATTAATAGAAAATATTATATTTTTCAGTTTGGTAGATGCGTACAAGAAAATAAATAAATTTAGTTCCGTAATACGTCTTTTCACGACGCAAGAGTGGGACTTTCGGAACGAAAACCTTCGAAAAATGTGGTCGAAATTAAACGCTGTCGATCGGACTCTTTTTAACTTCAACGTAGAGAACATAAATTGGCAATGCTATGTATACAACAACTGTAGAGGCATTCGTGTATACTTGATGAATGATCCAATAGATGAACAATCCGTGGAGAAAGGACGTGCTAAATATGCCAAGTAATATTTAATGTTATAGTACTACAATTTCTATGATCAATAATGGATTCGATTTTATTATACATAATCTTTTTGCATTTCAGGCTACGTATCGCGCATTACACGGCAGTGACATTATATGCGATGTTACTTCTATGGATTGCCGTATCTTCTCTATCATTTCTTTGGTCTTTCTGTCCCTCGTCGCGTTAGGATTTAATGCTTTCGGTTTTGTGATTTTTTTTTCTAGCTTAATTGGTGTCATTACGCGCGTGACGGTTGGAGAACAGATTCCGTTCGACTTTCTCACAGGAATCTCTTCAAGATCGTCTCTGGCTGGATGCGTTCCAGATAATCTTTTCATATCATAATTGCCCTTTTTAACGAAGACCGAGCTCTGGCTCGATTTACTTGGAAATAACGAAAAACGAGAATCTGGTCCTACGCGACCTTAGATCATGAACAGACCACCCCATTCATTCTAGGGGATATATAAACACGTAAATTTTTGCTCTCGGGGGCTAGTATGTACTTCTGTGGTCACGAATTGTGTCGCGTCGTGCAGTGTCTCGTAGAGTCAACTTTCAATGAGATCGGGCTAAAGTTCCCCTTCGTCCTATCTGTACAATTCGCGTCAATCTTCCGACAAATTAATCTTGGATAGCCTATTCAAAACTGTCTATACTTATGAATATGATTAAAATTGTGTGTGCGTTTCGTCCGGATCTGCTAGTGGACTCATCAGTAAGGCTGATCTAGCATACCCTGCCTTCACTTCAAACAATTTTCATGTCACCAATTTTGAAGTATCCGTGTTTTTAGAAACGGGTCCGGAAAGAGGACACTTGAAGCTATATTATCATTATTTTTATTTTTCAATTTTCTAGTGCTATGATAGCATTGCAACTGTTTAAAAACACAATTGTAAAATAAACTGTAAAAACAAATATTTTTCCAACTGAAATAATTTTTACTCAATACACTTATGGTATCACTATGAGCATCCCAACCTCATTTTCATCGTTTTGTCATAGTTTGACCGTTACAGTTTAATGAAAAACTTGGCGTATAGACTAACTTAATAGCGTATAGGGCTATTTTTCAGGGCTTCCGATTTGAAAATAACATTTGCGCCAATTTTTCTATCCTATTCGTAATCAGCACGTCAAAATACGAAAGAATCCAGAGTATAAAAAAAAATCGTTGGTATGAGCTTTTCGGAAGTAAACCCCAAAATTCAATATGTAGTCGCTGCAGTTTTTCACAAATATCTTGAAAACTATTCGTTTGCACCAGAAATGACAATTACATTTTGAGTTCAGAGTTAATTAATATTTATTTTACACATTTCTTAATATTTATTATACACACGACTGTCACCGATAAAGATGTAATTTGACATTATGATTGATTGATCACTTCTCTTTAGATACCGGACCCCTTCCGCAGGAAATCATCCCGACATTCTCGCGAAATCTCTTAACTACGATTACATTAATTGGATTTGTTTATGATCTCTACTTCCTTGATCTCCTCGGACTCCATGTCCTTGTCTCCCCAACCCCACTTGCCACCCTCGTGACTATGAACATGTTTTTGCGCCTGGCCGTATCTGTTGAGCAAACGAAGAAGCTTATGTAATTGGAATTTTGATTTATTTTCTAGTTTCCAAACACAGCAAACATATGTATATGTACTACTGATAAAGAGAAAGAAGAACCCAGCCATATTTAATAGAAAAGTGCAAAAAATCATTAAAGAACACAGTAAGTTTTGAAAAAGGATTCCGCTTTTAATTTAATAGTTCTGAGAATATGTGCTACAGTAAAGTCGTGTTTACTGTCCAGTGCTTACCCTCTACACTGTCACGCTGTTCTTCTCCACGTTCGGCTATCTTTTGAACTCTCGGCGTGCTTGGCGCGGCAGACAGTCATAAAAAATAATGGCTATATGCGACCACTGTCCGTGCAAAACACAGGCTGTTGGACAAAACGCGACTTTACTGTATTGCAGATTATCTAATGCTTTAACACTAGAAAGACTGAAACTTAGTACATATACAGGGTGTCCCAAAACTACCCTAGGAGCCGAAAATGGGAGGTTCCTTGGGTCATTTGAAGCGACATTTTCCTTAACCAAAATTTTATCCGCGGCTTTGTTTAGGAGTTATTCACGAAAAACACGGACCAATCAGAGCGCGCCCTGGGCCGCCGTGCCGCGCGGCACCGGCAGCCGAGCGTTGGTGGTACGCCGTGACATCGCAACGAACAAGAGTTTCTCGATGATGTAAATTCTCTCCGATTTCAACGAGCTTTGGATATGTGGTCAAGACCATTATTCTGAACAACATTTCTCTGTAAAGTTTTTGGCTGTCGGCTTTAGTTTACGAGATAATCGCGCGAATAACGTTACCCGAACGAGAGAAGAAGCAGAAACTGATTGTTTTAAAAACTCACTTGCATCATTCAGCCATAAATCCATTTGCTGCTTCGAAATGTGTGTCAATGGGTCAGTCGGTGACGAACTGCACAGATGTCTGCAGGTATACGACAGTACCGAAATCCAAGGGGCGTACGGCCAGGTCGACGAACTGCACAGCTGGGGTAGATAGCAGGTATACGACACTTTGGCGGATACGCGCTCAACGATCTGGACTTTTCACTTTCACTTCGAAAAATGAATCGCAGTTCCAACATCTGATATAACTTGATTTTCTTTTGTAAGAAATAAGTTTTTATGAAAGTTACGTTTGTATAACCCTGTATATGTATTCAGTTTAATTGAAAACGTGGGATTCTACTTAGATTTTGGTAAACACACATCAGTATAATAATACTTTGTAAACACCACACTGAGCTTCTTCTGCGCGACTAATTTTGTTTTTAAATGAAAATATATTTATTCATTTTGATTGAAAACGTGGATTCTACTTAGATTTTGGTAAACACACATTAGTATTTTTATTTTATTTTTGATTTTACTTCAACTCGCCCGTAAGACGGCGCAGTCTAAATATCTCTATATGTCTGTAGTCGTAACATAACCATGAATTTGTAACCTTTTCGATTGATCCTACTACCGAGCATTTTATTCGTTTCGATATATTCCAAAATGTTCGCTATCATTCTAAAGATCATTGGTTGTCCCCAATCGGTGGACCGGGGTTCGAATCCCGTCGGGGTAAGAAATTATTCTTCTCCGTTCATTCTCAGTTTAAATTTTCGCGCCCCACTTTCCACTTCCGTGACATCGAAACGTCACATCCGTGACATCGAAACGTCACATCCGTTACATTAGAAAATTGTTACCCTCAGCAAAGAAGTTTCACTTCAATAATTCTTGTGGTAAGGCCGGTAATTGCACCGCTAGTGGTAGCTGTCAAGTACGCGATCGCAGTCAAATCCAAGGGCTGCAAAAGGAGAGCAGCACACAAATGGGTGTTCCATTTAAATAAGGTCACTTAAATTTCTCCTCCAAATGTGGGGTACAAAAAATATTTTGTGTACTATTTGAATGGTTTGAGGAACCAGTATATTGCAAACAATATTTTTTTCGAAGCTATACAGGCCATCGGTGTTTTTTGATACATAGCTACATTGTTTTTTCTTGGATTGTGTCGCTGATCGAAAATTACATCCAGATACGTATAATAACATGACCTTGAAATGACTTTGATATTGTAACTGTAGAATGTTGAACAAGTTGTTTCATTATTGAAAGGTGTACGAATACTTTATACACCCACTGTATGTATGCACAGGGTGTATAAAAAGTAATGGTTTGAACTTATGGATTTTAAGTGGCAAATTATGAAATAATACCTTATGTTCATTGTTATACATAAGAATACTACTTCCAAATTATTAAATACTAATGTAAAGTTGTTTTTGTTGATGTAAAATTTTGTACTGTTGTAAAAACAAACTATACCAGAAATTTTCTTTGGTATAAACAACTTTGCGGCAAGTTTCTTTTACAAATGTCCAGTGATCCAGACGTGTAAATTCAATCCTAAGAAGAACGACATATACTTGTTATACACCCTGTACGACAATTGTATTCGACAATCTGTTGGCTCACACTCTAAGAATGTCACGTGGAATTACTTGTTTTCACGTGACACGATAGTACAGTAAAGTCGTGTTCCCTTTCCAACCGTCTGTATTCTGCACAGACAGCGATCGCATACCGACATTATTTTTTTGATGACTGCGTCTACCGCGCCGACCAGGCCGAGAGTTCAAAAGAAAGCCGAACGTAGAGAAGAACAGCATGACAGTGGAGTGGGTAGGCATTGGACAGTGATCGCGTACTTGATCGCGGACTGTAAACGCGACTTAACTGTAATATGTTTCTATAATTCTCTATTACGAAAGAAAGTATACTCACGCGTCGTACGGCCTCATTCCCCACCTATGAGCAGCGGAGTTCACCAACCAGACTCGGTGCAAGGACACAGTATATGTCGCGACAGTTGCAAACCAGGAATATAACAGTTTCTCGCCGAAGAAGTACCAAGGTACCCACATAGGGATGATAAAAGCGAACAGCGGCATCAATATGAAGTACAACCTGTCGAAATTGGAGGAGAAAGGTACTGAAGTAGTATATCTCGATTCGAACCAGAGTTAACCGCTTTTTAGCCATATTAGCACCGCCACTGCCGCTCACCCCGGTAACTGAGACCAACCAAAATTTGTATGAGAGCTAGATATAATATCAACTACCTCTCCTGTAAAAAGAAACTTTCTACCTAGCCTGGAACCTCAGATATAAATACGCCAAACACGCACAATTCTTGAAATATATATAGGAGGAGGATCATGTTAATTCTAACCCACTTCCAGACAAGCTGGAAACTTGAAAATTTGGAATCAGCTGTCTTTTATATTCAAACCAACAGGAAAAATTGAAAAACTCGAAAAAAATTCCTTAAAACGCTTAATAATCCAGAATCCATGGTCTATTTTTACAATTGATTACTATCAAGCTGAATCTTTGTGAATAGCTTCGTTTTGATGAGACGCCCAACAATTTCCTGTACGAAAATTCTCGATTGTGGTAGCTAACAGGAGTAGCAGGGATCAAATATGTCGATTTGACGATTCTCAAAAATTTATTACTAACTGGGTTTTTTTTGTTAAATCTCAAGATAATTATTTAAATTATTCGAAAAAATTTATGGTTTGATCTAACAGTCCCCTTCTTTCAATATGTATCGATAACGATAACGTCATCAAAAATGATTACTAACCAGCTGATTTTTTTACTCTTGCTTAGTTAAGATTTATATAATTTAATAGCCACATGAGCCACAGGAGCGGCAGTGGTGGTGCCAATATTGCTAAAAAGCGGTTAACTCTGGTTCGTGATATTCGACATATAGTTCAGATTAGAGGGGACAGGCAGGGAACTTGGTTCGTGCGCTGCCATGCGCGTTGATTGTGAACACATTCAACATTTATTCGAGAAGAATTTTGAAAGAAATTCCATTATCTCTTACTTTTTCTGCCAGACCACGATGGGATCATTTAACACATCGCTAAGGTCAATGGTGGCGCCTTTCTTCAATACCTCAGGATGCTTGCGGACCAATAACCAGCCCATATGCGAGAAGAAGAATCCCCTTTGTGGGTTATGTGGATCTGCGTCCGTCTCACTAAATTTGTGGTGCACTCTGTGATTTCTGACCCACTCGTAGATGTTGTCCTGCAAGAATAGCCATTGGAATGCAGATCACTGTCAAGGAAAAATCTAGGAAATACAGTCGACCCTTCTGTAACACGGTTAATTCGTTCCGTGTTGCGTCGAAACTACGTCAATAGAGTCTTAGAAGTACCTAGTACTAATTGAGCCCCTTAGCTGACAACTAGCACGAGTTCAAAATTACGAAAAATGGGGTTTTTACAGAAATAGTAAGTATTGAGAATACTTGTTTTATTTAACACATTAATTTGTGTATACTTTGTTTTATGCTAATAAAAAATAAGATTCAATTTCACATTCTAAATAAAATGACTGTGACAATATCTTGAATAATGGCACAAGTCCAATCTGTTGGACTTACTCCGTTATTCTACGGAACGTATAGACTAACTCTACTGTTACATTCGATTATGTTTGTTTTCAGGTTTATCAAATGAATAGAAACGAAATTTTTTCAACTACACTGTTTACTGTTTGAACGGTGAATAACAAAGCGTAAGAAAAATACATTGCTACAAACTGTAAATTGGCTGACCATTCAGTAGTTACACTATGAACGCGGAAAAATGTTCGATATTTTTTATGAAACTAAGATTTCTGTGGATGTTGAGTATGAAATATTAAATATTCAGCGTGCTCGAAATAAGCAGGCGTTTGCAGTTGAAAAATATAATGCAGGAAAATTTCTATCCATCTGTGGGTCCTGTTTTTGCGGCCAAAAAGAAAGAAATGATAGATTTACTGAAAATCCCTCCAATTGATCATGCATTTTTTCAAGCATTAGAGACCGATACAATTGAAGAGACTGGTGTAGAATCCAGCAACGAATAAATTTCTTTAATACATAGTATACAGCAAACTTGTAGCGCATTAAAAATAACATTTCTGTGACTTATGTGCATAAGTGACTTCCTCACAAAAAACTGGTATCACAATTCAGTAGAATAATGACACTTCATTATTCGTTACGTTACTGTTTGTTTACTATTGAAAAAAATATGGATATTATTTGAAGTTATAATGACATAATAACTATTCTTTCGCTTGTGTGGCATAATAAAGTTACATTGTGTATTTAAGTTTTTGTACGATATTTCACGGAAGTCTAATTTCTGCAATATTAAGAAAAGGGACTTAATTCACTTGTCAACTACGGGGCTCAATTAGAGGGGTTGTATGAAGATTGTTTATCAAGTCGTGCAATATGGAAAATACGTGTTATATGCAAACCGTGTTATAAGAGGCTTGTCGGAATTTTGCATCGTGTTATATGAATGTATATACATTCATGACAAAAATGACTTACTGTAATTCGAAACAGTGAAAGACAGAAAAAAATTGAAGTCTGTTAATACATTACCTTCTAAATGTATATAAAAAGGGAGTGAATCTCAAGTGGCTTTTAATTGTTGCATTCGATGCAGAAAATATTTATTCTGGATAAAGATCCGTAGTCGAGCTACAAGAGGGTTCAGTGTATATACAACCCTTTATGTTTTAAACCAATTTTAAACTTGTCTAATCTCAATGAATGAAACGGTCGTACTGCTACCGTTCTTTATTTTACAATTAATTTGATTTTTAAATACCGATATTTATTTTACTATTTTCGTTATAATGGAAAATACTATGTGGTGTTGATGTGAAAGAAAAGTGGTGGAGGTCGGAACTTACTTGGAAAGCCATCGTTTGAAAAATCATTAATATAAATCGCAACGGCCACTTTGCTTTATACGCTCGATGAGACCACAATCTGTGAGCGCCAGCCGTTATACCAAGTGCCGTAAACGGTGTTATAAAGAACACTAAAAAAATATTATAATTATTCTATTAATTAGTGAAATAAAATTACACTAGTTTACAAAGTGAAATTGATTTCATGTACATTTAATGAGAGGTAACTTTTCTTATGGATTGTTTCTCGCATAATTCGACAATGAAGGTTAAAATTTTCTTTATGGAACAGGTTTTAAGATATTGTGATTTTTTCAATTTTTTACATCTTTTCACGTTAAAAACCATATCTAGAGCTAAATGTGTCCGATTTGGTCGTTCTTGGTACCAAATAATCGACATTGAAATGATGAATAAATTATGTATAATGGGATCTATAATTGTAGTAATATCGATATTACTATGATTCCGTGTGATGTGCGTCAAGAGTCGGATAACATGTGTGTGAATGTGCGTGAGACCGAGTGTCCGCTGTCTCGAAACAGCTTTCAATGTTTTTATCAGTTGTTCTTGATTCATAAACAGAAATTGACGTATGTTCCGCTTATTAAATTGTTATTAATCCTACATTTTGGGGGCTCGTCCAAGTTTGAATTGCGGATGGTGCGAGTGCATCTAATATTTGCTGTGTGCGGGTGCGAAGTGCGTAAATTGTGTTGTGTACGAGATCGTTAATTTTCGTGACGGAGACCCAATATTAGATGCAATGAGTCTGGCGAAGAGGACGGCTAGTTCCTTCACGGTAGTAGAGCTGAAAGAAAAGCTGGACTCAATGAATTTGATCACGACAGGATCAAAGGCCGAGTTAATAAGCAGACTGATGTCTGCAGATCCGTCGCGTCAATGGATGACCGAACTGGAGTTGACCGTGGACTCAGCAAGCAGCGTAGGCAGGGAAGAAAATGTTGCGTCAAATGCATCTAGAGCACAAAATGTACACTCTTTGAACGAGGTTGAATTATTACGAAGAGAAAGGGATCTCGCAGAACGTGAACTGGAATTTGCAAGACGTGAAATTGAATGGCTTCGCGAAACGCAAGGATTTCGTGAAGCCCAGAACCAGGAACCAGTAAAAAGAGCGCGTAGGGCAGATATAAAAACGATCGCCGAGCTTCTCAATACATTCGAAGGAAAGCACAGGACGTATGAAATGTGGGAAAAGCAAGCGCGGCTCTTGAAAAACACGTACAGCTTGGATGATGCTTGGATTGGAGATTAAAAGACAAAGCAGTTGAATGGTTTCATTCGAAGCCAGAATTCATCGAAATGAATCTTGAAGAAATATTTGTGGAAATGCAGAAAATGTACAATCAGCGGATCACCAAGGCATCAAGAAAAAAAGAATTCGATGCACGTATTTGGAAAAAAAGTGAACATTTAGTGAATACGTGCACGACAAGATGATTCTGGGAAATCGCGTGCCGATCGACGACGAGGAAATTGTTGAAAACATCATCGAGGGTATACCGGACCGTCAATTACGGGATCAAGCTTGGATGCACAAGTTTGAAAATACGGCCGACCTGCTGCAGGCAGAGTTCGGCGTTATTCGAATGAAATTTCATTCGAATAACCAAGAGAATAAAAATTGCGAATAAAGTCACGGCTGTGCTTATTCTCGGCCTTTATTCGCTGCGGTCATTCAGAATAACGAATAACGAATAAAAGTTCCGGGATTTATTCGACAATAACGAATCACATTTGTTGATATATTGAAAGCATTCGTTTCATGTCCACTTTATGCCCATATGTCCAACATCCGTTACGGACGTCCCTTGGACATCCATTGGACCTAAATTTCGGTTGTCCCAGGGACATCCGTTTTTTAGGTCCTAAGGACATCCGTGGGACTTCAATTTCGGACATCCGTGGGACATCTGTTTATTACGTCCCATCGGACATCCGTGGGACCTAAGTTTCGAATGTCCAAGTACGTTTATTTTTTAAGTCTTATAATAATCTTATGTGACAGGTGAGCAGAGTGACATAGTCAGAGTCAAAGCGTCGCACAGTGAGGTATTTGACCGAAAATAAAAAATGTATTTTAACATTTAAAAAATCAAAATGATTTTTGCTTTTTGTCGAAAAAATTTTTTTTTCGAAATTTTAAATATAGAATTTTTAATTACTGTTCTTAATTACTAACTACTGTTCTAAGTACATATTTAAGTACTGTTCAACTTTTATTCGAAACATTTTATCCTCAGATTATCCAAACTCTTGAAAAGTAGTGATAATTGAATGCTTTGAGTGCGATATACAGAGCACTCAGATTTCATTCAGTTATCATTTAAATTAGTATTGTTATTAATATTTATATTATTATATATATATAATATTATAATAATAAGAATATTACTAATCACTTTGTAAGTTTTTTTCCGATTTCAAGACTTTATATACGATTTTCCCGTTTCTCAGCCAAATACCTCACAGTAGCGTCGCTTCTCATCACCGTGCGTTTACGTGAAGTGAGGTTAGGTTAGTTTAGCACGTGTTCCCTGTGCACATGTTCGTAATATTCCAATTAATAATAAGCGTGTGCGAGTGATTCGATGCCTTCAGCCACTTGTCAGGATTGTGTTGGTGACTCTCGTCACTGCGATTTCAGGTAAGCTTTTATTTTATATTTATTTTACCACGTTTTTTTCAGTCATTGAAACATTATTGACAATACGAACATACAAAAATATTATTAGGTTGGAGGGAAAATTCTATCGTATTTTAAAGAGAACATTTGAATCAATTTATGAAAATACATGTTTAATATTATTCAATGATATAATTTCCATTATTTGTAACAATATGTTACCATTTTTCACGTAACCTGTCAATTTCTGTTTTCCAATCACTCACTGACTAAGTAACTTTTTTTTTACATTACAGGTAAAATTACCTGCTTATTTAAAATACCACTTAGCTTTCCCTCTAACCTAATATATTCATGTTAAAATCTTCCCGTTTATTGGACAATGTTTCTCACCAAGAAATTTTAATTTTCAGATGCAGCGAAGATATCCAATTACATGTATACACAGAAAGAATCAAGTGTTTCCATAAATATGTGGCGTACATCAGCGGAGAACCGTGGAAAGTAACAAACAGTTTTAAAAGATATTTAATAATAAAATTAAAAATTTATATTTTACAATTGTTATAAATATATATATTTATTATGTTATGAATTACTGTATATGTTAGTGTTATATGTGCTATTGTATTGTACTATGTGCCAAATCTATGTGTTTGTAATATATGTAATTTTGATTAAAGTAAAATTAAAATGCAGAACCCGTTTTCTATGTAGTTCCTGTAAACGTCCTGTAAGGAACGTCTAAATAACGTCCTTATGTCCCTGGTACGTACCAGGGATGTACAAATAAAGTCCGTATGTCCCCAGATACGTCCCACATACATCCCAGATTGGTCCGAACGGGACATCCTACGTACATCACACTTTGTAAATCGTACCTCATTCGGACATTCCTGGGACGTATATCGGACATGTTTCGGACATACGGACATGATTCGGACATCCCTGGGACATACGAAGGTCCAATACGGACGTACTTTGGACATCCTTCGGACATCCGAGTGCTATCTGGGTACCGATATATCAAAGAGCGCGACGGCTCTCTCCAGCAGAGAAAGAAATCGTAAACCAACAAATTTCCAAGTGGATCGAGGATGGAATCGTGCGACCGTCACTTTCGGAATACGCTAGTCCTGTGGTAATTGTAAAAAAAGAACGGCACTTATAGAATTTGCATAGACTATCGTCAACTTAACAAAAAAATGATAAAAGATCGTTACCCGCTTCCGTTGGTGGAGGATCAATTAGATCGCTTACAGGGTGCTAAGATATACACGACAATGGACTTAGAAAACGGATTTTTTCACGTTGCCGTGGATCAGAATAGTAGAAAATATACAGCGTTCATAGTACCCGATGGTCAGTTCGAGTTTCTAAGAGTTCCATTTGGCTTGTGCAACTCGCCGGCTGTCTTTCAAAAATTCATCAATGCTGTGTTTCGCGAACTAATAGATGACGGAACTGTACTGACATGCATGGACGACATAATAATTCCGTTTGCTAATTATGATGAGGGCTTGCGTAAATTGCAAAGGACTTTAAACGTTGCGAGTGAGTCCGGACTTCGGATTAATTGGGATAAATGTCAGTTTTTACGAGAGACAGTTGAGTTTTTGGGACACGTGATAAAAGACGGAATAGTACAGCCATCAACTCATAAGACAGACGCGGTGACGAAATTTCCGCAGCTGACAAACGCGAAACAGGTTCAGAGCTTTTTGGGCCTCACGGGGTATTTTAGGAAGTTCGTGTCGCGCTATTCTTCAATTGCTCGTCCTCTGTCGAATTTGTTGCGAAAAGATGTTCCGTTCCGCTTCGAGGACGAGGAAAAGTTTGCATTCGAACAATTGAAATTAGCCTTAGTGAATAAGCCCTTGTTAAAATTTTATAATGTAAATGCAGAGACTGAGCTTCACACTGACGCGTCGAAAGAAGGGTATGGCTCTATATTAATGCAGCGTGATTCTACCGACGGAGCAATGCATCCCGTTGTATTATGCAAGCGGTCGAACGACGCCGTCCGAACAAAATTATATTAGTTATGAGCTTAAAGTTTTAGCGATCGTTAGATCGCTCAAGAAGTTCCGTATATATTTGATAGCCGTGCCATTTAAAATAGTCACGGATTGTAGAGCGTTTACTTTGACGATGAATAAGCGCGATTTATGTGTGAGAGTTGCGCGATGGGCATTGTTTCTCGAGGAATTTAATTATGTTATTGAACATCGTCCAGGAAAAAGCATGAGTCATGTAGACGCGTTAAGTAGAAATCCTATTCAGACTTGTTTATTAATAAGAGAATGTGGAAATAGCACCATTGAGCGTTTGCGTAGAGCTCAGCGAGAAGACACAAACGTACAAAAAATGATTGAAAGTGTGCGTCAGAACCCGACGAATGATTTTATATTGCGTGACGAATTATTGTTCAAACGAGATGAGGACGAAGAAAAATTGGTAGTTCCGCGGTTGATGCAATCACAGATCGTAAGAAAGATACACGAGAAAGGACACTTTTCGTTGTTAAAAACGGAATCATTAATACGTAAGGACTACTGGTTGCTGGATTTAAAATGTAAAGTTGAAAAAATCGTGCGAAACTGCGTATCTTGTATTTTGGCGGAAAAGAAACACGGCAAAAAGGATGGTCTGCTTCATCCGATCGACAAGGGCGAAGTACCGCTTGACACTTACCATATCGACCATCTTGGTCCGTTGCAGTCGACACGTAAAAGTTATAAACATATCTTTGTAGTGGTGGACGCGTTTAGTAAGTTTGTATGGCTTTATGTTACAAAGAGTACCGGTGCCACGGAAGTTCTTAATCATTTGCGAAGGCAGTCTGCGATTTTTGGAAATCCCAGACGCATCATTTCA
This sequence comes from Lasioglossum morio, assembly GCA_916610235.2. Taxonomy (NCBI): domain Eukaryota; kingdom Metazoa; phylum Arthropoda; class Insecta; order Hymenoptera; family Halictidae; genus Lasioglossum; species Lasioglossum morio. The sequence continues at coordinate 23,904 of CAKAJA020001047.1, read as the reverse complement.
GACCGCGGGACAGCGTTTGTTTCCGGAGATTTTCGCGAGTATTGCAAATCGGAAGGAATAGAACATGTATGTATAACCACTGGTGTGCCGCGTGCGAATGTACAAGTCGAGCATGTAAACAGAACAGTTATTCCATTATTAACAAAATTAACTGCTCCGAGGCCCGAGTGTTGGTTCAAGTATCTAAATGTCGCGCAAATATATTTGAACGCAACTCCTCATCGAAGTATCGGAAAAACGCCTTTCGAAGTTCTGTTCGGAGTACAAATGAGAATGAAAACTGACCCGAATATCCAAGAAATGATAAATAACGAATTAATTTTAATTTTCGAGGAAAATCGTGAAGAGTTGCGTGCAAAGCCAAACGATTGCATCCGGAAAGTTGAGGAAGAAAATCGGCACGGTTTTAATAAAAATAGAAGGGAAGCGAGAAGATTTAAAGAAGGTGATCCAGTTGCAATTAAAAGAACACAATTCGGACCGGGTCTAAAATTTGCGGCGAAATACCTAGGTCCGTATGAGGTGATTCGCATAATGAGAGGCGATCGCTACTCAGTAAGAAAAGAGGGTGATCATGAGGGACCGAACGAAACATCCACCATGGCAGAATATATGAAATCGTGGATTTTTAATATAAGCCAGGCGTGGGCAGGTTAGGGGCCCCTGAAACGCCTGCTTCTCCCACCAACCTTTCTTTCATTCAACGCGCGTCTTCGTCGCGACCGTGCATGTTTCGCGTCTTCGTTGCCCCCACAGAAGTTTTCGCGAGACCTGCGCACTGCTCGCAACGGGCGAAGCGCGTTCTTTCTCCATGGTAACGGTGGATGCTGGTGGGAGGCAGTGAGCGCTATGGTAGGGGCGGCTTTGTCTCAATTGTCTGAGGCTAGACATTAGTGCAGGACGGCCGAGTGTAGTAATTGTATCGATATTACTATGGTTCCGTGTGATGTGCATCGAGAGTCGGATAACATGTGTGTGAATGTGCGTGAGACCGAGTGTCCGCTGTCTCGAAACAGCTTTCAATGTTTTTATCAGTTGTTCTTGATTCATAAACAAAAATTGACGTATGTTCCGCTTATTAAATTGTTATTAATCCTACATAATTGATTATTCGGTTCAAAAGATATTGATGAAAATAGTCCAGATTTAAAAAAAAAAATTAAATTTGTAAGCTTATTCTGTGACCACGGGAAAATAGAAACCGATAAAGAACGTCCAATTTGTCTTCATGTACGTAAAGCTGATACTTTTATGCAAATAATAACACCAACAAGAAGTAAATCGACAGAAAAATGACAAAGTTATTAGCGATTGAATGGGTAAATCCATATCCCACATTTTCTGAATATATTAATTTTTTCGACAAGTAGCCATGCTGGCAACGGTTTTGTATGTCTAACGTTGACGCCACTGCTACAGCGAAAACTTACATTTCGTTTTGACAGCATCTACTGTAGAGATTGGTGCGATAAATGAGAAAGTTTTTCTCGTATGAACAATATATTTAATAATAACAACAGTATAACGCTGAGGAGCTTTCCTCATTGCTTGCACATAGGGTGGACCTAAGCTATACTTGGCGAAAAATTTTTATCGAGACACAAAGCACGTCGCCCCCCAGAATTGTTCTCTATGGTGAGAAAAAATTTTGTGCAAAGTTTGAGATCGATCGGAAAAAAGGATCACGTGGCGCATTTCAATTGAAAATTTTGAAAATTTTGAAATTCATCGTAACTATGAAGTATTATATATCGTTGGATTTGTAATTTTTTTCTAAATAAGAATATGGAAAAATTATATGACCTTAATTAAAAAAAAAATAACGATGACCTTGAAATTTCGAAAATTTGATTTTCAAAAAAAAAATTTTTTTTACCATTATATTTACCATATTGAACAGTGCAACTTTCTCCTCTGACATTTTTTCGTATAACCACAAATAACAGAGATATTTAATTTTGTATTGGACTATATATGTGAATGAATATGTTCTACAGAATAGTAATAAGTAACTATTTCTTATATTCTAATGTAAGACTATCCGCTTTTAGGATGGGAAAGACATGCTCGCACTCGAACTCGATGTAATTCATTTCTTTCTTCACGAAGCGATTGTCTCTGTTCTTTTTTGTAAAGACTGCGATCTCCTCCAATCATCGATCCTGGTCGTCCTTTTTTCCTTTGATTCAAAAGAAATTGCTTGTCCTCCTCTATCGTGATCATCTCTAAAGCATTACCATGCGCAATATCGAAAAGATCATCTAATTCATCAAGAAACTCTTGTTCCCGTTGATCTTGTATCTGGGATCGTCGTTTACAACTCTTTTGTAAAGTCTTCCACTTTTGGTATAGTGACTCCAATTTCTCGACGCAGCGAATGTTATACTGCACTGGAATTCTGGCCTTTTCCCACAAGACTTCCACTTCTTTAATAACGAGATATGCACTAGACCGAAGGTTCAATTTCACTTTCCGCAAATTATAAAATAGCACTCTTAAAACTTGTAGTTTCGATGGTAACTTAGCACCAATAATTTGACTTTCATCATGTTCTAATAAGAACAGTTTATCGCTATTTCTACTCTCCATTGGACTTCAAAGATGAGGTTGTATGTTAGCTTACTCGATACTGAAGATCACACTTCGTTAGCTCAGACAGATCTAATCGGTGGTTCTCTGATACATCTTCTCGTTTTTTTGGGAAAGCGTGATGATTGGTTGATGGAGTTGAAAGTTATTGGTGGAAAAACTAGTAAGGGTAGGAGTAGGAATAGGAGTGGGAGTTTAAGTACGGGTGGTTATAAATTTTATAACGAGGGTTAGGGTTTACATCTGTTTTCCGGGTGTGCGCTTACGAGTTTTAAGATAGGTAAAATTGTAAAAAAGTAGACTTAAGGTCCAAGGGGTACATCTGGAGGTAACGTAATAAATTATATTCGGTCGTTGAGACTCATGAATTGCCGGTCAAAAAATGTGCAAATACGCAGGGTTCGGTTGGTCCCAACTACCTGGTTGAAGTCGTTACTGAGCCGCTACAATCTAAGCTTACTGTTAATGTGCTAAACTCATGACTCCCAAACAACTACCTCTCGATGATTGCTCGTCAACTTCACGACAATTTCCCCAAAAAAAGTGTGACGATGGGAAGCAAAAAGACGACTGCGGCAGACGCCGACAGATTTAAATATCTCTGTTATTTGTGGTTATACGAAAAAATGTCAGAGGAGAAAGTTGCACTGTTCAATATGGTAAATATAATGGTAAAAAAAATTTTTTTTTTGAAAATCAAATTTTCGAAATTTCAAGGTCATCGTTATTTTTTTTTTAATTAAGGTCATATAATTTTTCCATATTCTTATTTAGAAAAAAATTACAAATCCAACGATATATAATACTTCATAGTTACGATGAATTTCAAAATTTTCAAAATTTTCAATTGAAATGCGCCACGTGATCCTTTTTTCCGATCGATCTCAAACTTTGCACAAAATTTTTTCTCACCATAGAGAACAATTCTGGGGGGCGACGTGAAAAAAATTCGTTGGTCAAAAAATAAGGTCCACCCTAAAATGCACATGTTCTTTCCAACGAACTCTTACAACGAACTTTTCTTCTTTTTACCATTTTATTTAATTCGAACAGGCGTATATATGTCCATGAAAATCCATTTTCACACTGTCATTTGAATTTTTCTCCTGTGTTACGTCCTAAGGTGGACGTTTTGATATGAGATAGTAAATTTAAAGATTTTGATAAAAGATATAACGCAGTTTTGAACCTACTTGCATTCACAGGCTTTGGTTCGAGTTGAGAATTTTTATAACTAAATGGCTTTGTTTGTGGTTTTGGAACGGAGAAATCGAAGTCAGGTATTTAAAATGATTTGAAATGTTCATATTAGATAAAACACTATCAAGGGTTTTCGGATGAAGCAATGTTGCCAGACTACATATGGTTCCTCGCGAGAGAAACGTATCCCAAAACCAATCGAAGACAGAGCAAGAGCCAAAACTATTTCTACAATATTCTAAAGAATAAAGTTAGGCTCTGTGGTATGTTTTTTTTTACAATCAGATTTGTGTTGTTTTATTCAAAAGAAATGTCAGTTTTCGCTGTTCCAGTGGCGTCAACGTGAGAACAAAAAAATCTGTTGCCGGAATGACCACTTGTCGAAAATACAAATATATTCAGAAAATGTGGGATTTCGATTTACCCATTCAATTGCTAATAACTTTGTCATTTTACTGTCGATTTACTTCTTGTTGGTGTTATTATTTGCGTAAAAGAATCAGCGTTACGTACATGAAGAGAAACCGGACGTTCTTTATCGGTTTTTATATTTTTCCGTGGCCATAGAATAAGCTTAAAAATAATAATGTTTTTAAAAATCTGGACTATTTTCATCAATACCTTTGGAACCGAATAATCAATTAAAGATTCCATTATACATAATTTGTTCATCATTTCAATGTCGTTCATATGGTACCAAGAACGACCAAATCGGACACATTTAGCTCCAGATACTGCACTTATTCGATGTGCAAGCTGTTTCTGCATATTATGCTTCGCATGCTTTTACATGTACCACTGTTGCAATTGAAAATATGTAAGTACCATATTATTAAATTTATCGTATACCATATTTTCTTGTCCTGTATGTACTTTATTTCTTCTGTTTCCAGACACGAGAGGGTAATTTACTATTTTATTCATTTCGGTTAATTTATTTATAATTTATTAAGACTTTTGTTTTCTATTTTGTAATAATTGTATAATCTCTTATAAAGAAGTCAATGTTACACAGCGAATAAATAATATAAATAAATAAGTAAAAAAAAGTTTCTCTACGTTGCAACTACACCATGAAATTATTCATTATATAGCTTCTCTACAATAGCATAATTAAGAAGCAATAGAACTTTGTTTATGAATATCTCAACAATTATAGAGTGTTTACCCTTATAATGGTTGTATATTCGTAAATGGGAGATCGAGATCTATGTATATGTATACAAAAATTCAACTAAATCGATGACCCGAAGGCCTTGCACTCTCCTTGTAAGGAGTAGTCTAAATTTCCATTATATGACGGATATAGCATCTCAAACCATGTATTTTAACTTTAGTAATTCCATATTATCGATAACTTTTCTCTATTTGTGTAACTAAAGTGTTAAAAATGGCACTTATTTAATCAGAGAAACGTCCATGTAACTCCACTTCGTCAATGAATTAGTATATGCTAAACGTCGTTAAACGCGATGATTTTTACAAATATGTAAAGTAGAGAGTTTCTACTTTATTTTCATACCAAAATTGACTTGCAAAACGTTGCAAAACTACACGAATTGTTACATTCAAGTTGCGTCGTTTGTCGTTCCGCTCGTGAGAATCACAGCTCGTTCATTGCATATTTAAGGAATAAACAACAATGATATCCCCAAGTTTTCCTCTGACTTTCTTAATTTTATTGTCGTTGTTGTTTTTATTGTTATTATTATTATTATTGTGATTGTTGATAGTGTTTTATTTGTTATGTTATCACTTTATTACGTGAAAACGTTATAACAAAATCTTCCTTAGAAAATCAGGTACGTTGAATCAAAACATTTAATACTTTATAAAAATTATGAAAAGTTTAAATAGGACATACAAATGTTTAGATTAATCTAAGCAAATTGGTAACAGATTTTTTATCAGAAGTTGAATCTTTTGATAGTGATTCGAGCTGTGAAGAAGATTGTACGTAGTTTCAGAAGGCAATCTCCTGTTATAATAGTGAAATTGATTAGCTTTTTAATATTTCTTTGGAAAATTATTAATTAGAAAATGTTTGTACATGCAACCGAATGTTACTACTTAATACTTTGATTTTGATCTCTGTTATTTTTAAAAAATTTTTTTGTATAATTTGTATTTTCATGTTATTATTTTTTTATTAACATAATAAACTATAATGTGAAACAGATTTATTATTTATAAATTGAAACCTTATGCTAAACCAAAGAATAACTTTTTCCCGTTAGAATATGTCTGAATCTCCAAAAAACAAATAAGTAAATTATATTTACATTCTGTTTGTCCATAATTAAAAATTACGTCTTCTATGATAATATCTACTATTTGTTAAATGATTCTGTGGTATATAGGTCCATTACTAACTTTGCTGTAATTTATATTTAATTATAAATAACTTAAAATATATTGTTTAATTAACAAAAACCAACTAACTGTTATAAGAATATAGTAATTATTCATATTTTTCACAACTGTAAACATATTAATTGATAAATGTAGAAAAATAGGCAATTTTTTAGACTCTTGTCCGGCTAAAATTCTCCTATTGGCACACGCGACTGTGCGAAGAAGCATCTAGGTCGCGCTCTGATTGGTACGTGTTTTTCGTTAATAACTCCTTAAGAAAGCCGCGGACGTCATTTTTACACAGGAAAATGTTGCTTCAAATGATCTCAAGAATCTTGAATTTCCGGATGTTAAAGGAATTTTGAGACACTCTGTATACTCCCGAAATAATAAAAGTAAACGTCTCCGTAATATTTCACTTTGCTGTATTGTTGCTACGTTTTTGAAATATATACTTCAGAAAGTCAACTTACACCACAAAATCGTAGAGCGTTTAAGTACGGTAAATCCAAGGTATATTCCGTACACTGTGGCAACGTGAAGGTACAGGTAATAGATCACATTTCTCCAGACGATGTTATATTTATACTTTTGTGCAGGGCTCGTCGATGAATTCTGTACAGTGAATTTTTGAGGGCTCGCTTTTTCTGTCTTCAATTTCTCCTTATGAACGCCTTGCTGTGCAGCTTCCAAGTATAGTGTTGTCTGTCTACCGACCAGACTTATCGCCATTTTCGTGGATCTAATCTAGAATAAGTATACAGGGTGAGTCACCTAACTGAGCTGCTACCTCAAATATCTTTTTTGTTTTTAAAGATACGTTAAATGTCAGAAGGACAAAATTGAATGGTTCAATGGGGCTCGAATGATTGCAAAAATACTTTTATTTTTATGTAATTTTTCAGAGATGTCAAGGTCACTTTCATTTTTTAAAATGGAACCACCCTTTTTAAAACACCTACAAAGATAGTCTCTTTCATTAGGAATTCAGTGACTGTAATTACTCAAGGTCATTCAAGGTCACGGTCAGAAAAAAACGTGTAAAACTAAAATATATAAAGGCAAAATACGGTTATAACCAGTGAGACTTGTAGTAAACATGCTAAGGTCTGTTACGGATGACGAACAGATGAACAAGATCATCTCTGGCAGGAACCGCCCTAGATTAAATACATGGATCACCCTAGTTAGAGTTACATATCTGTTTAGTTTAAAACCAAGGCATACGCACGAACAACGGGACGTTGATAAAATACGAGTATGACTATGGGGACTATATGGGGTGCATGCCTAGTGCATCCGTTTTCGTCCCACGTGTGGCTTCGGCACACACCGACGAGCAGTTCGAGCACCTCGGGAGGAATGTGTTGGTGCCGATCGGACGATTTTGTCGGAAGAGATGTTCATAGTTGGGCCGACATCAGACAAAACGGTCGAGGTAAGCGGCAGTCGAACCTTTTTAACTGCTTACAGATGGGGTCCAATGAGACAAACCCCATGGAGTCTCGATGTCGGGCGATGGTCGGACGAGAACCAAATCATTTTGTTTTTCGTCCGACACGTCGGACGGTGCAGCGTTCAGTTCAAACAATTTTCATGTCATCAATTTTGAAGTATCCGTGTTTTTAGAAACGGGTTCGTAAAGAGGACACTTGAGGCTATATTATCATTACTTTTATTTTTCAATTTTCTGGTGCTATGATAGCATTGCAACCGTTTAAAAACACAATTGCAAAATAAACTGTGAAAACAAATATTTTTCCAACTGAAATAATTTTTATTAAATACACTTATGGTATTGGGCGATCGACAGCAAAGCTGTTTTTCAGAGGGCTGTTTTTAGCGCGTCGAATTAGTAATGTTGGTGATTTAAAAATTAGATTACAGTCAATAGGTGCTGTCCGGGAGAGTGCCGACTTCCACCTCAATAGTAATGATCTGTCAGAAACCTCTCCACAAAGAACAGCCCCCGGAACGGCACATAAACAAAGCGAACCTATCGCTGGGTCAGCTTATCCCTACCACAACCGCACGCCCGTAGTCCCAATGTTTTGAGTGCGACAGTGCACGCTACGTAGTATGTGTAGCCGCGGAAGCCAATATTTCGACACAGCCGAAAATGCGTGTGAAACGTGGCCTGCCTCTTCCGCTCTGATCCAATTGGCCGCGCATTCGTACATCCAGATACGTCACCGTAGTCCTGCCTCGTAATGGACACCTTCTTCTCAGGCTCGCATCAATTCAATGTCAACAGTTCGGAACCATACGAGATGGCGCCTTGCTACCCCCTACAATCGCGTGGTAGTGGGCGGTAACGGTTTGATATCTTAACCCACTCTACTGTTCCGCAATCGGCTCGTACGGGGCAGTGTGTTGGACATAAACAAATTGAAAATGTTTTTTTCACTATGCAAAAGATGTAATTTTAGGACAAACGCTGTCGACCCTTATTTCAGAATGTCTAAAGTGTGGTGTATGGGCGCTCGAGCGTGTATCGGTATGCGTGCGTGTGAAGGTGTGCGAGAGACGCGACGAGTTGGAGAGGCAGCGCCGTCAAGAGATGAGGTGAGGTGTTATTGAGCCGGGCTATAATGAGCACGTGTTGCGAGTACAGTATTTTATCGATATAAGTCCCTAGCTCGGTTCTGCGGAGAGACATTTATGTGCCAGGTTCACTATTATTTGAGCTTTGCCGAAGGTAGAGAAGGACAGCCAAGCTCGAGAAATGTAAACATAGCTAATCCAAATTTCCAACTTCTTTGTTTGTGTCTATGTGTTATGGAACTTTCACCATCATATTCGTGGTATTTTTCTGATAAAAATCATATCAAATATGATATAATTCCGATAATATTTACTTGAGTAATGGACAATTAAAGTTTCGAGCGCATGGAAGGATAGCGTATGGGAAAGAAAGAGACGCCGAGAGTCGGAATCGGCGGCACAGTTCAAAGACTCAAGCGTCTACACAATGCAATACCAAGGGATAACTTTTTTATTATTACTTATTTTTTTATAGAACTCTTTTTAATAGATTTGTGACATTTTTTCTGATTAAAATGATACCAAACACGATATAATTCGGATCATATACAGGTTAGAGCTGTGACTTATGAAATACCCGGGTACCCGGGTTACCCGTGATATACCCGGGTAAACAAAAATTACTCGGGTACCCGGGTACTCGGGTAAAAAGCATTACCCGGATACCCGGGTATTTGGGTAAACAAAAATTACCCGAGTACCCGGGTATCTCATGAATAGACTGCGGATATTAATAAAGACAATTCTTGAAAATACTTAGTCGTATATATCATTTTTGTAAAATATAAACTAATTTAATAATCAAGTAAAGCATATGGCGCTGTGGCACAGGTAATAATAGCTCTCGTAACCAGTTATGAGACCTCATGAGATACTCGGGTATCCGAGGACACGGCTGTCTCATAAGATACCCGGGTACCCGGGTACCCGGGTACTTGGCTATCTCATGGGTACTCGGGTACCCGGGTAGTTTTGCTCTACCCGGGTATCTCATGGATACTCGGGTACGCGGGTATCTCATATACCCGGGTAAAAGTTCGAGCTCTAATACAGGTGTATGGTCATATAAGAGTCAGGTACATATGTACATCGGTGAGGTAACAGTAATGCAATGATGACACATTTTTATTTTTAATTAATCTTTTATGAGACTTTTACCATCATATTTATAATATTTCTCTGATCAAAATTTTCCTGATTATACATTCATATCTTTTTTTTAAATTGACGATAGAGTAAGTTTTGGCGACACGCCGCCTCTGTACTCAACATAGTTGCCGACAAAAGGCACCGATCGCTTTGTCGAAAAGACCGTCAAAAACCCATTTCGTGATTGGTCGATTTAGGTGACAGTCATTTAGTATATAAGAGAGCCAAAACAGCGAAGCAGTCAGTCTGAAATTTCGCCGTCTAACACGCACCGTTAATAAAGATATCTCAGTTTAGCCTTTATTTTATTGAAGTCACCCTCTAACATAAATTATTGTCGTAGTTGTGGTTATTGTGGTTTTATATTGTTATTTTGTTAGTTTTTTATCGTTTATTCATTATTGTCGTTATTATATTTATTTAAAATGTCGGGTGTTAAACGTGTCACTTTAACGATACGACAACGCATGGACGTGTTAAGGGATTTGGAGACAGCGTCTATTGAGCAAGTGGCAGCTACCTATAATGTCCATTCGAAGACAATTCGCCGCATTAAAAATAACGCTACTAGTATTTCTCGCCTAGCAGAGAATAAAAACCAGAGGAAACGCCGAAGGATTAAAGAACCCCTATATCCGGAGTTGGAGCAACAACTCTACACATGGTTTGTTGAGCGAAGGACATTGGGAGATCGTTTAACTGATGCGCTGCTTCTCCAAAAAGCCGACGAATTAATGGAGAATATGCCATCAAGTTCGAAAAGCCGGATGGCAATGGGATGGCTGGTGAATTTTAAAAGGCGGAACAATATCCGTTTGATGCGTTTATGTTGGAACCGAATTAATCGCGACATCTATCATTAATAGCGTTACTCTTAAATGGTCACGTGGTATACTATTTTCCTCACGAATGATTCGCCTCTGTACGGCTACATACTTCCTTCTTGTACGGACCATCAAAGTATAAACACGTGTCTCGTAGATATTATAATATTAAATACTCACAGTTATATATTTCATTATAATAAACATATTCGTATCATAAACTAAGCATTCTGCTCAAGGCTATATTCCATCAGGTTATGGGCCCAGAGGATTATAAAGTGATACAATAGTTAAAGATTTAATTTATATCGTGTGTGTGAAAAAGAAGAAACGTGTTAACGGTCGATCCTCAGTTTGTAAAAGGAAAAAAGGCTGTGGATGGTGTGGATTAAGTGCTCGAACACAATAAGTAAGTTCATCACTTTCACAATTATTTCATCAAGAAGCATATTTGAGTGAAATTCCCACTGTAACCCATAATTTCTTGGTTGATACGAAATTTGACTCGCTCACGTCTATTCGACCATATTCCGCTTGGTTACGCTATAACATTCAAATATGGCGACGCAACAAGCAATTGATTCTACGTTCATAATTGGAAACATACCGAATATTGAACCGAAACTAGATGGATCTTCTAATTATAATTCTTGGAAATTTGTCATAAAAATGACTCTTATGGGCTTAGATTTATGGGAATGTGTGAATGCTACGGAAACTACGCAACCTAGTGCATTAGAACAAAAGAAAAATCAAAAGGCATTAGCCTGTATATGTTTGAATGTTAAGCCGCATTGTCATGTACATCTCAAAGATTGTCTAACTGCCAAAGACGCTTGGAATAAATTAAGTACAGCGTATGAAGACAAAGGGCTACCTAGAGTGTTAAATTTATTGAGAGCCTTGTTTAAAATAGATTTTAATAATTTTCAAGGTATGAATGAATACGTGTCTGAAGCATTGTCCTTGTCACAGAAACTTTCTGATATAGGAAATCCAATAGAAGACAAACTCCTAGCAGTCATAATTTTAGCGGGTCTTCCACCCGAATTTAAGCCAATGGTAATGGCTTTAGAGAGCTCGGGCGTTCAAATTACGACAGATTTGATTAAAAATAAACTTCTACAAGAAGAAATAAGAGGTCATATTGACAATAACTCAAACGAGATAGCTTTTGTGTCAAACTCATATCAAAAAGATACAAATAAACTATTTCAGAGAAAACAAGTTCGTTGTTTCGGGTGCAATAAACCTGGTCATGTGATCACGCAATGTAGAAGAAATCAGTCGGAAAATAAATGGAACAAATCACAGTCTTCTAAAAATCATTATAATAAAAAAACAAATGATTTGAGCTTACTTTCAGCACTGTCCGCAAGTATGGGAAATAAAAGTTGGTTTATAGATTCAGGTGCCACCCAGCATATGTCGCCGAATAAGAATTTATTCAAGGAATTTAAGAAATCAGAAAATCTCATAACGATTGCTAATAATACCAAATTAGAATCCACTGGGGTCGGCGATGTAAACATAACGCTTAACGGTGAGTACGGACACAAAACAGTTTGTAACGTCCTTCATGTACCCAATCTGAATACAAATTTGCTTTCTGTAAGCACACTTGCAAGAAAAGGATTTATAACCGTCTTTGATGATACAAAATGCAAAATCTATAGCAAAAATGATTGTAAAATTTCTGGCGAAGCCAAAGTCACAGGCTTAGTAGAAAATGGTTTATATAAACTTGATTTAAAGTCTGAAAGTGCTTTAGTTATGTATGGTAACACTATTAGTCATCAACTCTGGCATAAAAGACTAGGGCATCTCAATGATAGATGCATGTCTCTCCTACGTAAAGGTTTAGCGATTGGAGTTGAATTTAATAACTCGGATAGAGTTCCTTGTACTAGCTGTTTAAAAGGAAAGCAATCTAGAACTCCATTTAACAGTCCTGGACGGGAAAGAGCAACCTCTTTTCTCGAACTTCTTCACGCTGATGTTTGTGGACCAATGAAGGTTCAAAGTTATTCAGGAGCAAAATATTTCCTAGTAATAATAGACGATTTTTCAAATATGACTTTTGTCTATTTCTTAAAGAACAATAGTGATGTTGCATGCGCCTTCAAAACTTTCAAGGCGCAGGTTGAAAATGAAAAAGGAACAAAAATTAAAACCTTTAGGAGCGACAACGGCAGAGAATTTGTTAATAATGAATTGCATTCATTTTTTAGACAAGAAGGCATTTGCCATCAAACTACAATACCGTACTGTCCAGAACAAAACGGTGTTGCAGAAAGGGCTAATCGTACCCTCGTAGAGAAAGCTCGTTGCATGCTCGAAGGCGCAAAATTGGATCAACGTTTTTGGGAAGAAGCAATAAGGACTGCCGTATATCTAAAAAATAGATCGCCCTCAAAGGCTGTAAAAGGAAAAACCGGTTTTGAAATTTGGAGCGGAAAGAAAGTTGATTTACATCACTTACGAGTTTTTCGGTTGCAGAGCATTCACACACATTCCGAAACAGAAACGTTCAAAACTTGACTCGAAGTCAAAAGAAGGAATATTTGTTGGATACAGTATAAATTCTAAAGGGTACAGAGTGGCTGACCCAAATTATCCAAATATAGTATGGAACACGCGAGACGTAACATTTCTAGAAGATGAACCAGCGGGAGTCCTGAAGACAGATAAAAAAGATTTGAAATTGAACTCTTGGACAATCAACACAATTGAATCACTACAAGAACCACTTATAGTCGAAGAAGAAATCGTTTCGGAGGGAGATAATGAAGAGGAAAACGTAACCTCACCTTCCACGTACAAATCAAACACAGAATTTGGGTCCGCAAGTGATGATTCTGTCATTAATTTAGAAGATCATACGACAGATAACGCAGCAGAAACTTCTAGATATCCTACTCGAGAGAGAAAATCTAGAGTATTTCCTGGAATGTTCAGGCATGAAGCCTTTCTGGCAACAGGTAATGATCAGTTGACGTTAGAAGAGGCTCTTTCTTCTAATGATAAAAAGATGTGGCAAATAGCCATAAATAAAGAACTAGCCTCTTTAACGAACAACCACGTATGGGAACTTGTCACATTACCTAAAGACAAGAAACCCTTAAAATCTATGTGGGTGTTTAAGAAAAAGACAGATGAGCACGTTAAAGTTATAAATTTCAAAGCTCGTTTAGTAGCTAAAGGATGTTCACAGATTTTAGGGATCGATTTTAATGAAACCTTTTCCCCTGTTAGCAGGTATTCAACCATAAGGCTTTTATTATGTTTAGCTGTTCAATTAAATATGGATATAGATCATTTCGATGTCACGACGGCGTTTCTTAATGGTGATCTAAATGAAGATATATATTTACAACAACCGGAAGGATTTGTAACCGATAATACCAAAGTATGGCATTTAAAAAAGGCAATATATGGACTTAAGCAATCTTCGAAATCTTGGTATGATAAATTACACTCAATATTAATTAAATTAAATTTCACTCGTTGTGATTCGATTGCATGTCTCTATCATAAGGGATCTGGTGATTCCAAATTAATTCTTTCGATATATGTTGATGACATTTTAGTACTAAGTAAAAATAAAAAATTCAAAGATGAACTAAAAAATCAATTAAGTACAGAATTTGAATTGAAAGACTTAGGCGAAGTTAAAAATATTTTGGGGATAAGAGTAAATAAAAGTACGAATAAAATTGATTTGGACCAGACGACTTATATCAAAGATTTTGTTTCTGTCCGTGGTCGACCTTTGCGGAGATCGTTCGGACTTTGATTATTATGCACTGCGAGGTGCCTACTAGGGAATGGTTGCTCGAAGGACCACCTTCATGTGAAGGACTATTGCAAATGTTAACAATAACTATTTATTTGATTTGTACAAACTTGCGCGAGAACTGCTGCTAAAGGGACTAAAGTGCGACGGAGCGAATCTACTATGTTCTATCGGTTCTACGGTGCACGGTGCAGTCTAGTTGCAGTCTAGTTGACTTCTAACAGGAGGACCGAAAGCTCTCACTTGACACCTCGGTCCTTCTCCCTACCCTTGACAAATTCATCCCCACTCTTTGGGATGATATGGGGGTGGATGGTACCAAGCTAGGCGTCCTGCAACTACAGCCTGTCTGGTTGTCAGATGGCTGAAAAACCTAGGGTTTGGTCGCCAAATGTTGGCCTTGGCAACTCTTCGGGACCGTTGCAAAACATTAGCCATCCGCGCTGAACCCAAGGAGCGAATGTTTTAAGCGTTTTATGGTAGGGACGGGTTCGAGGGTACCCAGGTACGGACCGAAATCACGTAGCGATGACAGGCCCAACGCAATAGCCAAACTAAGGAAAGTCACATACCGGGCCCATGTGCAATAGGGGTGTCCCTACCATAAATCCGTCCAGCACGGTCGCTACAGATTTGTTAACCAAATTTAACATGAATGATTGTACGATTGCTAATACGCCTATTGCATTGGGCAATAAATTAAGTAAAGGGAAGGAGTGTGACTCACACCCTTATCAAGAGCTTATGGGTTGTCTCAATTATCTTGCAATGTGCACAAGGCCTGATATTGGTCATGCAGTCAGTTACCTCAGTAGATTCAACAATTGTCATGAAGAGGAACACTGGATTGCAGCCAAAAGAGTCTTGAGATACTTGAAAGGATCCATAAATTATAAACTTTGTTATGAAAAAACAAAATTAAGTATTCTAGGATTCGTAGACGTTGATTTCGCAGCAGACGAGATAGACCGCAAGTCATTCTCTGGTTATACTTTTGTCATGGGGAATGGAGCGATTTGCTGGGAAAGCAAGAAGCAATCTAATGTTGCTATTTCTACCTGTGAGGCAGAATACGTGGCTATCTCTGAAGCATGTAAAGAAGCGAAATTTCTAAAAAATTTGTTAAGCGAACTACTGAATAGAAATGAATGTATAAACTTATATAATGACAATCAGTCAGCGATAGCTTGGGCACATGGTTGTACAGCGTACAATAGAACCAAGCATATAGATATTAAAAATCATTTTGTTCGTGAGGCTATACAAACAAACTTTATAAAATTGCGTTTTCTCAGTTCAAACGACATGATTGCTGACATACTAACCAAAGCGTTACCGAAAGAAAAACACGCAAAATTTGTTAGCGGGTTAGGATTAAGAAACATTTAAAATATTATGTTATGTATCGTATGTCACGATTAGGAGGGAGTGTTGGAACCGAACTAATCGCGACATCTATCATTAATAGCGTTACTCTTAAATGGTCACGTGGTATACCATTTTCCACACGAATGTTCGCCTCTGTACGGCTACATACTTCCTTCTTGTACGGACCATCAAAGTATAAACACGTGTCTCGTAGATATTATAATATTAAATACTCACAGTTATATATTTCATTATAATAAACATATTCGTATCATAAACTAAGCATTCTGCTCAAGGGTATATTCCATCAGTTTATACGGAGAGAAAGCTAGCGCCGATGTAGAGGCAGCAGAAAGATTTATCGCCCAATTTAAAAAAGAAATTGACGTAGATGAATTAAATATGGAATGTATTTATAATATGGACGAGAGTGGCTTGATGTGGAAGATTTTGCCGCAGAAAAGCCTGATGAGTAACCAAGGGGGGTGCGTAAGCGGTCACAAGCAAAAGAAAGAAAGGGTTTCTATCGCTTTTTGCGCAAATGCAAATGGGACCCATAAAATTAAACCCTTTTTTATACATAAATGTAAACAGCCAAGAGCTTTAAAGAATTATTTAAATCAACTCCCAGTTGATTATGCAGCACAAAAGAATGCTTGGATGGACCAAAAACTATTTATGGAATGGTATAAAAATTTTAAGAATAGTGTCCAATTATTCCAACTACAAAAAGGAATCTGTGGCAAAGTAATTTTGTTAGTAGATAATTGTACCGCGCATAAACTCCCAGAAGATTAAGTGGAAGATTCCAATATAGAGATAAGATATTTTCCCGCAAACACGTCGTCTTTGATCCAACCTATGCATCCAAAATATGATCGCCCAATTAACAGAAAATAAGAAAATTAATGTGGACTGGCGACCATCGCCATTCAAAGAAGAATTTGAAGATGCTTTTTATATTTTCCATATGTTATATTTGTAGTCGTTTTATATAGTTTTTATACCTATATATAATTTTCGTAGGTTATATATTTTGCATTTATGGATATTATTTTATTTTGTATATCTTTTATACCAATTAATATTTTTTGAAATAAAATGGATTCCTTAATTATACTGTAGCTGAGCTTCTGCCCGTTATCTGAGTCGCGAGATGTCCCAGTCAAGAGAGTCTTTAATGTCTTTATCATTACTCTCTTTGTCTCTCACCAAAACTTACTCTGTCGTCAATTCAAAAAATAGATATGAATGTATTAATCAGAAAAATTTTGATCAGAGAAATATTATAAATATGATGGTAAAAGTCTCATAAAAGATTAATTAAAAATAAAAAAGTGTCATCATTGCATTACTGTTACCTCACCGATGTACATACAGGGTGTTCCAAAAGTCTGGAAACGGTTGAATATCTCAAAAATAAAGCATTTTAGAGAAAAATGGTTCAGACATATATTTTATGGTTTCGCAAGGGCTATAAGATGGCCTCATTGGTTTGACCGTGAAGAGTCATTTGAAGGTCACGTGAAGGTTACCTCAATTTTTTTAAATGGCGCCCCCTATTTTTTATCACATATTCTTATAGCTGATCTCGAGAGCTTTCCAAAACACTATAATAAAATATTTTTTCATGGATTACTTTTCGTGTTATAAGGCTTCAAAGGTACATTATCGACGGCATTAGGGCGTTAGCCGAGATGTACCACGTGGAGGTTGCACGGTCGATGGAATAGTTTTGTTCTTCGTTATCGACAGACTTGTCGTTATTACATTCAACAAAAGTAAGAAAGACCTTCGGTAGTCGCCAAAATGGTATTGACTGAAAGGGAAAGAATTACATTATTAATGCTGCGAGGATATGATGACCGCGTTAGGTCCTTCGAACAAGTAGCGACTTTGTTTAACAATACTTATCCAGATCGTGAACCCATTTCAAAGTCTACAGTTCAAAAAACTGTCAGACGATTTGAAGAAACAGGATCTGTCAAGGACCGCTCGCGGAGTGGTAAACCAAAATCAGCTACAAATTTTGATCAAAGTATGGATGTAATGCAATTATTTGTAGAAAATGCTCATTCTTCGATGAGGAAGGTAGCACAGGTGACTGAAATTAGTACATCTTCCGTTCATAGAATTATGATGAAAGGAAAATGGCATCCTTTCAAAATACAACTTACTCAGGAGCTAGCGGAATGTGATTTCGATAGAAGAATTGAGTTTTGCGATGAAATGATGCGTCGATGCGATAATGATAACACTTTTCTTGATAACATCATTTTTTTCCGACGAAGCTTCTTTCGAGTTAAATGGTAACGTAAATCGTCAGAATTGCCGCTATTGGGGGGACGAGAATCCTCACTGGATGCGTGATCTCCACACACAGTATCTCCAAAAACTAAACGTGTGGGCGGGTTTTTGCAAACGTGGTATTATCGGGCCCTTCTTTATCGAAGGAAACTTAAATGCAAACATTTATTTAGATTTATTGCGAAATCAAATACTTCCTGCTATTGACAATTTGTTTGACGGAAATATACAAAATATTTGTTTTCAACAAGATGGTGCACCGCCACACTATGCAGTAATAGTGCGTCAATATTTAACTAATACTTTCCCAAAGCGATGGATAGGAAGACGTAGAGAATTAGAGTGGCCCTCTAGATCACCAGATCTTTCTCCATTGGACTACTTTTTATGGGGGTATGCTAAAAACAATGTGTACGTAACGAAACCTGCTAATTTGGCAGACCTTAGGGAACGCATACTGCACCAAGTAAATCTTATCTCACCAGAAATGAGACGAAACGTATTAAATGAATTTTATCTAAGATTAGGTCATTGTCAAGCAGCAGAAGGAAAACAATTTGAACATTTAATTCAATAAAAACCCGTTTACACACATGCGCGCGCGCGCACACACAAACACACACGCACACACACAAGAGATGTAAATCCGACCGTGCAACCTCCACGTGGTACATCTCGGCTAACGATCTAATGCCGTCGATAATGTACCTTTGAGGCCTTATAACTCGAAAAGTAATCCATGAAAAAATATTTTATTATAGTGTTTTGGAAAGCTCTCGAGATCAGCTATAAGAATATGTAATAAAAAATAGGGGGTGCCATTTAAAAAAATTGAGATAACCTTCAAGTGACCTTCAAATGACACTTCAAGGTCAAACCAATGGTGCCATCTTATAGTCCTTGCGAAACCATAAAATATATGTCTGAACCATTTTTCTCTAAAATGCTTTATTTTTGAGATATTCGACCGTTTCCAGACTTTTGGAACACCCTGTATGTACCTGACTCTTATATGTCCATACACCTGTATATGATCCGAATTATATCGTGTTTGGTATCATTTTAATCAGAAAAAAGGT
Source organism: Lasioglossum morio (assembly GCA_916610235.2). Lineage (NCBI taxonomy): Eukaryota > Metazoa > Arthropoda > Insecta > Hymenoptera > Halictidae > Lasioglossum > Lasioglossum morio. Next base: position 4,693 of record CAKAJA020001047.1, on the reverse strand, counting down.
CACAAATCTATTTAAAAAAGTCCTATAAAAAAATAAGTAATAATAAAAAAGTTATCTCTTGGTATTGCATTGTGTAGACGCTTGAGTCTTTGAACTGTGCCGCCGACTCCGACTCTCGGCGTCTCTTTCTTTCCCATACGCTATCCTTCCTTGCGCTCGAAACTTTAATTGTCCATTACTCAAGTAAATATTATCGGAATTATATCATATTTGGTATGATTTTTATTTAAAAAAATGCCACGAGTATGATGGTGAAAGTTCCATAAAAAAAATAGACACAAATAAAGAAGTTGGAAATTTGGATTAGGTGATTTCACCGATATACCCGAACCGCATGATGTCATACTTCTCAGCGACCGAGACCTCTCGAGTTTCACGGCCCCTCAAGGGGGTGTACCCCGCAGTAGTGGGGATAGATCTGGGACATTTATCGTCCAGACTTTTGGGACATTTATGCATAAAATACTGTACTGTCATCCTTGTATAATTATCTAGTGTTTAAAATAAACGGAATTGTTAGCAGTAACTACTGCCGTGGTATCGAGTTATCCTTTAGGTGCACGTACATAACATAAAGAATATTCAGCAATTTTATAGACCCAAAATAACAAACAATACGATAGTGTATACATATACGTATGTACGTATATTCTATTTAAACAACTGAGGGATACCCTCACACGTTGATGAAAAATCAAACTGACAAAAATCAGATTGCTGCACTGTATGAACCTCTAGGAACAATGCAACATTTGTTTGAACATTTGTTTCGTACAAAAAACAACTTACGAGTTATTTTTTTTATTTATTACGAGTTATTTGAGATTGTCATGCTATGAGATGCGATAAGAATCGCCCCTGTATAACTCACTTGATTCTCCAGAAGGCATATTTTACATTTTCATTATAGGCACAGATAAAAAAGATAAAAATCGTAACCTTCACATTTATCTTCGAAATTTCGCGTAGTAGTAATTTTTAAGAAAATTTTCAGTAGTAATTTTTAAAAAGATTTGGTAAATGTGCATAAAAGGTCCCACCTCACCGATTTTGATAAAATTTGAATATGTTGTAAAACTCAACATTCTGAACAACTTTTTCCTTTACATGTAACCGCCGCTCTCCTGCAGTTTTTGCGATATTCGCGAAAAACTGCAGATACTACTGCATTGAATTTTGCCTATGCGTTCACACCCGTGCTATGAAATATTTTTGTAACATCTGCAAAAAAAATCTATTTCTCTTAATTCCATCTGAACGTGCCCACCATGGAGGTGGAGGACAGGTAAAAGAGTCATTGCACACTATGTGAGGGTTGACGGGGAAACCCAGGATGAATAGCTGCATAGTTTTTACATGTATAGTGATAGCATAAGTGTATTTAATAAAAAATATTTCAGTTGGAAAAATATTTGTTTTTACAGTTTATTTTACAATTGTGTTTTTAAACAATTGCAATGCTATCATAGCACCAGAAAATTGAAAAATAAAAATAATGATAATATAGCCTCAAGTGTCCTCTTTCCGGACCCGTTTCTAAAAACATGGATACTTCAAAATTGGTGACATGAAAATGGTTTGAAGTGAACGCTGCACCGTCTGACGTCGGACGAAATATATCGCACGAGGGGCGTCCTGTCGGCCGACGTCGGACGAAACTAGAAGGGTCTCACAGACGGGCCTACCCACACTTTTGAAATGACGGATGTCGGACGAAAACTGATGCACGCGAGCCCCCGGCCGAACTAAATTCAGAGGACGAGACGAAATCTCGTCGCCCTCAAACCAAAGTGGACGAGCCAACGGGAATAACGGATCGGGGAAATCATAAAGTCGACTTACCGTAGTTGACGAGAAAACGGCCTCTGGAGTACGATCTTCCTTGCACGCCGAGAACAAACACCCGCAACGCGCAACTGATCGGTAACGGGAATCGTTTTTGCGAGGTATTCAACGCGACTTTTCGCTATGAAGGCCAGCACGACAGTGATTCCGCGATCCGTATCGACGAGAAGCATCAATCCTAGTTCCCCCCCCCCCCCACTCTGCGCGACTTGCCGAATTGCCCGAAAGGCGCCTCACAGTGATCCGGATTGAAAAATTTAGGGACCTTCGACCAAAAAGTCGACTTTTCTAAATTGAAAACTAATGAATTTGTATTGCTTTGCAAGGATCTATGGACCTAGAAAATGAAGAAATTAATGAAATTGAATAAATATTTTAGTTACTATGATCATTTAAATTTGAGCGTATAGAAAGTAGCATATTTTACCAGGCAAAATTGCTTAACCCTTTTAATACCGAGCGAAAGGAGCGTACCTAAGCGAAGAATACCGGGCCGAATCGGCGAATTTGCAGAGGTTTTCAAAAATGGTCGTAAAAACGAAAGTAGGAGTGATATTAACAAAATTTAAAAAGCAGCATATTGCGAAATAAACGGAGAATAAAACGACGCCAATTGTGTTTCGATATTTATTGAAAATCATAAGAATAACATAAATATAAGGCATCATGAAAATCGTACAAAGTGATTTCTCTTTTTCAAACCGTAATTGCCCATAAAAAAATCATCGTTTGATCATAGCTTTATATATATCAGGTAGTATGTTGTATAGGCATTGCATTTTGCAATCATTTGCAATGAAATAGTTGGTGTCGGATAGCAAAACGAAAGGATAACGCTATGATGCACGGCAAGCGTCAGACAGATCTACTACACAAGTAGATTGTGCAGCTGGTAATACGTCACTAAAAAATATATAGGTGGTATTATAGATATTTATAGTTAGTTCTCTGGCCACTAAAAATATGTAATATTTCCTTATTTTTACTTACACAAGCCATTTATTAGCATTGATGCTTACTAATGCATACACCATGCAGCCCTGTATTACAATGATTGCAAATTGTGCGCGATCTTCGCACATCTTCTAACATATACAGACCCTCGGCACTAATCAGCATAAGAGATAACAAAATGACCATTTTTTAATTTGTGTTGCATCGAATATGAACCATTTTAACATTTTATAAAGTTATTTTGAAACATAGACCTCTTGAGATGAGTATAATAAGGCTCCAACGGAGGCGCAACGATATATCGCCGTTGGTATTTGTGGCAAGTGCACCGAACGACGATATATCGTCTAAAGGTTCTAAAAGGGTTAAGTTCTTTGCGATGTCCTCATCGTTTCGTCCCATATTTTTTCTTAGTATTTTTTGTATGATATAGAGCATCCCTTCCCAATAAGAAATCACATATTCTTGAAGTGAAACTTCTTTGCTGAGGGTAATAATTTTCTGATGGGACGGATATGTGACGTGTCGATGAAACGGAAGTGGAAAGTCAGGCGCGAAAATTTAAACTAAGAATGAACGGAGAAAAATAATTTCTTACCCCGACGGGATTCGAACCCCAGTCCACCGATTGGGGACAACCAATGATTTTTAGAATGATAGCAAACATTTTGGAATATATCGCAACGAATAAAATGCTCGGTAGTAGGATCAAACGAAAAGTTTAGAAATACATGGTTATGTTACGACTACAGACATATAGAGATAGACTGCGCCGTCTTACGGCCGAGTTGAAGACCACGCTGTCGGCATGGGGTACAAAGAATGAGAGAGAAAGCATTAGCCGGGATCTATAGCGTTCTCTCTCTTTCTTTCACACTCTTTGTAACCCACATCGTATAAAACGTACAGAATAAAAAACTATACGCGTGAAAAACCACGCGCGGCAGAAGTGAAACTTCTTGCAGTCTCGAATGTTTAGAAGTAAATTAAGATTGGAAATGGTAAATAATCATAATGAAGCGACAACAAGATCAGGAACAACTAATACAAAAAATACTAAAGCGACAATAAGATCAGGAACCACTAAAAAAAAAAATTAAACGCGTGGAAAACCACGCGGTGTAGAAGTGAAACTTCTTGCAGTCTAGTAATGTTTAGAAGCAAATTAAGATTGGAAATGTTAAATAAAAAAAAATAAGATCAGGAACAACTAATAAAAAACCAAAAAAAAACATAAAATCATAGAAAAAATCATAGAAAAAGTTTCACTTCAAACATAATGAACGATCAAAATTGGCGACGCAAAGAAGGAGAGCGTATGGGAAATGCTATAACTATGTCTCTTTCTTTCTCATACGCTTTCCTTCTTTGCGTCGCCAATTTTGATCGTTCATTATGTTTGAAGTTAAACTATTTCTATGATTTTTTCTATGATTTTATGTTTTTTTTTATTGGTTTTTTATTAGTTGTTCCTGATCTTGTTTTTTTTTTTATTTAACATTTCCAATCTTAATTTGCTTTTAAACATTACTAGACTGCAAGAAGTTTCACTTCTTCAGCGCGTGGTTTTTTTAGTAATAACTAATAATAATATATTTAAAAATGAATGCTGAATGATACATGACAGATTAAAATGTAACAGACCTGTACCGCGCAGCTCTGTTACTTCACAGCCTACTTTAATACTAGCCATGCTCTACAACTTGGCAACACCGCTGTGTTTACAGTTCGGGAGTCCTATTTTCAATAATTGGAGTTTTGTGTTTGAGATTATAATTAACGCTTTTCTCATAGAAAATTATGTTAAAATACATAACTCATTGTTAATTATGTTTAAACAACATCTAAATATTATAACTATGACGAGTAAAAGTGATATTAAAGCATACTAATA
>CAKAJA020001046.1:0-283024 GCA_916610235.2 Lasioglossum morio | reverse complement strand
CTATAAAGACCACGTGTTCGGTGTAAGATAGAAATGGAACCGCAAGTGGAATTAACAGAAAGAATGTATAGTAGAGGCGAGCTGCAAATAACGAAATTATCTGATAGAAATTACCGTTCCTGGAAAATAGAAATGAAGTGGTTGTTACGAGCCAAAGGTCTATGGGACATTGTGTCGAAAGATGCGAATCTAGATGAAAACTCTACAGAAATGGATAGAAAGATATACGCTGTCAACGACAATAAAGCCATCGCAGCGATTGGATTAAGCATAGAACCTGCACAGCAAATCCACATTGAAGACTGCATAACTGCACGAGAAGCCTGGAAAGCACTTGAACAAGTACACCAACCAAAGTCTCGGGTAAGAATCCTTCAACTTAAAAGAGAATTCCACCACTTACAGATGAAATCGGATGAGTCCATGTCGTCGTACATATCAAGAGCAAAGATTATAGCAAATAACCTAATGGAGGCAGGAGCAGAGGTTCGAGACGAAGATCTAGCCTATGTACTACTAGCAGGTCTTCCAGAGAGTTACGAGAACCTGAACATGGCATTGGCGAGCTTGCCTGACGACAAGTTTACGTCAGGAGAAATCAAAAGGGTCTTATTAACAGAGTACGACAGAAGGGCATCTAGACAAGAAGATGAAAGAAGTACACATAAGGAGGCTTTACAAATCTCAAAGAGAATAGATACGAGAGAACATAAGGTACAAAATTTCAATAAATTCAAAAATGCTACATGTTTTAATTGTAAGAAACCAGGACATATAGCGAGAGACTGTCGAAGCAGAGTAGAAAGAGACAGAAAGAAATTTGAATCAAAACCAAAGCATGATGCATTCTTAGTATCATTAAATCATGTCGACATTGAAGATGTATGGATCCTGGACAGTGGAAGCACACATCATGTATGCAAAAGAAGAGATTGGTTTTCCAGCTTTCAGGAAATTAACACACAGGTAATAAATACAGCTGCTGATCCAAATAAGCCAGGTGCAGTATTACAAGCGAAAGGCGTTGGCAACATAACAATCAAGACGTTTGTTGGATATAAGACAAAGGGTGTCGTGTTGAATAACGTATACTACGTACCAAACCTCAGGAAGAACCTGATGTCGGTTTCTCAAATTGAAAAGAGGAACAAAGAATTAGTATTTAACGAAGGGAAGGTAAAAATAAGAAATACATTGACAGATGAGGTTATGTGTGAGGCATACAGAAAGAATGACTTATACATAGTAAGTGCTGAAGTACAAACATCTTTTGAAGATACAGTAGAAGCAAATAACTTGAGCATTCAAGATCAAGCAATATGGCACCAACGTTTTTGTCATATCAATAATGATGCAATTAAAGCATTGTCAAATAGCGACCGTGTAATAGGATTGGGTAACACCAAGATGGATAAATACACGTGTGATGCATGTAATATAGCCAAGGCAACTAAAAGCCCTTGCAAGAAGCTAAAGGTGAGACAAAGTAAAGAAATAGGTGAATTAATACATTCGGATGTTTGTGGCCCACTACCAGTTCCATCCATTGGTGGAAGTAGATATTTTATAACATTCACAGATGACTTTTCAAGAACAGTTTCAGTGAGATGTTTAAAGACGAAAGAAGAAGTAAAAGACATTATAAAACTTTTTATTACAAAGCTGGAACGCCAAACTGGGAAGAGAGTAAAACGATTCCGCACTGACAATGGGTTAGAATACTGTAACAAAGAATTAACCACATATTTTGACAGTTTGGGAATCAAACACGAGAGGTCCAACGTGGAGACGCCACAAATGAACGGCGTGGCTGAAAGGATAAATAGAACCTTACTAAATTTAACCAGAGCAATGCTAAAATCCTCAGGCTTACCCCAGAGATATTGGGCGGAAGCAGTTACTACGGCCAGCTACGTAAAGAATAGAACTGGCCATTCTGCAACAAAAGGGGAAGTACCTCTGGCAATATTGACAGACCGAAAACCCAGTGTACGTCATTTGAAAGTGTACGGTTGTTTGGCATATGCTCGTCTACCTAATCAAGGACGTAAAAAATTAGATGACAGGGCGGTTGAGTGTATATTCGTGGGCTACGCTTCTCAAACACGCGGTTATAGACTATGGTGTCCATTTAAGCAGGACATCATTACTACGAAGCACGTAAGATTTGCCGAGGATAAGATGGGCTATGAGTGGATTTATAAGAAGGAAGCCGAAAACTACAAATACAATCAGGTATGGATACATGACGAAGAAGAAGATCAAACCATAGAAGAGGTAACCGAAACGCACCATGAAGAATCTACACGACGAGAGGAAATAGTGGGGGTAAAGCCTATTGCCCAGCCGAAAGGGAGAGGAAGACCGAAGAAGGTTATTAAAAACCCATACGGGAGAAAGGGCAAACCGAAGGCAATGGAGGAGGAAAAAGATTTGCCTTCGGAAGTCGAAAACAGTGATTGGAGGGACAGTGACATTGAGGCAAATATTGTAGAAATCGTTGAACCTAGAAGTCTCAGTGAAGCGCTAGAATCCCCACAAGCCAGCGAATGGAAGGAAGCGATAGAAGATGAATTAAACAGCCTTGAAAGAAGAAAAACCTGGGAAGTAACAAAACTACCCAAGGGAAGAAAATGCATAGGATGCAGGTGGGTGTTCAAGGTTAAGACTAATACAGAAGGAGAAGTCACTCGGTATAGGGCGAGATTGGTCGCGAAAGGTTTCTCACAAAAGAAGGGAATAGATTATTCCGAAACATATACGCCTGTTGCTAATTTTTCATTAATTAGATTGTTCCTAGCTTTGACAGTTATTTTTAGGTGGTACACAAGGCATATAGATATCAAATGTGCATACCTATACGGAGAATTGGAGGAGGAAATCTTCATGAAACCACCTCCATTATACGAAGCCAAAGAAGGAACGGTAGTCAAGCTGTTACGTCCCATTTATGGATTAAAACAGTCGGGACGTAATTGGAATAAGGCATTGAACGAATTTCTGGTGAAACAAGGATTCAAAAGACTACGATCATCAAACTGCGTATACAAAAGAGATGATTGGACAATAATAGTTGTATACGTTGATGACATTTTTATATTTGCACCCAATCCAGAATCGATTACAGACACAATAAAACGGATCACAGAAAAGTACGAAGCAAAAGATTTGGGCGAAATCAGTCAAGCGTTAGGCGTTAAAGTCGAGCGAATCGTGTGGCAGATATACGTTTATCACAACGACGTTACGTAGAAGATATATTAAAAAATTATAACATGACTGAGTGCAGAAAGGCGTCAACGCCATTAGATCCGGGGATTAGATTGTCCAAAGAAGATGCTCCGAAAACAGAAGAGGAAAAGAAATTGATGACCAATATACCATACAGAGAGCTTATTGGAAAGTTGATGTTTCTGGCTCTTTACACGAGACCTGATATATTGTTTGCGGTGACGAAACTATCGCAATACAATTCCAACCCCGGGAAGCAGCATTGGCATCAAGCGAAACATATATTGAGATACCTGAGCGCAACCCAAGACTATGGTATAATATACATGCATAAGGCTGACAAAGGTTCGAGCGTCGCGATATACTGCGATGCGGACTGGGCAGGTGACACAGATGATCGACACTCATTTTCGGGAATGGTGGTGTTATTGGGAAACAGCATTGTACAATGGAAAGCTGTGAAACAAAAATCATTATCGACTTCCACGATGGAAGCCGAATATGTATCCTTGGCAAATGGAGTTAAAGAGACCCAATGGTTGAACATGTTTCTGTCCGAATTAAATTTAATAGAATATTTTTCAGGTCCTTTGCAGATAAATTGCGACAACAGAGCGGCTATAGATTTTGCCCATAATAATATGGAGAAGAGCAAAACTAAACACATTGACATAGCCTACCATGTCGTAAGGGAAAAACTAGAGGAGGGATCAATCCAATTGAATTATGTCCCTTCAAACGAAAATCTGGCGGATGGCATGACAAAAGGGCTGAAGAAAATTGCTCACGATCGCTATATAAAGATGTTGGACATGGGCCTCACAAAGTGGGGGAATTGAAGGATTGTTCAGCCCATGTACAACGGCAGCGCCAATAGGCGTGGGGCGAACATGGAAATTGCGCATACTACCTGCGCCCCCTATCTGTTGTTTGTGTCGTTGTTGTGCGTTCCCGCAAACTGTTAAAAAAAGAGATAGCGTCGCGTCTTGTACGATGTAATACATTATTAAATTTAGACTTATTGTATTAACGTTCATAAATGTTAAACGTGTGTTGTGTGTACACTGGGGTGTTTTTATTTTCCCTGGATTTGCCCTAACACTTATTATGTGCGACAGCATTAATAGCTCTCGAGATATTTTCAAAACCTGTCTTTATTGAAAAGAATGCTCATTATATAGTTTTCGTACTCAACTTACGATACGTAAATTACTACTGAATGACGAAATGCTGACTCCTACACAAATCAGCTTTTGTTATAGCAACAATCTCGAAACGGTGTTTGCGTTTACTTGCCATTTGGTGTGGATTCTTCATAAATAATAATGTCAAATAACTATTAGAACATCTTTGTTTTGCAAATTGTTCCACCGGTTCGAGAAAAATATTAAATTCCTGTGTTATTACACTACTTATAAATCTCCTTGGTTTCTCTATTTTGGCGCACATGGTAGTAATGCAGGTAGAAGGCGTTGTACCGTTCGCCCGTTACCTTCAGCCCAGGGATGCGAATCCTAACCCGAACCCGGTTCGGGTTTCGTAACCTGAGTAACCCGCCTAACCGGGTTACAGAAGAATTCTGTAATCCGCCTAACCCGGTTCGAATCCTTCTGTAACCCGGTTAGGCGGGGTACTCGGGTTACAGAATTCTCCTGTAACCCGGTTAGACGGGTTACTTGGGTTACGAGGACCGAACCGGATTCGGGTTAGGGTTAACCCGGTTACACAAGACTACAGTAGGATCATGAATACCATCCCAGGTGAGGGGGGCGGCGTCTGGGGGGAGGGCGCGAGGAGTGATCCCCTCCTCGCGTCAACTTGTGCCTCCCCGTAGTGGGGGGGCTGTGGGTTTGTCCCCAGTATTGGCGGTGCGTAGGGGGCGGGGTAGCCGTCCCCACCACCGCCGTGGATTGCCCTCACCCCGGAGGGCGGAGGATGGCGGGGCCGGGGGAATGAGCTGACCCCGGCCCCCGGGGGGGACCGGCACCCCGGAGGGACCTTTATCCGTTCCCTTGTAGGGGGTGTCGGCCATCTACCGGAGACGGGCTCCGGTGGGGTGGCGCGTGGGGGGTGGGGTGGGAAGGGTCGGGGCGTGCGAGTGCGCTTCCGACGACCCTTCCTTACCGGTGTCGGCGCCTTCTTGCCCTGGCCGGGCTGCGGCGATGCGTGGCCCCATAGGGGATCACACATTGCTGCTGCTCCGAGCAGCGCACGAAGGCTCCGGGAGCTGTGGGTGGACCGAACTGCGGTTCGGGAAGCCCAACTCGAAGGTTCCAGGGATGGGGACACCGGGCGGTCCCTCCGCCCGGGGTCTTATAGAGTAGGGTGAGGGGAGCTAACAACTCCCCCTGGGATGCATGTTAGCTAATTTTTTTATTGCCTACTACGGTTGCCATACAAAATTCAAGGACTGTCTGCTCGACAGTATGTTGTTTCGAAACAAGAAATAATGCCGAAATGCAAAAGTCCGAAATAGTTAACCCTCGCAAGGGTAAGGTAAGGTATTCTTCCTCTGTCGAAACCTAAATAAATGCCGGTATTTTTCGGTTTTTTCCATGCAAAGAAGCACAGTCACCTACATTAGTTAAGTGTACCCAATATAAATACGTTCCGTCGTGTCGTAAAACCGGCAAAATCCTCCATGCGAAGGAACAAGCGCGAATCCGAATTCAGGTACGTAAACTCTCCACCGACGACGTATCTACCGCGTCGGCAATAAAACATTAAGCCACCTTCCAGATGTGACCTTCAAGTGATCTTTAAACATCTTTTTTAGGTCTCTGGCCCTTAATTACAAATTAACGGTTCGTGTTCTTGGCCGTACTTATATTCCAACGAGTGGTAATAAAACGTTGTCTCGGAGTGGGTGTAGGCCTGCCGAGAATGCTAGGCGTAGGTTTTCCCAAAAAGTCATTGTAAATCCGAAAAATATCAGGACTCTTTTAAGTTATATGAGTCTTGGTTTTCCGGATATACAATGACTTTTGGGGATAACCTACGCCTTGCATTCTCGGCAGACCTGCACCCCCTTCGAGACACCGTTTTATTACTACTCATTGGAATATAAGTACGGCGAAGAACACGAACATTCACCAGTCTTGCCTTTTGTATCGAAGTGTTCGTTTCAGGTCTCCGCAAAGTTTAGTAAACCACGTCGTTCGTTTTTCTCCGTGAAATTTGTAAACAGTCTTAAAGAAAGTACAAAATGTGTGTTGTGCACATTGTGTTTGTGTAATATTGACTGTACACTAGTTTACATACCATCTCATACAATGGAGCATCCAGTCCGCCAATATTTTTTATTTAACGCAAGTGACCGTAAATCCACGTGCCTTATCGAGGGATGCTGTGTGAAAATAACTGGGAACCATGCTGCTAATTTGACGCGGCATTTGCAGTACCACCACCCCAACGAGTATACAACGGTCACCATGCGGAAGGAAATGAGGAAAAGAATACGAAACAACGAGGATTCTTCTTCCACCTTGACTTCGGCGTCTACTTCGAGCTGCTCTTCTACATCCTCTTCTACGAGTTCCACGTCAACCAGGTTTGCGATGACAGCAAAATGTCTTATTGACGCTTGCGTCGAATTAACCACCAAAAATGGTCGACCGCTAAGTATTGTGGAGGATTCGGGTTTTCGAAAAATAATTGACCCGATAATAGAGACATTTGAACCCAGAATTTCAATAAATAGAGATAATGTTCGGGAGGCGATTGTAAATCAGACACGTGAAATTCGAAACCAAATCAAAGCGGAAATTAACAATAGTTTAGTTTCTATTAAAATTGACGGGGCAACCCGTCAATGTAGATCATTTATTGGAATTAATGCACAATTTGTAAAAAATCAAAAAATAGTTGTAAGAACGTTAGCTTTACAAGAAATATTTGTTAGGCACACAGGCGAAAATTTGAAAAAATTAGTTCTGGACGTGCTAAAAGGATATAATCTTACCGCAAAAAATATTTATTCTATTACAACGGACAATGGTTCCAACATGCTCAAAATGGTTCGTCTTTTGAGCGAAGAGGAAAATCTCGACGATTTTGACGATTTTCAAGATATATTCCATTTAGAGGGTGAAAATTTATTTCCCTTAGAGGAACATAATGTTAATGTACTGGGGATGCGGTGTGTTGCACACACGTTACAACTTGCGGTGCAAGATGCAATTGAAAATTTCAATGTGCAAGATTTAATGCAGAAAACCTGCGAGCTCGTGCGAAAACTCCGCTGTCCAACCATCACAATACTTTTAAACAATTTGAAATTGTGTAGACCTATATTAAATTGCCCAACCAGATGGTGTTCAACCTTTGATATGTTGAAAAGACTGTTATAATTAAAAGATTTTTGTTCGGAAATAAATGATGTACCATTATCCGAAAGCGAATGGAGTACCATTAGGGAGATAGTGAACGCACTTGAACCCGCAAAAATTGCAACAAAACATATGCAGTATGAACACTTATTAATGGGTGATTTTTATGTGATCTGGCTGTAGTGTAAGTTAAGTTTAGCGAAAATAAATAATAGTTTTGCTTAAAAAAAGACGCAGAGCAGAATTGTACACAAAATTCGGCATTTAGTATCGTAAGTGCGTTAGCTGTATTTTCACAAAGTCCCAGAATGAGCGGACAATCAAATATTTTAAATTTCTGGGACAAGCACATTTTTTCCGAGCTGAGCACACTTGCAAAAATTGTTCATGCAGTGCCAGCAACACAAGTGTCCGTAGAATAATTATTTTCAGGAATTAAATTTATATGAAATGATCAAAGATCACGGTTAAATGGCGACATTTTAGACGACATTATGGTCGTCCGGATAAATGAAATTTTATTGGCTTAGTTTATGCGCGCGCGCCTTTGTGTATGTAAATACAATATTGAAAGTGTGGTGTGTTGTAAAATTTCAAAGACTAATAAAGCGCATTCTATGTTTTACATATTATTTAATAGTTATTTTATTTTAATAATTATATTTAATCATCAATTATTATTTTTTAATAAATGGTTATATGTGTAGTTAATTAGTTTCATTAAATGTTTTATGATACCATAAAAATATTATATATATATGCCCAAAAAAAATTATAAAAAATGAGAATATTATTTATGATTTAGCATTTATTGAAGCTAATTTTTCCACTTTGCCAGTTCCAATAACGAAATTAGAATCGAATACGTTAACATTAAAAGATGCAATCTAATCAGTTACTTTGCTGAATATATTTTTTGATTATTTTATTTTATTTTAATCATAACAATAAAAATTCAAAAACGAAAAATCATCCAAGACTAAATAATAAAGGAAAATTGCAATACAAGAGGGATCTCTTTTTATCCATAATATATGTACATATATTCGTGTATCTCTGAACTATGAAGTGAACTGTCTAGAAGTATCTATCGTATCTCACTAGTAACCTACTCGGGGCGGGTTAACCCGCTGTCTCTAGACTCTGAAACCCGCTCCGTGCGGGTTAACCCGCTTCCAAGAGGGGTTAACCGGCTCTCTCTAGGCTCTAAAACCCTGGGGTGCTAAGGTGTGCATGGGTTCCAAAGCGGTGGAGGGAATGACCTCGAGGCCTCCATACCTCTTGGAATTCCCCCTCCACTGCTGCGGAAACTCCGATGGAACTGATGTTCTCCTTGAATGGGTACTTACCTTGATACTTACCTTCGGTGAGTGTCCGGGAGAGAGGCCCAGGACCGGGAACTTCGGTGAAGTTGGCGGGCCCATGCGCACCAAAAATCCTCCTACTCCACCTCCTCGTGGGGCACCCCGGGACTCCGCTCAGGCCCAGGTCTGGACGGAGTGCGGACGGAGTAGGCAGGTGTGTGGGAGATAGGAGCTCCGGACTTCTGTTTGGCAGAACGGGGGGACGCCTCCTATCTCCCCAGGGACTGTTTTTGGCGACGATAGTGGCAAGTTTCGGCGATAGCTGGAGAGCTTCGTACTCTTCTTTGGCCCTGGATCGGAAAAATAATAATAACGTTTACGGTGCAGGGGGCTTCGGATCCCCCAGTACCGGCGGTGAGGGAGTGGGCGAGCGGGCTCCCTCGGCGTCGTCATCCTACGACCGCGGATCCGGGTTGGTGGACCACTGGGCCACCCGGACAGTAATTACCTCCAGCGAAGACCCCATTGGAGGTGCAGCCGGTGCCATTGGCACTAGCGACGCACCCAGGGGTGATGACTCCCACGGCCATACGGTCACAGGGGAGTCGTCTGAGATGGGCCTAGCAGCTGCCACTGCTGGCCCGTCTCAGGCCGCTGCCAAGAAGGCTAAGGGTGGTGCGAAAACCACCAGGGCCACCCGACAGTCCGCTAGGGCTGCCGTGGTCAACGCAGCAAGGAGGGTGGCGGATGTAGAGCAGTCGTCTGAATCAGACGAGCCTGCATCCGTCACCGATCCGGGATGGACCCCCTCTCAGACGGCCACAGACTTGGAATCCGTGGCGTCTGAGGGGAGGAAGCGCAAGGAGCGGGGAGACGATGGGGATGCCGAAAACGCCCCCAAAGTCCCTAAGGGGAGACAAGGGAAGAGGACGGGGTCCTCTCCGAAATCCTCCCCCCCCCAAAAAGAGAGATACGGCCCCGCGGGTGGAGGAGATCGCTTTGGGGATCCGTGACCTCCCCACCAGTGAGATTCTACAGGAATTCCTGGAGAAAATACGGCTGGTGGAGAGGACCGCGGTCAAGAGCGCCAACCTCAAAGGCACTAGCGTGCGGGATCTAAAGAATTCCGCGCGCTATGCCGAGGCGGCGCTACTCGAGATGGTGAGGAGGGGGGAGCTAGGAGCGACACCCACTCATGGCACCCCTCTCCTCTCGGCGGATCCCCGCCCCGCCTCCACCGCGGATCCTTGTCTGCAAGAACTGCAGAGGCAAAACGAGGATCTGCGGAGGATGGTGGAGGAGGTCTCAGCCACAAACAGGGCCATAAGGGAGGAGATGATGGCCATGAAGAGAAGGGCAGTAGCACCACAGCTACTGGCGCCCCTCTCCTCGGGGCCAAAATCTCCCCCCCGCGTGGGGCCTTCCCCGTCGGGCGGCGGTGGGCCGAGGAACTTGGTCCCTCCCCCACCCCCCTCCGATGGGAATGACACGCCGCGGTATCCTCCACCCGCTCTGACGGAGGATGGCCCCGGCAGCGGGAGTCTCCTGGGACAGCTTGGCGCTCTTCTTGACGCCAAGCTGGCCCCTATCCTGAGGGTACAGGCGGAGCTGACTGAGGCGGTCTTTGGGACCGCACGGCCATGCCCCGCCGCCCCGCGATCAGGAGCCTCTGCAAAGGGGCTAATGCCCCCCCCTCCCCCCCTCCTCCCCTTGTTCCCCCCCCTCTTCTTCCCCAACCGACACCGGCGACGGTGACGGCTGGTAAGAAGAAAAAGAAGAAGAAAAAGAAGAAGAGGAAGGATACGGCTGCCGTGGCGGCGGCCATCCCCCCTCCACTACCCAACCCTCCCTCCAAGGCCCAGCCCTCCACCGGGTCCGCAGCCCCCCTGGAAGGGGAGACATGGAACATGGTGGTTGGGCGTAAGGCCAAGGAGGCAGGTAAGAGGGCGACGAAGGAGGCGATCCCGCCACCCCATGAAACCCCGGCAAAACGAGGTACAGGGAAGGGAGAGAAGCCCCCGCCCAGAGTGGCCGCTCCCCCCAAGACGGCAGCGATATCGCTATCCGTCAAGGCAGGGAGCAATACCACACTGGCGGAGGCTATGGCCGCTGCCAAGGCAGCCATTAACCTGGGGGAACTTGGTATCGCGGAAATCCGCACCAAGAGGGCGATGACCGGGGGTCTCCTTCTAGAGAGATTAGAAAAAGATGGCCTCCGTCCTTGGAAGTATGGGGGTGAGGGTCAACAGACCCCTGAAGACGGCGGACTTCCGCCTCAGGGGTCTGGATGACTCCGTCACCCCCCGGGAGGTGATGATGGCGGTGGCCACAGCCACGGGGTGTTCGCCCGATCTGGTTAAGGTGGGGGACATTAAGACCCCAGCCGTCGGGTTGGGCACCGCGTGGCTCAAGTGCCCCGCCTCGGCGGCCCGCCTACTGTTGGCGGCAGGCAAGCTCCGGGTGGGATGGTCCGTCGCGAGAGTGGAAGCACTGGCCGCCAGGCCGTTACAATGCTTCCGCTGCCTCGCGACGGGACATGTGAGGCAGCGGTGCACCAGCACGGTCGATCGTAGCGGCCAGTGCTACAGGTGTGGTGATCCCACCCACCGGTCCAGTGAATGCTCGGCGGCCCCCAAGTGCCCAATATGCACTGCACTGGGGCGACCGGCCGGGCACAAGGCGGGGAGCAGTTCTTGCCCCCCACCGCTGAGAAGAAGCCGGAAGGAAAGGGGTGAGGGGACCCCTGTTCCTCCGGCGGCGGAGAAGGGGGACGCCACACCCCTTCCCCCACCCGACGAGGGTGGAGCCATGGAGGTGGATGAACCACCCCCAGGCCCCTCCCCCGATAGACCGACGGGCCCGGGAGCACCTACGGCCTAACAATGCCCAGGACGCTCCCATGGCCGGTGGCCGAGGCGCCGCAGGGGCTACAACTGCGGAGGGGCGTAGTTTTTATCCCCCCCTTCGCCGACAGCGGGGTAATAATACCCCGGGAAGGGTGGCCCGACATGAGGGAGAGGGCAACTCACACCCTCTCCCCTAGCCTCGGGTCACACCCGTCGCCCCCCGGATTTTGATTTTATTTTATTTTTATTTTTATTTTTATTTTTATTCTATTTTTACTTTATTTTATTTTTGGTTTGTTTTATTTTACTTTGATTTTGATTTTTACCCGCGTATTTAACCGCTATTTATTTTATTTTATTTTATTTTAATTTATTCTATTTTATTCTATTTTATCCTACTATTATTTTATCTTATTTTATTTTTATTTTATTTTATTTTACTTATTAATATTTTATCTTATTCTTATTTTATTTTATCCGCGTATTTAACCGCTTATATTTTATTTTATCCGCGATGGGGGCGATATGGGGGGTGGGACAGGGGGGGACGATCGACGCGAGCCGGATCTCGCATCGATCGTCTCCTTACCGCGTCACGGCAACCTCCTCCCTCGGCCGGGTGGAAGCATTCGAGCTTCTTCTCCGAGCGAGGAAGGGGGTCTCCGGGAGCTTTTGGGTGGACCGAGCTGGGGTCTCGGGAAGCTCAGCCGAAAAGCTCAAGGGAAGGGGGACACCGTGTAGTGACCTGCACGGGGTCCAAAATTAGGTACTTTGTTGGGGGGAGCTTCTCTCCCCCCCGGGATTGGGGCTTTCAAGCCAGGGGAGGAGGGGGCCGGTTGTATTCGTATTCGAGATCCCGGACCCCTCCTTATTATCTCAGCGAGGTCACCGTGGGTATAGGTTAGTGGGTATGTCTGACCCTTCAGGTCAGAAGAGCCCCACATAACCCCGATTCTCCCCCAGGAGTTCGGGGTATGCGTAACAGCATTGGAGTCCCACGTTAAAAAAAAAAAAAAAAAAAGGCTCTAAAACCCCCTCTCTCCGGGTTAGTATGGGTTACAGAAACGCATCCCTGCAGTGAGTTCAGCTTGAGCCCATCAATTTTATGACAGGTGAGGACGGGTGCTGGGCGACTCTAAAAATAATTATTTAAATAAAAAAAATTTTTTTTAAATTTTAATACGGATTAAAAATAATTATTTAAATAAAAAAATTAAATAATAACACGAATTTTTATATACGGACTAAAAAGTACAATTAAGATGGACTAAAAAGTATAATTTAAAATGAATTAAAAAGTATAAAATAATCTTCCCTAGCCCCATACAGATGCCTAGTAGCAGAGATGGGCAAATTTTATTTCGAATAACGAATAAGGAATAGCGAATAAAGTCTCATCCGTTATTCGCAAGCTACGAATAATTCTCGGCGAATAAAATCGTTATTCGTTATTCACGAATAAATCCCCGAACTTTTATTCGTTATTCGTTATTCTAAATGACCGCAGCGAATAAAGGCCGAGAATAAGCGCAGCCGTGACGGCGGGCAAGGCACACGCCGGCGGCAGCCTTTATGGGTAGGAATAGTGTCGAGTGTCGAGACGAGTTGCTGTCGATGACGCGATGTCATTCGATACCTTTTATTCGCTCTCTAGCCTATTCGAATAAATTTTTATTCGAATAATTTTTTATTCGAATAACCCAGCGAATAAAAATTGTATATGTTATCAATCGTCAACCCGTATCTCGTCTCGAGAAGCCTCAGCTCAGGGCTTCGAGTGTCGGCGTCGGGTTCCTACCCATAAAGGCTGCCGCCGGCGTGTGCCTTGCCCACCGTCACGGCTTCGCTTATTCTCGGCCTTTATTCGCTGCGGTCATTTAGAATAACGAATAACGAATAAAAGTTCTGGGATTTATTCGACAATAACGAATAACGATTTTATTCGCCGAGAATTATTCGTAGCTTGCGAATAACGAATGACACTTTATTCGCTATTCCTTATTCGTTATTCGAAATAAAATTTGCCCAACTCTGGTAGTAGTAGTCAATGCTTTGCCGGGGAAGGATGGTTCGGCCATCCCTCGCTTCCTTAAGGCACACCGGATCGATATCACCAGTTTCACAATTGGCGCTGCCGGCTCTCGGCCCTTTATTGGGTTGCGTTTATCCATTCGTTTTTCGGCCGTTCCTCTGTTTTATATGGCCCGGGCCGCTTTCAGAGTCTTCAGCCTACTAGACGGGACGGTCATCATTGATGAGCAGGCCATTCTACCTAATTCATTTGAGTTTTTGAGCTGTTTCACGGCTCGGTGTGAACGTTGGACCCTCTCACCTTCAGACCTGCAGGGTGTCTTGCCTGCCCTCTTGACTCCCCCCGACTTCACCATATAATCTTTTGTCTCGATTATTTTACGTCGCTTTTTCAACTGCTATGGTTATTAAACGACGGGACCTACAGTTTAAGATGGGTTCCGAACCACCTTGGGCACCACAGTTTTTTTTTCACCATATAATCTGTTTCCTGCTAGTCTGGAAACTTATCCTCGCCCACCCTTGGGCTAATCTCTTGCCTAATCTGTGAGTCTACTTGGGTGATTCAAGTGCAAGGGTACTGTGATGCCTGGCATGTGTGCGTGTGGGAGGAAGTTACTTGCAACTTCGTGTCCGATCCGACTTCATCGAAATCTTGATTTTGGGTCAAGATATCAATTCCATTCGGTCTTCACCTGTCGAGCCTATTTCGCGTTGGGGTTAGAGGGAAGGATTCGTCAACTTTGCCGAAATCTGTCTCCTGGGAGATTTAGATATCAGTTTCATCGAGATCTTCCCCCTGGGTGGGCTTGACATACTTTAGGAAAATATGGCAGATTCTTTGGATGTGACCATCATCCTCGGTTATTGTCGGTGTTCAGCTTGTTGCTCCGTCCACTCGACCGTTCCCTTAAAGGTTTGTTTTCCTTTGTGTTTGCACGGCATAAGTTTATGCGGACTATATTTATAGAGATGCTGGTTAGTTTTGAACACAACCAACGTGCTGTCTCTTTTTCCTGGATCTCTTCGACTGCCCTTTAGAGAAGGCTTTTCCTAGTTTGCAGTGTCCTCTTCCGGGTGGTCAGCTTACGGTCATGGTGAGTCAATCGTTGCGCTAGGTAATTTGCCTTGTTGATTACCCACTCATGAGCTAAATTCGCAGCCGTTCGGAGACTGTTGTTTATTCTTTTGATTTAGGTCTTATTGATTCTTTTGTTTGCCTTTTGTGTTTAGTATCCGTGTTTTGGCTGCGGATTTTCCGTGTGTTTAGTTTTTCCCATAATGGAACTTTCATTGTTCTATTATTGTAGAGGTTTGATTATCTTTTGTAATCAAATCTTGTCCCTCTTTCTTATTCTTTTCGATTTCCCTTTAGAGAAGGCGTTTCTTTGTCTTCAGTTTCCTCATCCGGGTGGTCAGCTTACGGTCATGGTGAGTCAAGAGAGCCAAACTAACCCCGCACACGAGTGCGGCCAGACCGAGCTATAGCGACCTATAAGCGATTCGGGTAGCCCCAGGGACGCGACTCCCTGTACTCACTCACGGCACCTTCCGTGAGTGAGCTCCTGAGGGGACTCCGATCGGAGGAATACCAATTTTCAACAAGATGTGAAAATTTTTCGAAGAGGAACTTCTGAAAGTTCCGATGTGAACACTTAGGAAATCAGAAATTAAAATTGGAATGTTCACTAACTGAACAAGTTCTTCGAAACAGCGAACTAGATGTGGGCCAAGGGTAAACGAAGAAACCATTGATGTATACTTGGCCGACTGAAAGCTAGCTGGAAGTAAATTCATATTCAATGTAATGAAATAATATGTTTCTATATTTTGTAAATTTTAAAGTCTATCAAAAATTATACACGTGCAGCTATTAGCTCGGCATTATCCTTTATTCGTGAGATACTGGAAGTTCTTACGAATAGAGGATAATGCCGATTGCCCAGGTCTCACCACGTGGAGGTTGCTGCACTAGAGACCCAACGTTGGCTCTAGGTTGGGTCTGATCGTTGGGCCAACGTTGGCTCTGACTGTTGGGCCAACGTTGGCCCTGACTGTTGGCCCAACATCAAAAAAGAGCGACATCTCTAACGGTTGTCCAACGCATATCGCCAACGTCGGCCCAACGAAACGTCAACCACAAATGCTACAAGGGTTAATAATCCAACAACAGACTAAATTTGTTTCTCTATAAATAAAGGTTATGTTTTATTAGATACTTATCTATTTACACTTTTTACAACTATTTACAAACTCACCTGTAAATAAAGGAACGACAATTAAAGTATATTGTTCACTCTCTTTATGTTCGGCGTCGACCGACGGTCGGAATTGCCGGAGTGCCGGAATCGCCCAGAATTGAGGAGAATTATAGAATCGCGGAAAGTGAGGATTTTAATGTAGATCGCACAAGTCACTTTAATGAGATCAGTACAAAACGATGCGTGAAAAAAGACGTTGTGAATATGTAGCAGTGATTTTCGTAGCGAATGCCTCGCTCCGCTGAGCGAGGTTCCTTATATCGGAGATCGATTCTCCGAACGCGGAGTTACACGATTAGCTCCGATCGAGTACCGAATCGATTGTTTTTCGTGATTCAAACGGAGGTGACTTACGGGTCACGAGAGCGAGCCGTTGCGAATGAGGCGTCGCTACAATAATACGGTGTTTGTCACGCGATTCGAAGTCTATGTAAAAGAACTAGCGGCGCTTGTCAGTGGTTCGCAACGACTTGCAAGCCCCTCGATTTGAATCCCGAACACTTTATTTATACTACCTTTAGATCGTTAATTTATTCTGTTAATTACCTATCTCTATCTTCATTTAATTTTTATATATATGTGCTCTCTATATTCTTTTTTATCTCTCTATCTTTCTCTATCTATCTCAAAATGTAGGAACCGTTCAAAGAGTGTGCTAAGCATGCAAAGCGCGCTCGATTTAAATTAAAGAAAGTATATTTTCTTTACATACATTTAATAAAGAAACAAATTTTACTTAATGAGATAATCATCTTTAATCATGGTAGTCAAAATTTATTAACAAAATACAAACAAAATCTAGAGAGACTTCCGTTTCCGGTAGTTTGAGAGATTGAGATGCGAATTAGTGTAAGCGTAAAATCAGGGAGAAAGTGTGAGTGAAAGAGTTTCTGAGGGAAGAAGGTGTGCGGAGAAGGGTGGATGAGGTTAGGGCCAGGCGGTGGAGACTGGAATAAGGGCGAGGGAGTGAGATAGCGAGTAGTGGTAGAAATGAAGGTGACCTTCAATTTTTTAAATGGAATGCTATAATTTTTTTATGTCACATGGATGCGCGTGTCAAGACAAATTCATCCATCTACTATACAAGCACCTTCAAGGTTATGCAAGGTCAGAAATGGAAGAAACAATTTGAATATTGCATACCAATGTGTTCACAAGTATTCTTTATTAATGAGGCTACAACAAATGTTCAAAATGTCTTCCTTGCGCATGAATATACATTTCGGCTCTGTTAATTACGTTTTTGGTAGCTTCTTCTAATGTGGTCCGAGTTATTAATCCACATGCTTGTTAACTTCCCGATTCATAGGGAAGTTAGTGTAATTTTATTTTGGTTTTCAAGTCGTTTATATCGCTGGGCGATAACTCATAAACTGGTTCTTAAATAAAAGTTCAGAGGTGATAGATCTGGAGATCTTGCAGGCCACTTGACAGGTCCGTATGTTACAATTCATCGGTTTTGAAATATGTCTTTAAGTATTTTTAAGTATTATTAAGTATAAATAATAAGTAATAAGGTAACAACATCATTCGATTCGTATCAATAAGGACTACTTGTAAACACATTGGTACACAATATTCAAATTGTTTCTTCCATTTCTGACCTTGCATGACCTTGAAGGTCATTGTATGGTAGATGGACGAATTCCATTTAAAAAATTGAAGTTCACCTTCATTTCTATCAAAATAATGTAAATAAGACAAAAATGCATATGTCATTGTGTTGCGCATAAAAAACAGTAATAGCCTGAACACCCTGTATATTAGATTGAAAAACTGAATCCTTAGTCCCGCGGGATTGAAATAAATCCCACATCAATCCCGCGCGATTGAAAATGGCGCGGGATTGCAATCCCTAGTGATGCAGGTCTGGGCCCAAGGACCTGTCCGAGGTTACGATCCTGCCATCTTCTAGTCGTGTAGCGGAAAGCGCCAATCGGAAAATTCGGCAGGGCGCGCAAAGTGGGGGGAGCTTGGATCGATGCTTCTCGTCGATACGGATCGCGGAATCACTGTCGCGCTGGCTATCGAAGGTAAAGTCCCATCGTATAACGTGCTGAAACGATTCCCGCTGCCGAACAGTTCGGTGTCGCGGGTGGTTGCCAGAACCAAGTCCAGCAAGCGAAAGACCACAGTTCCGGCAAAGGAAGTCTGGAGGGCTGGAACCGTGTTATTACAGTCAGCGACGGTAAGTCGACTTTGTGATTTCCCCGATCCGTTATTCGCGTTGGCTCGTCCATTTTGCTTTGAGGGCGACGCGAGTTCTCCTCGTCCTCTGCATTTGGTTCGGCCGAGGCGCAACGCCTCGAGCCGGTGGCTCTACATACATCTCCGATTCCGGCGTCCGACAAAATATTGTTACCCAGGTTTAAGTAAGATCGTCCACAACCGGCAATGTCGGTCCGATTTTCTTCCGATACTTTTCCTTCGAGTCGGACATGCCATAACTCACGAGCGCACAGTGGTCTGGAGACCCCGTTTTCGTGGCCAAAAGTATTTAACATTATTTCAAGTGTTAAAATCATAGTATTGTAGGTCGTTGAATTCGTCTTGACGTCAGCTATATAATTATGAAATAAAAAAAACAGATAGTGACGTCTAAAAAAAAGGGGTGACCGTGATATTAGAAGAAAAAAAATTTTTTTTCCAAATTTTTTATATTGACGTTTATAAAAGACTAAATGCTGATTAACTTTTGTTGAAACCGTTTTATTTTGTTAGATCATCACATATAACTGAAAAATTGTGAACAAAGCTTCTCGAAAGTAGGTTTTTCTTGGCTTGCATTAAAAAGACGTACATACTGACATTTTTCAACATGTCTAAGCATTAAGTAATGCTACCAATGCGAGTAATATAACATATAGATATATTATGAGTTTTAAATTACTAATTCCGATTCTAATTCTATATCCTCCAGCTATTCAAGCATGGAAAAAATCATATTCGTCCTCTCCTTCTAAATCTTCATTGTCAATTGGTTCTGTTGTTATGTTAGCGGATGTAGATATTTCTGTTTCCAATCATAAAGGAGACAATAAGGACAATACCTCAGATGGTAAATTTAATTCTTTTGCATATTTTTGTCTTCGTTTCTTTAAGCTTATGCTTGATATTAGAGGATCCGATGTTGCGAAGTATCCTCGGTCCAAACCGCTTTCTATTGTTTATAAAACAAAACAATAAAGCGAACAACACTGGACTAGAGCAAACATATAGATACATAGTAATTCCAAGCTGCTATGCAAGATTCAAGTGGAACTGCGTATCCAGACGTCGAATAACCGCGGGCCCGTATTTCTTAAAATCCATTTATAGTTCAAGATTGCGGAAGATTGCAGTTAAAACTTACATGCTCTTTTTAGTACATGTTCACGCTTTCATATAAAACAAGTCCGATGCTTAGCAAACTTAAGCGTTTTTGTATAATTCTTTTCAAAGATTGAAATGTTATTAATTTACGCTATTCGTGTATGGAGTAAACAATGCTTAAAACTGTATGAAATATTTGAATTGCGCTTACTAACATGTATAAAACCATCATTAAAATCTGTTTTCTGATATTCGATGATTGAAATCGAGAACGTTTTATTTGACTTTGAATTTTCTGACTTTGTCTTTAGAACGCTGTATCTCATCACAGAATTATCTAAAATAAATAATATTTAGGATTTGGGATCTTTGAAGGGTTGTTACTTTATAGGGAAAAAAGCAACTGTTGTATTTCTGGATTTGTGTCAGGAATTGTATGGAATCTGTTCCTGAATCTGTTCCAGAAACCAATGAGCGCAATGGCTCTGATGGCGGGACCAATGGCGCTAATTTGACTTTGCCACTTGCGCCACACAATCCAGGGTTTTCATTTCTGTATTTCAATGCTTTACAATGTGGATACACAACGCTCATGGTTCTAATAGCAACGGATTGGTCTGCACTGTAATCAATTGTCATGTTGTAACGGAATATATAGCTCGATGAGTATCCAACCCAACATTTCTTTGCCTTCTTGCACGATTATTCAAATTCATTGTCGCGCGATTAGTTTCTACTGATCGATCACGTCCCATTCGATGCATATCACTTCCGTTTGCATTTTCTCTTTCTTCTTGTGTACGTTCGTAATTTCGTAACGTGTTTGGGATAATCTATTCCGTTCAATTTCATGTCGCTCTCCGCGTTGCTCTGCAGATTAAATTCTGTCAATTAAAAAAAAATTTCGTCGATTACGACACAATGTACAGTCAATATGAGTCAGTATTGGTCAATATCCGCGTCCTACCGTCCACGCTATACTTTACTTATTACGAACGAACAGCATTTCATTTTTATTTATATAGAAGATAGAAGAAGAAGAAGAAGAAGAAGAAGAAGATAGAAGACAGAAGAAAGAAGACAGAAGATGGATAGATAGATGTATTAGATGGGTATGTATTATGTATAATGTATATTTTATAATGTATACTATAGGGTTGAAGTACGGATGATGTATGTGTGTATGTATGCGTGTTAACAGCAACCCTATATATATATATATATATATAGCTAAATTTATAAAAATGGAAAATCGAAAATAATAGAAGAACTGTAAAATTACGATCGCCAACCACAATGAATTGAGAAAAGAAGACAGATCGAAACGAATTCCCGTGAACAACACGTCTGTCATTAACGATTGGTTATCCGTGCATAATAAATACGGCTTTTCCTTACAATATGCATGTATCAATAATGTACTATGTATAAGCATATGTATATATATCTTTGCTACTTATAAAAATATAAAAAAAATTCTTAGACAACAGTTCTACTGTTTAATAAATTAATAAATATAATGTAAAGAAAAAACAAATTTTTTAAAGTCAATTTTTGAGATTTCAAAGTCACGAATTTTTTTTGAAATCAATATTACATTTTGTTTCTATATTGTTATAGTGCGTAAAAAGACAAATTCTACGATATATACAAAATATATACTAATAATATACGGCAGTGGAGAAAAGCGGGTTATAATATTAAAAAATTTTCAAAGTTGACGCGGCAGTATTTCGCGTTATTCGATCAATTTCAAATTTTGCACAGATTACTTTTACGTTCAGTGGCACAGTTCTAGACATTGTCCCATAAAGAATTTGTTAGTCGAAAAATACGGTCCACCCTAATACACATCCGACGATATATGTATGATGTATGTATTGTTACCCAGGTTTAACCCTTAAATGCACGATATTTTGGTTACAGTTTTTATTTATGCCTATGTATTCTATTAAGCAGTATCTATTTGCCAAACTGCAACACAATGTATTTAAGGGTTAAGTGAGACCGCCCACAACCGATAATGTCTGTCCGATTTTCTTTTGATACTTTTCCTTCTAGTCTGGCAGGCCATATCTCACGAGCGGGTTGACGGCTCCCTGCTGTGCGTGGCAGTAAAAAAAAGGCTTCTATGGGCTCTACGACTCCTTTGGTAAACTATCGGTAGCTCCCCTTTATTACAACATCATGAGAATGAGAAACGTACCTACCACTTGGTGAATTCTTCTTATATAATGATTTAAAATAATTATTAGAAATATATTAGAGATATCTTTTTTTAAAATTGTTTATTTATAAAGGTCGCATTAACATTGAGATCATTAGCGACCACTTTTGGTATACAATTATAAGTACAATGTTTTATTATCGCAATAATACATGAGTGTGAATATCGTTTAGTTTCGGGAATCACAGCGTTTCAGCCACAAATGTAGAACTATATCACAGACACAGAACGTAAACAGAACAGCCCCGGTGCGGCTCGTTATGTAGGAGACTGCGATACTCGCGGACCGAAGTAAACACGTCTGTACTGTTTCACGGTCGGCGTGAGACTCTAGGCATATCTTTGTTCTACAAATTTTTCCATCGCACAGTGGGGTATTTGGCCGAAAAACGGGAATAAAATTTTGTAGCGTTAATTTATGGGCTCAGTGTCATAAAAAACTAGGTCGATGAATTCGTCCTAATAACAGCTAAAACATTTTTTTTTACCTTAGGGCCTTTCTCACCGATTTTGATGACCTTGAAATATGTTGTCATGGTCATCATTCTGAACAACTTTTTCCTATACATGTTACCGCCGCTTGATTTTTTTCGAAAAACTATCACTAATAATTGATTGAATTTTTCGTATTTCTGCACGCTCCGTCGCAACGTAAGCTTGTCCCGGCGCGGTGTTTGTTTACATTTTGCTTATAACCACGCTGTGGAGATGACAGAGAAAACAGGGTCTCATTCCGGTCATACATATACAGGGTGAGTCACCAAACGTTAGCACCTCAAATATCTTTGTTGTTTCTAAAGATACGTAAAATATGGATATTTTAGTTTTATACGTTTTTTCTGTCCTTGACCTTGAATGACCTTGGACTAATTATAGTCAATGAATTCCTAATGAAAGGGACTATCATGTAGGTGTTTAAAAAAGGGTGGTTCCATTTAAAAAAGTCAAGGTGACCTTGATATCTCCAAAAAAATGACATAAAAACAAAATTTTTTTTGCATCGTGTCAGCCCCATTGTACCATTCAACTTTGTCCTTACCATATTTTACGTATCTTGAGAAACAACAAAGATATTTGAGGTGCTAACGTTTCGTGACTCACCCTGTATAGGGTGAGCTTTCAATTTTGAAAGACTACTCCTGGATTTTCGTATGCGTCTCCGCATCCTCTGCGACCTAACAACAACTCATTCTGATCGCATAATTTTTGCATTGCAACTGTAATCCGGAATTTGAACTACTAAGGGAAAAAGCATACGAATAGAATGAGTTGTGCTTATGTTAGGTTAGGTTAGGTTAGGTTTGATTTTCACTCACGGGTGGGATGACGGATTCCGAGGGTGTGTGAAATGCACCCTTCCGAGGAGCCCGTCTCAGCGCGTGCAGCGGCCTTCCTTCTCGTCCTGAAGCTGTTTCGGCAGTGGAAGAACTGGCGCACAATGATCGGAACCTATAGCAATAATGGAAAAACTCATAACTTCGACATTACTCAATATTTTTTAATAATTCGTTTTTTACATCACTTCTTAATCTTCACACTTCTCATATTATTAAACGAAATGTTAAACAGTGAACTTAATATAATTGTTTATACTGTAGGATTCTTGAGGAACGGGGAGGTCAATCAAACACTCTTCTCTAATAATATTAATAACACTATATTTAAAGTTAGGTTATACGCTCGCTGTAGTCAACCTCTCTCACGCTCTCACAAAACTCCTATGAATAACGCTGACGCGACTCTAACGCTCTCTGGTACACCAATGACCCGCAAATGACCCACTCGCCCGCCGAACTTCCACGCTTTATATCGTTCACCCTCTTGTATTCATCTCGCTTGCACTCTATCTCTTGCTTGCACTCTGTCTCTCGCATCCATGGCATACATTCATAAAAACACATATACTTTCCTATCGCTCAGTTCCAAACACTTTTCATTCGCACCTTCTCAGTCACTTCAGTTTCCCAAACATACCGGCGCCGGTCCGTCGCAATATGATCCGGTCGCCCGCTAGCACGCACGCACGCACAACGAACCATTCATCCTACACTCGGCCGTCCTGACAAAGATACCTGACCTCAGGTATCGGACCCGGTAACATTTTCACGTTCATCCGCATCCGATTCACTCAAATCTTCATTATCGCACGCCCACAATTTTAAATGATCCGCCGCAGTTGAGGTCGTTAGTGGACCCTCGTGGTCTCCAATCCGCTCCACGACATAACGGTCGTTCCGCAGTTCTCTAATTATTTTATAAGGTCCTAAAAATTTATTAGCAAACTTCAAACCTGGGCCTTTCTGAGTCCGCTTTATTGCTACAATGTCATCAACAGCATATTTTGTCGCTTTTTTCCTCCTCTTATTGTAGGTTCTACGATTTTCTGCTTGGATTTTTTGAATACTTTCTTTTGCCTGGGCGCGAATCTCATCCCGCCTATTCTGAAATTCAGCAAGCCATTCCGTCTCTAGTAATTGTCTGATTTCATGATTTTCACGCAATCGAGGGTGGGTCCCAAACAATATGCGGAAAGGAGACGCGCCCACGCTTCGACATAGAGTGGTGTTTAAACATTGCTGCGCTGAATCTAAATATCGAAACCATTCTTCACGCTTCGGGTGTGACATTTTTGTAAGAACTGGTATTAAAATCCTATTTACGCGTTCCACTTGACCGTTCGCTCGAGGGATGCCCGTTGTTATTAACTGGTGTTCAATCCCTTCGCCTGTGCAATAATTTCTAAATTCTGTAGACGTAAATGCCGATCCTCTGTCTGAAACAATGCGACGCGGATTACTAAAAGTGACTGATTGTTTCGTCAATCGAGTTATGGCTTCACTTGCGCTCGCCGCTTTAGTTGCATATAGCCAAGTAAATTTCGAAAATCCGCCAATCACTACTAAAATATGTTTATAACTTTTCTTTGTAGACGGAAGAGGCCCTAAATAATCTATATGATAGGTATCGAGCGGTAGTTCTCCTTTATCCACGGAATTCAGAAATCCCTCCTGTTT
Source organism: Lasioglossum morio (assembly GCA_916610235.2). NCBI lineage: Eukaryota > Metazoa > Arthropoda > Insecta > Hymenoptera > Halictidae > Lasioglossum > Lasioglossum morio. Next base: position 258,470 of record CAKAJA020001046.1, on the reverse strand, counting down.
CCCTCGTTTTCTTTCCGCTAAAATACATGCTACACAATTGTTAACTACTTTCTCGATTTTCGGCGTCGCGTTAGGTATGTAGTAATCTCGCTGTAGTAACGCTAATGTCTTTATTACTGAAAAATGCCCTCTCTCATGTGCTTGACGAATAATTTGCGTTTCCATACTTTTCGGCACTACCAATAGTAACTCGTTGTCCTTTTCTTGGAACAACAAACCTGAATTTACTTTGTAACCGTTGGCTTTTCCTCGTTCTCCAAGTTCTAAAATTTTCTTTACGTTCGAATCTTCACGTTGCGCTTTCCGAAATTTAGCTGTAAGAGTATCTTCCGAAACCGTAAATAAACACGACGACACCGGAATACGACTTAATGCGTCAACGTGACGCATGCTGCTGCCTGACCGATGCTCGATAGTATAATTAAATTCTTCCAGTAACAGTGCCCACCTAGCAACACGGACGCATAAATCTTTTTTGTTCATTGTTAATGTGAACGCTTTACAATCGGTTATTATTCTAAACGGTATCCCGATCAAATACACGCGAAATTTTTTGAGTGCCCTTACCACTGCTAATATTTCTAATTCATAGCTGCTATACTTTGATTCAGCCTCCGTCGTCTTGCCACTAGCATAGTATACGGGGTGCAATTTTCCATCACTACTGTCACGCTGCATCAAAACTGCTCCAAAACCGAACATTGACGCGTCTGTATGTAATTCTGTGTCAACGTTAGTCTTGTATAATTGTAACACCGGTTTATCGCTCATGATCGATTTCAATTGGTTAAACGCGTTTAGTTCCTGATCACCAAAATGAAATTTAATGTCAGCCTTAAGTAGATTTGTGAGTGGTCTCGCGATTATGGAATAGTGGGGAATGAACTTCCTAAAATATCCCGATAGTCCCAAAAAGCTCTGCAATTGTTTCACGGATTGCGGCTCTGGAAAACGCATAACAGCAGCTGTTTTCTCTTCGGATGGGCGCATAGTACCGTTTTCTAAAATATGTCCCAAGAATTCAACGCGCGACTGCAAAAACCGACATTTTTTCCAGTTAATAATTAATCCTGCATTCGCGGCGGTGTCTAAAACTGTTTTCAATCTGACTAACCCTGACTTTGAATCTATGGACGGCACGATTAGATCATCCATATAGGCAAGCATTATATTTTGCGATATTAGTTGCCTAAATACATTATTAATAAACTTTTGAAAGACCGCTGGTGAATTCGCTAATCCAAATGGCACGCGACAAAACTCGTACTGTCCGTCAGGCGTTATAAAAGCTGTATATTTACGACTGGATTCCTCAACTTCTACATGAAAGAATCCATTTTTAAGATCTAACGTACTAAACAATTTTGAACCCTGCAGCATGTCCAGTTGATCCTCTATGAGAGGTAAAGGGTAGCGGTCCCTGATCGTTTTTTTATTTAACTGTCTATAATCGACGCACAGCCGCTTCGAACCATCCTTCTTCTTAACCAATACTATAGGACTCGCAAAATCTGATAGGGACGGTCGTATAATATTCTCGTCTAACCACAAGCAAACTTGTCTATTGACTTCTTCTCTGTCAACTGGTGGTAATCGCCTTGCACGCTGGTAAATCGGTTCCTCATCCCGAAGAATAATGTTCATAGACGATCGAGGTTCCGGATTTCTACGCGGTTGATAATTGCTTATCATTTTTTCCACTTCGCGCCGATCTTCACGATTTACAATGTACGAGGTATCTACTTCCGAGGAGTCACACGCGACAATATTGTAAACTTCCGGGACGCTTTCCACTGTCGGAATATCTTTATCCGTCTTAGATATAGAAACACGGTTATTCTGAATTGAAACATTTACATTCCGCAAAAAGTCGGCGCCTATAATTAGTGCAGGTTGCATAAGCCGGTCGGCAACTACGTGAACTGCTATCGGATACAATTCTTTATCGATAATAATTTCAGTGCTAAAAACACCCCATGTCTCATTGTTGTTAGAACCTACTCCACGAAATCGTAAACCCGTTCGCTGTAATCGCGGCGCGCCTAATTCTGCATGTATCGACGCACGCATTAAACATATATCGCTTCCTGTGTCAATTATAGCTGTTACTTTGTGACCATTAATTACCGTCTCCTTCTCGTATTTCGCCGACTGGTTCACGTTGTAACTGCTGCGGGATGGCGGTAGTTTTGTCGGACAATGGGCCGAAATGTGTCCGTACCCTCGGCACTCGAAACACTTGACGCCTTTTTCCTTGGTCGGACAATCACGGAGCTGGTGCCCCATTAGCCCACAACTTGGGCATCTTCGTCCTGATGCACCTGGCTGCAGACGTCCCTGTGGTTGGTACCTCCAGCTGTTTTCTTCCTTGACCTGAGGTCCTCTGCCGCTTCCCTCCTTTACCGGATCTTTTACAGCGTCCTTTACAGCACTTTTGTTTGCAGTACCTCTGTTGCTGTGGTTCGCTCCTCTCAATGTCACTTTCTCGAACGCTTCCATCAACGCTGCTGGCGACGAAAATCTTTGAATATATGCCTGATTCCGTAGCGTTTCATCAGGAATTCCTTCAATGATGAGGTCAACTATCTCATCTTCGTCGACGGGCACATTATTTCCCAATATCACCTTATGGTGCAGGTATTCACTGAAAGATTCATTTGGTTGCCACGCACGCTCTTCGCATTTTCTTCGCCTGATGGTTTTGTTGACACGTCGATAAAACATTTCACGCATCCTATCCATCAGACTGGTCGAACTTATTTCTATAAATTCTGGCTTAGAATAAAACCAATCCAAGGCTTTTCCGCGCAGTCTACTACCCATCAGCACTTTGCACATTTCGTCGGATAAACCGTATGTAAGAGTCAGCAGACGCACCTGTTTTTCCCATCGTTCAAATTTCTCACCGTCGCCGTCAAACAACGGAAGGAGGTCCGCAATCCTGGTAATACTTATATTACCTACAGGATTTTGACTAACCGTTGGGGCAGGTGGAGTAAACAAAGGATATGACGTAGCGTTTAATGCTTGTCGTTGTAATTGTCGCCGCATCTCTTCCAGTTCTGTTAGCAGCTGGGATTCCCTCGCAGTCATTTCTGGTTCGTCCTGGGGACCACTGGTTCCGCTTGCGGAAGTTCCCGAACCCTTGGTTGCAGCCATTATCCTGGCTATCAGTTCCGCTTTCGATCCGCTGGTGCACAGATTTAACTCCCGAAGTCGTTCTTTCAACTGAGTCACTTTCAATGTGCTGAGATTCACTTCACTCATCAGCACGCACGAACTTTACAATGTCACGTTTATTGTCAGTCTTCACTATCACTTATACAGTCGCTGTGTGTTAACGCTGATTTCACTAGCTCCTTCAATTCCGGCTGAGCCCCCAATTGTAGGATTCTTGAGGAACGGGGAGGTCAATCAAACACTCTTCTCTAATAATATTAATAACACTATATTTAAAGTTAGGTTATACGCTCGCTGTAGTCAACCTCTCTCACGCTCTCACAAAACTCCTATGAATAACGCTGACGCGACTCTAACGCTCTCTGGTACACCAATGACCCGCAAATGACCCACTCGCCCGCCGAACTTCCACGCTTTATATCGTTCACCCTCTTGCATTCATATCGCTTGCACTCTATCTCTTGCTTGCACTCTGCCTCTCGCATCCATGGCATACATTCATAAAAACACATATACTTTCCTATCGCTCAGTTCCAAACACTTTTCATTCGCACCTTCTCAGTCACTTCAGTTTCCCAAACATACCGGCGACGGTCCGTCGCAATATGATCCGGTCGCCCGCTAGCACGCACGCACGCACAACGAACCATTCATCCTACAATACATACTATTGTTTACTACATTACGAACTATTATTTCTAAAATTGAAAACTTAAAATAGTATTAAGCAAACAAACTAAAAATAGAATTTAACAAACAAACTTGAAACAGTATTAAACAAAAATCTTCAATATCTGCTTCTACTGTTCTTGCTTGTTCACTAATTTCTTCAATTTTACGCATTAAAAATTTTCTCCATGCTCTTTTCAATGTTGTACTTTTAATGTTGCAACATGCATTTTCCACCATGTAAAAGCTGTTTCTTAAATATTACTTACGATATTTCGTATTTTGTGGCTCCAATTTTGTTTGCATTGAACTCGCATAATTTGCAATACATAGATCTATCATGGAGATTGATCATTTTATTGAATGAATTCCTATGAGAATAACAATTCGGTACAGGGAACCCTTCGAACCGTCCAGCGAAATTCCGCGCACTTATTCAGGGATCCGGCTTCGTTACTAAAACTTCATGCGCTCTCGGACTTTAAACGTTAATATCAGCGAAATGTGCAAAAATGTGCAAATGTGTGATGGTGTCTTCTTTCAAAAGATGCCACTCAGAGAATGTAGGAACGTGTAGCTTTTTTTGTAGAGCTAAAGAAAGTAGCTGCAATATGAAATTATACGTATCCTACTTTCGGGCTTTATATTGTTATTTTGGTTGTGAGTTTTCGAAAATCATTTGCATCGGGCATAAGCTGAGACTAGTGTTCCTTCTCGAGAATTCTTTCTCGAGAATTTCTCGAGAAACTTTATAATTGGTTATTTCTCATTTCTCAAGAAATTACAGTATTTCTCGAGAAATTTAAATCAAGGAAAATTCTTATCAGTCTCATTTATTTCATAACATATTTTCGGAAATGAATTTTTAGTTAACTCAAATTGCATATTATACTAATCAATCGCGTAGGTATAAGCATATCTACAAGCAGAATATCGATGCCTACGTATGCATGTTTGGATGTGATAATCTTCTTCTTATCTTATCTTATCTTATCTTATCTTATCTTATCTTATCTTATCTTATCTTATCTTATCTTATCTTATCTTATCTTATCTTATCTTATTCTTATTCTTATATTCTTATTCTTATTCTTATTCTTATTCTTATATATAATAAAAATGGAATGCTGTTCGTTGGTCACGACATCACGGGAGAACGGCTGGGCCGATTTGGCTAATTTTTTTTTTTAAATGTTCGTTGTAGTCCGAATCAGGTTCTTAGCGCAAGAAAAATTGGAAAAGTTGCCCGGAAACATGAAAATTCGGGGAAAAATGAGACTACCCACATCGCGATCGCCGCGAGAGGGCCACGACGGCGTCACCTACCGCGGTCACCGCCAGATGGACAACGCGACGATGCGCGTTTCTCGCAAGTAAAAGTGTTGCGTGGGCGGTATTAATATGCGTAGCTAACGCGGATCTTTACCAATATTGGCTCATATTGACCTTATGGTATGATTCATCCTGTTCTCTCTTTTGCCATTTGTTGTATTCTGTTCGGTTTCCGACAAAATTTTGATATTATCGCGAACCCACAAAGCGAGCTACAACAACCCCACCTGCGAAGCTCGCGAAGCGAGCGAGCAACAATAACCAGCTAGTTTATAATAATTGTTGGGAATGCGTGTCGATGTCAGGTAATACACTTGGTGCTTTGATGTTCGCTGCACGACACAATGTGATTCTCGAGAATTCTCGAGAAATATAGCCTTATTTCTCATTTTTCGAGAAATGAAAAATGTTGAGAAATCAGGAACACTAGCTAAGACTATATGCATGTATAATATATAGCATATATGGTTATAAATGTCCCCAAAATATGAAAGAATAACGTCGAAATTGTGGTTAGAAATCTGTAAGAATCCAACTAGAATCTGAGAGGTCTACTTTAGATCTATTTTTCTCCGTTATTAAAGAAAAGAACATAATTATATTTTCATAGAAAGATACATTGGTTCATGGGCTATCAGGAAATAGCGGTCGATATTGGAAATAACAACTTTCATAATTTTGGGTTTTCTCCTCTTTCCGAACACTGTGCGCCGCTGCTCGACCTTGTGATATGGGGGGTTGAAATGAAAGGTCAATAGAATGGACAGCGGGGCCTCAGTTGAGTACACCGGTGATGCTGGGCCCCTACAGTAAATGTGTAGGGACGGCTATTGGGGTTTTGGTCGATATCAAGCATACCGAGCCCGACATCGGCCATCCTTGCCTTCGGCGGCAGGGATGGTTATCCGTAATCGGATTTCCCCAATTAAAAAAAAAAGGTTTGATTAGGACACCCCGGAGGGACCTTTACCGGGTCCCTTGTAGGGGGTGCCGGCCATCTACCGGAGACGGGCTCCGGATGGGTGGCGCGTGGGGGGTGGGGTGGGAAGGGTCGGGGCGTGCGAATGCGCTTCCGACGACCCTTCCTTGCCGGTGTCGGCGCCTTCTTGCCCTGGCCAGGCGGCGGCGATGCGTAGCCCCATAGGGGGTCACGCATTGCTGCTGCTCCGAGCGGCGCACGAAGGCTCCGGGAGCTGTGCGTGGACCGAACTGGGGTTCGGGAAGCCCAACTCGAAGGCTCCAGGAATGGGGACACTAGACGGGTCCCTCCGCCCGGGGTCTGGTATTAGGTAGGTCACGGGGGGGAGCTCCACTCCCCTCCAGGGCGGTTTGTTAGCTAAGGGGGTGGCCAGTTGAGTTCTCGGAGATCCTGGCCCCCCCTTACAATAGCTTAGGTGGGAGTGCGGTTTTAGTGGGTAGAGGCTGGCCGGAGAGTCCTCTGGACAGTCCCACATAACCCTGGCCCCCTTGGGGGCCAGGGTATGCGTAACGCATTTCCGCACTATAAAAAAAAGGCTGCTGCTCCGATCGAGGGCACGGGGTTGACGGTGAGCACTCCTACTCGCATGGCCGAGGTCCGGATCCGCGGGTTGGATGTTTGTTCAACCCCGGAGACGCACAGTGGTTCCAAATCCCGAAAACGTGGACAAAACCCCTAAACGTACTTCAATTTCTCCAAAAATTGGTATCCCATTGTTTCCGGTCCGCTGATTACAAATCTGAACTCAAAATTTGAAAAAACAAAATGGCGGATCCAATATGGCGAACACATACATTAAAAAATTGGTAGATCTGTTTAAAAATTAGTATACTATGGTTTTCGGGTCCGCTGATTACAAATCTGAACTTAAAATTTGAAAAACAAAATGGCGGATCCAATATGGCGAACACATATGTAGCGGACATAGTGCGTGGGAAAGTTGGACATTCTGGACGCGGAAAATTCCAGCCTTTCCAAGTATGCACTTTAGATGGTTGGGTCGAGGGTTAGGTCGTTAAAGTGACGATTGCCAGAACCCCGACTGAACCGTTGCAATGTCCTTGGCAGTGACGACTACGAACACATTGTTTTGGGGGAGAGGACTTTCTCCGTACCCTTAGGGAACGGAAAAGTCCTCCCCTCTTTTTAACGGTTTTTCGGACGTCGTCAATCCTCCCACCAAAATGATTTTTAGGAGACAGAAAGCTTGCGACTCTCGTTGGGTACAGATCGTGGTCTGAGAAGTCATCTTCGCGTTGGTACCTCTTTAGCGTCTAGCAGCTAGGCTTTCTCGTTATTGTTTTTTTGTTATATACCGTATGTTTATTTTGTTTAGTTTCCTTGTTGGTTATTTGTTATTGTTTTAATAAATATCTATTTTTGTTGTCTGTTAAGTCGCGCGTTAAAGACATTTTAATTACCCGTCATACGTAAAACTGGTGACCCCGACGTGATCGTTGGGAAAATAGGTGACGGTGCGTAAGTGTTGACACGCGTTTGACAATGGCTTCAAAAGGCGGGAGTGAAAGTGATGGAACCAACATCACTACGACCACCTTGAAGGTGCCTCCATTTTGGCCACAGAAACCAGCGCTATGGTTCAAACATGTGGAATCTCAATTTGCCGTTGGAAAAATTACGGGCGATCAAGCGAGATACGACATGGTTGTGGCACGACTCGACAATCACAGCCTCGAAGAGGTGGAGGAGATCATTTTGAATCCACCCGAAGTGAATCGGTATGAAACCTTAAAAACACAGTTGGTGAAACGTCTCTCGGACTCTGATACTACGCGGATTCGGAAGCTGTTGGAGACTGAAGAAATTGGCGACCGTACACCCACGCAATTCTTACGTCATTTGCGACGGCATGCAGGACCCTCGGTGAATGAGGAGTTCCTGATCGAGATTTGGCGGAACCGTCTTCCGGTGAAGACGCAGCAAATCCTAGCTGCCACGGCTATCAAAGATGGGATTCAGATGGCAGAGATCGCTGATCGAATCCACGAAATTCCAGGCAGTCGGGGAAAGATCGCGGAGGTCAGCTCTGGACAGGCGAGTGGTTCGTCGGAGAATGATTCTCTACGAGAAGAGATACGTCAAATACGCCTGCAGTTGAACGCAGTTTTACGCGAGTCGCGTGAACGCCGTCGGACGTCGCGGCCTAATTCGCGGGCGTCGTCTCGTAGTTCAAATCGCAGTGACGATGATGGACATTTCAGAAGGCGGTCGCCAACGGGGGACCGTTTGTGTTGGTATCATCGTGTGTGGGGTGAGAGAGCCGCGAAATGTAAGGTGCATTGTACATGGAAGCAGGGAAACGAGGAAAACCGTCGATCCTAAACGCGGCGATCCTCGACGGTCCTTATCCTGGCCGCATTTTTGTTACGGACAAAAGGACGAAAGTGAAGTTTCTCGTGGACACGGGTGCGGATGTGTGCGTGTTTCCGCGGTCGCGTATCAACGGCCGATTGCCGAAAGATGATACGGAACTTTTCGCGGCAAATGGCACACGCATCGCTACGTATGGCACGACGACCGTGCACTTGGACTTGTCGCTACGACGCAGTTTTCTGTGGTGTTTTATTGTGGCCGACGTGGATGGACCGATAATCGGGATGGACCTGTTGTCGCATTACAATTTGCTCGTTGACGCGCGCAATAAACGTTTAGTCGACGCGACGACGAAATTGTTCGTGAGTGGGTGTGCGGCGAATAAAGGTTTTCCAACCGTAAAAACAATAGGGAGTGATACGGTGTACCATCGTCTTTTAGCGGAATTTCCGGATTTGACTCGACCGACGGTATTTCGACGGGAGGCAGTCAAACATAACGTGGTACATCATATTCAAAAAACCCCAGGACCACCTGTATTCAGCAAGCCACGACGGCTCGCTCCCGATCGGTTGAAGGTGGCTAAGGCGGAGATTGACCTGATGTTGCAGCAGGGAATAATACGTCCCTCGAAAAGCGCATGGGCCTCACCGTTACACCTGGTGCCCAAGAAGGACGGTAAAACTCGACCGTGTGGGGACTACCGCCAGCTTAACGCCCGTACTGTTCCTGACAGGTATACACCGCCTCATATTGAGGACTTCGCGCAATCCTTACATGGAAAACGGGTATTTTCGAAAATGGATTTGGTCCGCGCATACAACCAAATTCCTGTTGCGCCCGCGGATATCGAAAAGACGGCGATAACGACACCGTTTGGTTTGTACGAATTTTTATTTACGCCGTTCGGTCTCAGGAATGCTGCGCAGACGTGCCAGCGTTTTGTAGATCAAATTACCTGGGGGTTAGATTTCGTGTACGCGTACATAGACGATTTCTTTATCGCGTCCGAGAACGAATCGGAACACCGGGAACATCTACGTATACTTTTCGAACGATTGAATCAACATGGGGTCGTTATCAACCCGGCGAAATGCGTTTTTGGCGTAAGCGAAATAGAGTTTCTCGGGTATAGCGTTAACAGCGAGGGAGTAAAACCTTTACCTGAGAAGGTAGAGGCGATTAAGGAATTTCCCAGACCCGACACTATTAGGGTTCTACGCAGGTTTTTGGGGATGGTAAATTTTTACCGTCGTTTTATTGCGGACGCGGCTAGCCTCATGAAACCGTTGCACGACCTATTAAAAGGGTCGAAGAAGGGAAATTCGCCGGTCCAATGGACAGAGACAGCGGGAGAGGCTTTCGTGAAGGTTAAGGATAGCCTCGCGAACGCTACTATGCTTGCACATCCTGCGCCCAATGCGCCGATGAGTGTTGTGGTTGATGCGTCCGATTACGCTATCGGAGCAGCACTGCAACAATTAATAGGTGAGAATTGGCAACCTTTGGCGTTTTTCACGAAAGCCCTCTCTGTCGCACAGTGTAAATACAGTGCGTATGATCGCGAGTTACTGGCTATTTACATGGCAATAAAGCGTTTTCGGCATTTGGTAGAGGGTCGGAATTTTATAGTTTTTACCGATCATAAGCCTTTAATTTTTGCTTTCAAGCAAAAGCTTGATAAATGTTCGCCTCGTCAATTCCGTCATTTGGACTATATTAGTCAATTTACGACTGATATAAGACACGTTAGAGGGTCAGACAATACAGTGGCCGATGCTTTGTCGCGTGTTGAGGTAATAGCCGTAGCTCCCGATCATGCCACACTGGCACAGGCACAAGAAAGCGATCCGGAACTGAGAGGGATTTTGGAATCGAACTCTTCTGCTCTTCGTTTGAAGAAGACGTTTTTCCCCGGTTTCAACGTTAGTTTATACTGCGACTCGACGAACGAAACCGTGAGACCCTTTGTTCCGACGCCATTACGACGAGCAGTTTTTAATTCGTTGCACGGATTCTCTCATCCTGGGATTCGGGCAACACAAAAATTAATTACCGAACGTTTTATATGGCCTTCAATAAATAAAGATTGCCGAGACTGGGCACGGCATTGTATTCCATGCCAGCGATCGAAGGTCACTCGACACGTCGCTGCCCCCGTTGGCAACTTTGACAGCCCTTCCGGCAGATTTGAACATGTCCATGTAGACATAGTAGGACCAATGCCAATGTCGCAAGGATTTAGGTATTGTCTTACGTGTATCGATCGGTTCACGCGTTGGCCGGAGGCTATACCTATCGTGGGGATCGACGCGGAAGCGGTCGCGAAAGCATTTATAAACACGTGGATTAGTCGTTTTGGCGTTCCTTTGAGAATAACCACTGATCAAGGACGCCAGTTCGAATCACGGTTGTTTCATGAGTTGTCGCGTATGATCGGTGCATGTCATCTCCGTACGACCTCTTATCATCCTCAAGCTAATGGGATGGTCGAGAGATTACACCGACAAATGAAAGGAGCGATTAAATGCCACGAGACGGATAATTGGGTTGCTACGTTACCAATTGTCCTACTCGGTATTCGCACAGCCTATAAAGAGGACTTGAAAACGTCTTCGGCGGAATTGGTTTTCGGTACGGGTATACGTCTTCCAGGGGAATTTTTTGTCGCGAATCGAGAAGATTCACAATCAGATTTTGTGGACCGACTCAGACAACATTTCCGGAATATTAAGCCATCGCCGGCCACGCGTCATGGTACACGTAAGACATTTATATTTAAGGAGCTTTCTACATCTCCTTACGTATTCCTGCGACATGACGCGGTTAAAAGACCACTACAGCCGCCGTACGATGGGCCATTTCGAGTAATTACACGGGGTGATAAAACGTTCGTCATCGATGTCAAAGGCAAGGAAGTCAGGGTCTCTATAGATAGGTTGAAACCGGCTTTCATATTGAACGATGACATTGACGAAACTCCCGCGCAAACTATTGTTTGCACATGGACCGACGATACAGCGACAACACGTAATACGACTAGCACGACTGCAACAAACGATACAACGACAACGCACAATATGACTAACACAACTGCAACAAACGTTACTGCAGACGGACCTAGTTTACGACGGTCAGGTAGAAGGGTTCGATTCCCTGATCGTTTTCAGGCAGGTTTACGTTGAACTGTGTTGGGACCTACGTAGGTGCGTTTGTATGTGTGCGTGTATATAGGTGTACAGGTGTGTGTACGTTGTATTCGTATGTACGTATGTATGTATTCTTTTTTTTTAGTTGTGATCTAGGATAATAGTTATACGTCTAATGTTTAAGATCCTGTATATAGTATCATTAGAATAGTAGTATAATAATTTTTTTTTTTTTTTTTTTTAAGATTGTATATAGTAGTATTAAAACTTCGTATTTTAAGGTCTTGTATAGTAGCTTTAGTGTTCTAGATGTACCTTATATATTTTTTTTTACCGTAGGTTTAGATCGCGTATGATAGTTACGCTAACGGAGTTTGTGCGTACGACTACGCGCTAGCTAGTGTATAGCAAAACGCTCTCGTTTTGTAAATAGGTATTTCTTTTATCTTTTGTTCTGATTGGCGTTTTCACTGGTAAGGGGGTGCTGTAGCGGACATAGTGCGTGGGAAAGTTGGACATTCTGGACGCGGAAAATTCCAGCCTTTCCAAGTATGCACTTTAGATGGTTGGGTCGAGGGTTAGGTCGTTAAAGTGACGATTGCCAGAACCCCGACTCAACCGTTGCAATGTCCTTGGCAGTGACGACTACGAACACATTGTTTTGGGGGAGAGGACTTTCTCCGTACCCTTAGGGAACGGAAAAGTCCTCCCCTCTTTTTAACGGTTATTCGGACGTCGTCAATCCTCCCACCAAAATGATTTTTAGGAGACAGAAAGCTTGCGACTCTCGTTGGGTACAGATCGTGGTCTGAGAAGTCATCTTCGCGTTGGTACCTCTTTAGCGTCTAGCAGCTAGGCTTTCTCGTTATTGTTTTTTTGTTATATACCGTATGTTTATTTTGTTTAGTTTCCTTGTTGGTTATTTGTTATTGTTTTAATAAATATCTATTTTTGTTGTCTGTTAAGTCGCGCGTTAAAGACATTTTAATTACCCGTCATACCTAAACATACATTAAAAAATTGGTAGATCTGTTTAAAAATTAGTATACTATGGTTTTCGGGTCCGCTGATTACAAATCTAAACTTAAAATTGGAAAAAACAAAATGGCGGATCCAATATGGCGAACACATACATTAAAAAATTGGTAGATCTGTTTAAAAATTAGTATACTATGGTTTTCGGGTCCGCTGATTACAAATCTGAACTTAAAATTGGAAAAAACAAAATGGCGGATCCAATATGGCGACCACATACATTAAAAAATTGGTAGTTCTGTTTAAAAATTGGCATTCGAGGTGTATTATCGTACGTATTGCGACTAAAAAACTTGTCTTTCATTCTGTTTGCACTTTTCCATTTTATCTTCATTTTACACATTAAACTCCCTAATGCGGTCTTTGTTTCATGATTTATTTCAATTAAATTCCCGTGCTGTTCCAATATGTGATTTTGAAGGTGATCACATACTACATTAATATTATTATTAAAATGAGGTTTCATTAACTCAAACAATTGTCTTCTTGTCAGTCGGAATTCGCTATCATGAGACCCTGAAAGTAAATAATAGAAATTAATATTTAAAACATTTGTCTAAGAATTAATTAAAACGATAATTAATTACTTCTATGAATTAATTTACTTAGACCTATCTGTCCCTTGAAGATCGCTTCCTCTCTAGCTCTCTTATTGAAATGTTTATATCTCGGTAACAAATTGACGGAAAATAATGTTATTATACTGTTTTGAAATCGTCTGAATATCAGCTATAAGAATATGAAAAAAATACCCTTTTTTTTTAAAAATTGACTCGTGACCTTCACAGGACATTTCAAGGACATTAATAAATCAAACGCATACCAAAGTCAAATGTATTCCTTCAAACCATAACATTTTGATTTGAAGTATTTTTTAGTATCATTCATACTTTCCGAGATATTTTGGTGAATGATTATAAAATCCTTACTCTGAGCAATACAAAATGGTGGCATTTGAAAAGGGGCAGCTACGGGCTGCTAATTTTTGGGATATTGCAAGATAATAGTATAAACTAAGACCCCATGTAAGTTATTCCGTGGAAGTGTGTGGAAGTTTTTACTTATCTCTACATCTTTCAAATGTATGCGTCAAATTTTATGTTCCCCTTCCGTGTAACTTTTAACCGGTTAACATTAACAATTCAGCACTAAAAACGATTGAACTTACCTCCATAAACTGTATCCATTATGTGGTATAAAAATCACTAGCTCCCAATAAAGCTTATACACTTTGCACTTATATTTTGTACGTACACTCACGCGCGTGAAAAATGCCTGTCTAACGATCGCAAAGTTTCGACTACGATTGCAACTCAGGTAAAAAATACAAGCATTTTCACGTTTACCCCACTACGGAGTCACTATTAGAGTACCCATTCCAATGGGTAAAACCGTCCAAGCTTATAATTCATTTTTGGGGTTTTGTCCGCGTTTTAGGGATTTGGAACCACTGTGAGACGGTCCTAGACGCCCTCGCTGAGGCAGCTGGCTGCACCGTCGGGAGATTCGGGTGGGGGTTGTTCACCGACCGCCGACGTCGGGAGGGAATGGGCCTGGCACGTGCTGGGCCTAGTTGCCGCTGGCGGCGGCAAGGAAGATGGCCGTGGTGGGCCGCGTGAGGGTCGGGTGGACCTCTGCAAGGGTCGAAGTGCTGGAGCAGCGTCCGCTACATTGCTTCCGCTGCCTCGGCAGGGTTCACGTGGGCGCAGTGCGCCTACACGGCAGAGGCGAGCCGGATCGGCCGGTGTTATCAGTGTGGCTACTTGGGACACAGGACGGCGGTCTGTAAGAACGCCGCTAGATGTCCCTTGTGTGAGGACCTGGGGTTGCCGGCTGGGCACCAGTCCGGCACGAAGGCCTGCCCCTCCTTTCAGCCTGGGCCTAAGCCCGGGAGGAAAGGAGGGTCAGAGGGGGGGAAAGAGGCCGCCAAGAGGGCAGTCCCTACTGCGGCGCCTGCGACGGTCGATCTGCCTCATCCACTCGACGGGGGGGAATGGAGGTGGGGGATTAGGAAGCTCTGCCCTTAAGGCGGACCTCCTCCCACGACTGGGGACGCTCCCATGTCGCTGGAGGGGGGGGGGGGTGAAACGCGTGAGTACCGGTACTCGTGCTTTCACGGGAGGAGAGACGGTTTCCGAGGGTGTGCGAAATGCACCCTTCCGAGGAGCCCATCGCAACGCGTGCGGCGGCCATCCTCCTCGTCCTGATGCTGTTTTCAGCAGTGGAAGGGCTTGAGGACGGAGGTCGCCGGAGGTTTGCAGGGGGAGTTCGAGTCGGGGGATGTCTAATCAAAAGACAGCGGGGGCCCAGTTGAGTACTGCGTGATCCTGGGTCTCTGCAGTAAATGTCTGGGGACGGCTATTGGGGTTTTTAGGCGGTAACGATTATAACGAGACCCACATTGGTCATCCTTGTCTTCGGCAGCAAGGATGGTTATCCTTAATCGGATTTCCCCCAATTCAAAAAAAAATAAACAAAAAAAATGGCTGCTGCTCCGAGCAACGCACGAAATCTCTGGGAACTGTGGGCGGACCGAACTGGGGTTCGGGAAGCTCAACTCGAAGGGTTCAGGGATGGTGACACCGGGCGGGTTCCTCCGCCCTGGGTCTGTTATTAGGTAGAGCACAGGGGGGGGGAGCTTCACTCCCTCCAGGGCGGTTTGTTAGCTAAGGGGGTGGACAGTTGAGTTCTCAACGGTCCTAGCCCCCCCCCCCTTACATTAGCTTAGGTGGGCTTTTTTAGCCTGGTGACCCCCTCCTGGAAGTAGCCCCACATAACCGCCAGCTCCCCTCCCGTAGGGTAGTAGAGGTATGTATAATGCATTTCCACACGTTAAAAAAAAAGAAAAGGTTTGATTAGGACAGAATATAGAGCGTATTTGGCGAGAAACAAGGGCTAATATTCCCCGTTACGGAACGCGGAAACAACATTATGTTGGATATATTGCAGAATTTTTATTTCGTCGATGCCATAGTTTTGACAATAGAATAACAGCATTTCTTGAAATGATGGCCGAAATATTTCCTGTTAAATAAGATTAATAACTAGAGGGGGGTTGTTGCTCGCTCGCTTCGCGAGCTTCGCAGGTGGGGGTGTTGTAGCTCGCTTTACGAGCTCGCGAGAGGGTTAGTGGTACGGATGTTATTTGATGTGTGACTCTCCACGAGCCACACAAAGAACTTCCCGAATCGTTAGTTGCAGTATATTAGTATCATTATTTTCTACTTTCTACTTTCATGTGCGCGCATCCGGGATATTTTTCGATTATTGTAAGCGGTTACATTAGTTGCATAATTGAAAAAAAAAATTTTTTTAAATATAAAAAAAAAAAATTTTTTTTTAGATTTAAAAAAAAAATTTTTTTTTAAAATATGTCTAAATATATATATATATATTAACTTCCCGATTTATAGGGAAGTTACTGTAATTACCCCGAAAATCGATTTTTTAGCAGATCTCCACGTTTCATGGTCATTGGAGTCGTTTGAGACTATTTTTATCAAAATGTCGGTATGTGTGTGTGTGTGTGTGTGTGTGTGTGTGTGTGTGGTATGTCCGTTTCTATGGTATCAAATTTTTCGTTAACGTTTTCTGAAAAAGTAACAACGCGATCAGAATGATGAATGATGCAATCGATGTGCCCCGCTGTAACTTAGAGCTGATTAGATTTTGGTCCATTTTGGTCAAGTAGTTTTTTTCGAAAGGAGTTGATTCAACATTGCAATTTATACAAGAGGCGTATCCTCCGAAGAAGCAAACGTAACTATATATATATATATATATATATATATATATATATAAATTTAGACATATTTAAAAAAAAAATTTTTTTTTAAATCTAAAAAAAAAAATTTTTTTTTAAATCTAAAAAAAAAAATTTTTTTTTTTTAAATTTAAAAAATTTTTTTTTTTCAATTATGCAACTACTGCTAATGTAACCGCTTACAATAATCGAAAAATATCCCGGATGCGCGCACATGAAAGTAGAAAGTAGAAAATAATGATACTAATATACTGCAACTAACGATTCGGGAAGTTTTTTGTGTGGCTCGTGGAGAGTCACACACCAAATAACATACGTACCACTAACCCTCTCGCGAGCTCGTAAAGCGAGCAACAACCCCCCTCTAGTATATATATATAGTTACGTTTGCTTCTTCGGAGGATACGCCTCTTGTATAAATTGCAATGTTGAATCAACTCCTTTCGAAAAAAACTAAAAAACTACTTGACCAAAATGGACCAAAATCTAATCAGCTCTAAGTGACAGCGGGGCACATAGATTGCATCATTCATCATTCTGATCGCGTTGTTACTTTTTCAGAAAACGTTAACGAAAAATTTGATACCATAGAAACGGACATACGCACACACACACACGCACACACATACCGACATTTTGATGAAAATAGTCTAAAATGACTCCAATGACCATGAAACGTGAAGATCTGCTAAAAAATCGATTTTCGATTTTCGGGGTAATTACAGCAACTTCCCTATAAATCGGGAAGTTAATAAAATATACACCTCTTCAAATAGAATCGTCTATTGTATTGAGGGAAAAAGATCATCCCTGCTAAGACATCGAACCTAGACCTACTCCGATCACTTTTCGAGATGGTGATACGTTTTTGCGAATATCTCGGAAACTAAAGCTGAGCGGTGGTAACATGTATAGGGAAAAGTTGTTCCGAATTATGACCTTGACAATATATTTCAAGGTCATCAACATCGGTCAGGAAGCCCCTAAAGTAAATAATTACCACATTATTAAATAAAAAATGTATTTTACCGTTTAAAAAATCAAAATTATTTTTTTTGTAGAAAAAATATTTTTTTTCGAAATTTTCAATATAAAATTTTGTACACGTTTAAGTACTGTTCTACTTTTATACGAAACATTTTGTTGTTGGATTATCCGAAACTCTTGAAATGATTCAGCTTGGTGCATCGCTTGCAAGCGTCTTAATCTTTATTGATTCCAAGTAAGCCCTCTGTTTCTGAATAGACTGTCTGTTTTAACACATATATCCGGAGGGGTTAAAAGTCAGCAACGGTCGCGACCGCATACATATCAATGTGATACACATTAAACATGCATCCACGTAATGTCATAATCTTCTTTTGTAAATTAGGGTATTTCCTCATTTTAAACGATTTACATTGCAACCAATTATCATTTCTAGTGGGAATATTAATTTCATAGTTCAAAAGGTACATCCGGTCTTTTCAGAAACAATGCCACAGCGTTTCTAATACAACTGGAATTTATAAATATCTTGATGAATAGTAAGAAAAACAGTGCAATTCCCGCATGTGTCTACGGAAATTTCTACAGCTGAAAAGAAAAAGTCATCTTACGTATATGGTAAACATGCATCCACGTGGAGGAATAATCTTTTCAAACATTCAGACCGAACTTACGTATAAGTCTCATAGTCGTATAAATTATCACGTTCGCGACGGCGCGGCGCACAGTGGTCTAAACTGACCATTTAGCTGGACAAAATTATTCTAGCATTATTTTAAGACACAAAGCCGTACTTAAGTAGGTCGTTGGACTCGTATTGCCATCAGCTGCAACAATATGTAATAAAAAAAAATGAAATGAAAATATTCAAAGTTGGAAGAAATGTTTAACCCTTGTTCGTCTCTCGTGTCAATTTGACACAGTTTTCCCGAACTAAGTTGTACTTCCTCATATTAGATTAACACACAGTAAAACATAATAACGTTTAATAATTTACAGACGCCATTATTTCTTAAAAATGATCTAAAGTAAGATCGGAACGTTCAAATTCATGTGGCAATTTGCAAACAGTGTTTTTCAAAAAAACAATTGTCGAACCAGTGCGCCGATAACATTAAAGTATTTGTTATTAACAATTCTACGATCGACATAAGGAAATATTTAGAAGTTATTATACTGTTCTGTTATTTGTGTACGTAAAGCCCGAATCTGCGTGCCTTTAATTTTTTAAATGCGAAACACATAACCGGGAAACCTAATATGTAAATGTTAACTCGTCAGTTTTTGGATTACAGAAGTGAAACTTCTTGCAGTCTAAATAGTAATGAATGATCAAAAATCGCAACACAAAGAGGGAAGCGTATGGGAAATGCTATGAACTATGTCTCTTTCTTTACAATTTCACAGTTTCACAATTTTCTACTTTACAACTTTGCAACTTTAAAATTTTACAGTTTCACGATTTGTTGCTTTGAAATTCAACAATTTCACCGTTTCACAATTGTCTACTCTGCAACTTTAAAATAGTAGCCAAAGAGGTTGAGTTGTGAGATGGGTTGGGTTGTGAGACAGTCGTTTTTATCCATCGCGCAATCGCGATAATTCCAATCTGTCTGCTGTCAAATTTTTGTTTTGACGTCTGCTAGTTTTTGTGCTAGCACCGAGGTGTATAGACGTGTTCCTTATATTAGATACGGACATCGTGTGTAAACACATCGTGTAAAACTTTTACTTATTTTTTGAAAAACATTATTTTTTGAGTGAATCAATTGAAACAGGTGAGTGTAATGCATTTCATTTAGTGTTTTCCTTACATTTTACGATGCAATATTGAGTATTGCGCATATACGAGAAAAACATTGTTTTTTCTGTCACATTCGGAATGGCATCATGGTTGGGTTATGAGACACCATAGTGGTTGGGTTGTGAGACTAATTTTTTTTTTACTGGAAACGAATTAGAACTGTTAACTATCGTTGTTTGTGTTAGAATTAAGTGTTTATTTGTCATTTAACGTTTGTTTTGGTTTATTTTTTGAATTTATAGTCATTGTAGGGACCAGTCGAGGAAACTCGAAGTCCTCGAAATTACCTAAGCGTAAAAAAACAGCTAAACACGATTTATGGTGTGCGTGACTAGACAAAGCTATTTTTGAGAGAACTGTTTAGTTTCACAATCTGGCAGGTAATCCTTCCAATCATTATTTTTTTGTTTACTTTTCTTCGCCATTCTCTGCTTTTTTTCAATTTTTTGCCATTCTTTTTAACTCCTTTGGTCTAATGTCATTAAAATAAATAAAAATTCATTTTTGCATAAAGTTACATGGGTTTTACTTCATATTTTACCACTTTTAGTTGATTTTTCCGGGTGTCTCATAACTCAACCACTTTTTTCAGGAAGCCAAAAAACATGTCCTCGGAAAATTGGCCATAAAATTTTACTTGTTGATCAAATCACGAAACTTTTTATATATAGAAGTTGCGTATTTTCTTCACCTTTCCAACGGCATATAAAACTCTTTGATATCTTCATCAAGCAACAAGTTACAGACCAAAAACAAAACCCGTCACATAACCCGACCTCTTCCCCTACAATTTTAGCATTTCCCACATTCTTCAAAATTCAAAACTTCAATTCCTCTTTTCATCAAAATCGGAGTACGGCGACCCTTTCGCAATAATTACCATTTTTCCCAACAAATTAATATGTATCATGTAATAACTTTTTTTGCCGCGTGACATCTCTTTAATTTTTTGCAAAAAAGATATTTAGCTTTTTGTGCGATACATATCGGTATGGCATGAATCGACCGTTATGACCGCATATGACTAATAATGATGAAACCTGACGAAAAAATTTTTCAAATAATAGTTTAACAGTATTCACATACGTATAAACTGCAATATATATAATTTTGAAAAAATTTGTTTAAATGAAAAAACAAGATCGTTTCGATTTTTCAAACATTAAATTGTATTTTTGATTTGATAATGTTGTAGCTGGTGTTAAGACGAATTTAACGATATATATATATATATACTATAATAGCTTTCCCCCGCGGCTTCGCTCGCACAGGAAACTGTTTAATGCCTTCGAAAATTGATATTGTTTTTCCATAAAACCTTTTAACCCCCCATTCACCCCTACGATTGTATCAATCAGCATTAAGACCAAGTATGATGTAAATCAGACCACGAACAGTATATTCTTCATACAAACGTTGCAACCCTTTTTCACCCCCTTAAGAGTTGAATTTTTTAAAATGACGAAATAGTTGTTTGATTAATTATATCAAAGAGCATTAAGACCAATGTTGGTACACGAGTGGAAATATATATATTATATATTAGCGTAATGAACACTGGATTGTACAATATAGTTTATACTGGCTGAACGTACACGTCTGTTCTACTCGAAGGTCTAACAGAGAAGAAGGAACGCTGCGATACAATACAAACACGCAATAGCATACACACTAGGGTGGACCTTATTTTTCGACCAAAGAATTTTTTCCAAGGCACCCCCCAGAATTGTGACAACTGTTAAGAAAATGATCTGGAAACAATTTGGGGCCGATTGGATCATGGAAAACCGAAGCTCATCGAATTTGAAAATTTTTTTTTTTTAAATGTCGATATAAATATACGATGTAATATATCGTTGAATTTGTCTTTTTTTTCTCTGTAAGAATCCATATATAGCATAATCAGTTGTTAATAGAAAAAACATCCGTGACCTTGAAAACTTGAAAAAATGACCTTGAAAAAATTTCTTTTTCTCTGATGCTATATTCACCTCCTTATATACTACAACTTTTGTTTGAAGAGTTTTTTCATATATACATAACTGACAGAGATATAATAGAGTTTATTTTAAACGTTCGTAAGTAATCTTGTAGAGAAAAGATGAACCAAAGTATCCAGGTGTTTAAGATACATTTTAAATTTTATCTGAAATATATAATAGTTGTATTTCTGATAATACTACAGGTTCTTAAATAGTTAATTCGTATATTTTTTAGAATTTTAGTTTTGAATGCCTTCCAAGTATAACTGTTCCGTCGTAAAGAACCATAGTCCTTCAGAAAGTTCGTATATCCTTTGTAAAGAATAGCAGCACAGAGATTTGCCTTTCGCACCATTTTATGACACGGTTCAAAACCAGAACGTACTGTTCTCTTAACTGTTTGCTCGCGGACGCGTCGGTTCACGAATTTGTTCGAGTACTTGAACTGAACTGATGGTATCGAGAGGGCGGCTTTTTACCGATTGTCATAAGCAAGAAGATACCCTGATTGGTTTGCTGGATTTTGGATTTTCCAATGAAGACCGTACTTGAAACCGTACTTACCAGGCGCGGATGTTTCTAACGACCGTTTTTTGATGGCCGAGGATAATCGTTAACGGGGACCAAGTTAGCGTTGCAAGTTTACAAGATACATAAAAATAAAATGTTTGAGCCACATCTAGGATGGTAACCAAATAGCTAGTTTGCTTAATTTTCAAAAAGGTCCTTATAGTCGCGAGCTAGTCATAAAATAAAGGTTTGACGGAGGATCAGGGTGCAACGGTTCTTTGCGAATGAATACAATTCTTTACGTTTGAACACGACCGTGTCATAAAATGGTGCGAAAGGCAAATCTCTGTGCTGCTATTCTTTACAAAGGATATACGAACTTTCTAAAGGACTACGGTTCTTTACGACGGAACAGTTATACTTGGAAGGCATTCAAAACTAAAATTCTAAAAAATATACGAATTAACTATTTAAGAACCTGTAGTATTATCAGAAATACAACTATTATATATTTCAGATAAAATTTAAAATGTATCTTAAACACCTGGATACTTTGGTTCATCTTTTCTCTACAAGATTACTTACGAACGTTTAAAATAAACTCTATTATATCTCTGTCAGTTATGTATATATGAAAAAACTCTTCAAACAAAAGTTGTAGTATATAAGGAGGTGAATATAGCATCAGAGAAAAAAAAATTTTTTCAAGGTCATTTTTTCAAGTTTTCATGGTCACGGATGTTTTTTCTATTAACAACTGATTAAGCTATATATGGATTCTTACAGAGAAAAAAAAAGACAAATTCAACGATATATTACATCGTATATTTATATCGACATTTAAAAAAAAAAAAAATTTCAAATTCGATGAGCTTCGGTTTTCCATGATCCAATCGGCCCCAAAATTTTCCAGATCATTTTCTCAACAGTTGTCACAATTCTGAGGGGTGCCTTGGAAAAAATTTTGCTAAATAATTTTCATCAAGTATAGCTAAGGTCCACCCTAATACACACAAGAGTGGCATGCTCATTACAATATAGTAAATAACAACAGATGTCGCGATTACATATTCTTATAGGAGGATTACTATATTTCCTACATTCCCTCTTAATCGCTACACTGTTGGATTTGTAATTAATCCTAATGCTTTAGTAAATGAAGCATGTTTGCTGATTTGTAATGGTTTGGTAAGTATATCAGCAATCATTTGCTTTGAACACATATAGTCTAATTTTACAATCGAAGAATTGACGGCTTCGCGTACAAAATGATTCTTTATGTCTATATGTTTTGTCCTATTATAAGGCATTTGTTCCGCCGCCCAAGTTAATGCTGATTGATTATTGTTAAATAACTTTATACATAAGTTCTAATCAATAATTTCATGTAAGAAATTCTTTAGAAATTTCGCTTCTCGACATGCTTCTGAAATGCCTACCTACTCGGCTTTGCTACTGGGAATAGCTACATTTGTTTGCTTTTTACTTAACCACGAGATCGCACCATTTCCTAACATGAATACAAATCCAGTTTAGGATTGTCTATCTATCGCGTCGCTTGCAAAATCAGCATCAACATAACCTGTTATTTCTAAATTCGTTTTTCGATAACAAAGTTTATAATCGATAGTACGTTTTAAATATCGCAACACTCTCTTTGCTGCAGTCCAATGCTGTTCCCCGTGAGTATTATTAAATCTACTGAGGTAGCTTATAGTGTGAGCTATGTCTGGCCTAGACAAATTGCCAAAAAGTTAAGACATCCAATGAGCTCTTGATACGGGTGTGCACTGACTGCTACTTCATTTTCTAATTTGTTTCCTACAGCATAGGGAGTGTCTGCAGGTATACAATTCTTAAATTGAATTTATGCAATAGTTCCTCGATATAAGATTTTTTATCTAAATGAGCATAATTTCTTTCATAAGTTAATCTCATTCTTAAGATAGATTTTGCTTTTCCTAGATCTTTAATATCGAACTACGAACTTAGTTGTCTTTTTAGAAAATTAGTTTCTCGAGAGTTTTTACTAAATAAGAACATGTCATCAACGTAAATCGCTACAATAATTTTCGAATCTGCCGTTCCTTTATGATAAACGCATATTTCACTCACGCAGCGCTTGAATCCTAATTTGGTGAAAACGGAGTGAACCTTGTCATACCAGACTTTTGATGCCTGTTTGAGTCCGTATACAGCTCGTTTCAATTGACAGACTTGATTTTTATTATTGGTGTAGCCTTCTGGTTGATCCATGTAAATATCTTCCTCTAATTCCCGATTGAGGAAAGCAGTGTTCACATCTAAATGGTCAATCTGCATTCCTGTTTGTACTGCTAGAGATATCAATAATGTTATAGTGGAATATCTGACAACAGGAGAGAAAGTTTGATTAAAATCGGAACCATACTTTTGTGAACAACCCTTAGCAACCAATCTAGCTTTGAATTCGGAGGGTTTACCGTTCCCATGCTTCTTTACCTTAAAAATCCATTTCAAGGAAATGTCACGCCAAAGTCAATTCCCAAACCTTATTTTTTAATAATGAATTGTACTCTTTATCCATTGCTAATTTTCATTGATTTCTGTTTCCAGAGGTTAATGCTTCTTCCACGCTTTCAGGATTCTCGTTTGGCACGAGAAATGCTTTGTGTCTTACCATGCATGGGAATTCTCTACTTTTCCGTTGCCTTTGCGGATATCTTCTTTCTTCTTGCGAATTTTTGATAAGTTTTTCGTTCATTGAGGTATCTTCTAGAGAGGTATCCGTACGTGGTTCAAAAAATACATCATTTGTTGATGAAGACTCGAAGCTTGTTTCTTCAGTTCCCTCTGATTCAGTGTTTCGGTCTTGTTCATTTCTCTGTGGAGTGCTGACATCTTGATTTGGAAGAATGTGATGCCCAAAAACAAATGAATTTGTTGTCGAATTTTCTTTTATGACTTCGTCTCGGATTCTTTGGATTTACCAGGTTGTATCCTTTTGAATTAGAACAGTATCCAACGAAGACGCATTCTTGGGATTTTACATCAAATTTTGTCCGTTTTTCTTTGGGTATATGTAGATACGCTTTACACCCCAAAACTCGGAAATGAGACAAATTGACCTTCCTGCCGGTCCAAACTTCATATGGTGTTGTGTTTCTTACAGCCTTGGAAGGAGAACGATTTTTTAGATAAATCGCAATTTGTACCGCTTCTCCCCAAAATTTTGAATTCAACAAACTATCGTTCAGCATATAGCGAGCCTTTTCCACTATTGTCCTTTTGGCAACGCCGTTTTGCTGTGGGGTGTACGGCACAGTAGTTTGATGCCTTATTCCTTTAGTTTTTAAATACTCACTGATACATTCATTTACGAATTCTTTCCCATTATCAGTTCCAATCGTTTTTATTCTTTTTCCTTTTTCGTTTTCAACCCAAGCTGCAAATTCTTTGAAAGCCATTAAAGCATCATTTTTATGTTTAAGTAGATAGCCAAACGTCATAGCAGAAAAATCGTCAACTATAACGAATATGTATTGAGCCCCTGACCAGCTGGGAATGTTAAATGGTCTACATAGATCAGCATGTAATAATTCCAAAAAATCATTTGCCCTTTGTCTAGTTTCATGGCTAAAAGGTTTTTTGGTTTGCTTACCATTTATGCAGGCAATGCAGGGTGTCCTGTCTGTTAATGAATAATTTACTCCTGTGGCTAACCCTTTGCGTAATAATGCCATTGATCTATCGTTTAAATGTCCCAGTCTTCTGTGCCAGAGGTCTTGGCTATCCGAATCATTTATTGCAGAATAGACTAAATTTGAATTCGTGTCTAGCTTGTATAAACCATTTATATTAGAACCAGTTGCTATCGGATTTCCAAAAGCTTTGAAATTGTTTGTGGAATATATTTTACATTTGGCATCATCAAATAGTATACAATATCCTTTATTTGCCATCGCACTTACTGATAACAGATTGGAGTTTAAACTTGGTACATGTAAAACATTCATGATATTTTTCTGTTGTGACTGACCTTGTAATTTTATGACGACACAGCCGCTTCCCGTCGTGTCGAGTTTCGAGCCATTTGCCACGGTAATTGTTTGGTTCTGAATTGTTTTGAAATTTTGAAGCCATTCTCGATTGTGGGTCATATGGGTCGTAGCTCCTGAGTCAATATACCAGTTGTCTTGACTCATACTTGTCGAAGATACACTTAATAGACTCCAATTTCCGTTACTGAAATTTTTCGAATTCTTAGAGGTGTGTGGGGAAGTGTTTGGTTTCACCTTTCTATACTGAGGCGATGTGTGTCCTGTAGACTCATCAACACTCCTCTCCCCACCGAATCCCCCGCAGATGGGAGACCGTTACGTAAAGAAGAGGAGCTAGAGTATGAGGCAATGTGTGTCCTATGTCATTACAAGTAAAACATCGTATTTGTTTCTCATAAGAATTTTTACCTAATCGTTTATAATGCGAATTAGTTACAAATGCGACTTCAGAAGATGTAGAAGAGGACCCTTTTTGAACTTCTTCTTGTAACAATTTATTTTTTATTAAATCCGTTGTCATTTGGGCACCAGAGCTATCAAGTGCCATAACCATGGGCTTATATTCTTGAGGAAGCCCTGCCAAAATTATTACGGCTAAAGGTTATCTTCTATAGGATTTCCAACATCTGTCAGTTTTTGTGCTAGAGAAAATGCTTCTGCAACATATTCATTCATATTGTGAAAGTCACTATAATCGATTTTTAGAAGAGCTCGCATTAGATTTAAAATCCGAGGTAACCCTTTATCTTCATAAACTTGACTGGGAATCATCCAAGCATCCTTAGCAGTATTAACTTGTCGTAAATGTATTTGACAATGTGAATTTACATTCAAGCCCAGATAGCACCGATACATCTTAAAGATGTTGGAATGATGTCTTCCGCAAAAAATTCAAATATCTGAGAGATGTCGCCAATGTTGGTTTGATGTCAGTTTTACGTTGGTTTTACGTTAGTTTTATGTCGTTTGTGACTCAACGTACCATCTTAAAGATACCTTCTGAATGTCAGTTTGATATCTTTCAGATGTTCTAGTAGTACATATTAAAAATATCTCACCGATGTCTAAAAAAAAGCATCTTCCAGATGTTATTCGCGCGACTGTTTAGCAACTTTCGGGTAAGGCTTATAGGTTAGGTTAGGGAAAATAACGTACAATAAAGCATGTTTAAAATATACGAATAAATATATTTTTAAATATATACATATATACAAATTAAAATTACATTATTAGAAGTTAAAAATGAGAATTAGAATATATATGTGGCTGCTGTCTGGTTCGCCTTCTTCAAACGGTGGACCTGCTGGAGAATTTCGGTCAGCAGGATCCGCAAAAGCTGGTGGTGGTCCATAAGTGCCTTTAGCATAGCATCCTGCCTTGAGCAGCAATTGCAGCAGCTCCTCGACTCCTCTTCCTGCTGCCTTCTTTCATACTCTTTGCGTCTGTTTGTTTAGTAGCTCCTCGCTGGTGGCAGTGACTGAAAAGGATGTACAGCTATTAATGTAACATTTAATGTTGCATATGTTGGGCGCATCTTTTTGAATTTACATACCAATGTTGGTTTTCTTTTCCAAACTTGGGGTAGTGGGTAAAATTGTCTCGTCCGATAGATGACTTGTCGTTGCTTGTCGTTGCTATGGCGGCATCAGTGATAAGAATAATGTAAACTATGATACCTATGAGAATAAGATTCGTGGGAGCGAAACTGATACCACCATCGGCATAGAGGTGAACTACAAAAAAGGCAGAGAGGGAGATATGTTTCCTGCAGGAGAGACAAAGACAGAGAATACATTAAGCGAAGAGGCAATATTTTTTGAAGTGAAACTTCTTTGCTGAGGGTAACAATTTTCTAAAATAACGGATGCGACGTGTCGACGTTACGGAAGTGGAAAGTGGGGCGCGAAAATTTAAACTGAGAATGAACGGAGAAAAATAATTTCTTACCCCGACGGAATTCGAACCCCGGTCCACCCATTTGGGATAACCAATGATCTTTAGAATGATAGCGAACATTTTGGAATATATCGCAACGAATAAAATGCTCGGTAGTAGGATCAAACGAAAAGGTTAGAAATACATGGTTATATTACGACTACAGACATATAGAGGTAGATTGCGCCGTCTTACGGGCGAGTTGAAGTAAAATCAAAAATAAAATAAAAATACTAATGTGTGTTTACCAAAATCTAAGTAGAATCCACGTTTTCAATCAAAATAAATAAATATATTTTCATTTAAAAACAAAATTAGTCGCGCAGAAGAAGCTCAGTGCGGTGTTTACAAAGTATTATTATACTAATGTGTGTTTACCAAAATCTAAGTAGAATCCCACATTTTCAATCAAACTGAATACATATACTGGGCTGTGCTAACGTAACTTTCATGAAAACTTATTTCTTACAAACAGGAGCCGAAAGTGTAGAGAAAAGTGTAAAGAAAAAAAAATATACGTGTGGAAAACCACGCGCGGTGGAAGTGAAACTTCTTGCAGTCTAGTAATGTTTAGAAGCATATTAAGATTGGAAATGTTAAAAAAAAACAAGATCAGGAACAACCAATACAAAAAAAAACAAGATCAGGAAGAACTAATACAAAAAACAAGATCAGGAACAACTAATACAAAAAAAATCATAGAAAAAGTTACACTTCAAACATAATGAACGATCAAAATTTGTTTCGCAAAGAAGGAGAGCGTATGAGAAAGAAAGAAACGTAGTTCATAGCATTTCCCATACGCTCTCCTTCTTTGCGAAGCAAATTTTGATCGTTCATTATGTTTGAAGTGAAACTTTTTCTATGATTTTTTTTGTATTAGTTGTTCCTGATCTTGTTTTTTGTATTAGTTGTTCCTGATCTTGTTTTTTTTTGGTATTGGTTGTTCCTGATCTTGTTTTTTTTTTACACTGTTCGTGTTGGAATGTTCTCTGTATTATTCCGGTGCAGGGCTGTGCGAACATCTGCAAAATGCGAGCCGAACTAAGTTCGACTCGATTGGGCGGGCCGAGCCGAGTAACCGCACGAAGCGAACTACCCGCACTGATGCGAACTACCCGCACCGATGCGAACTACCCGCACCGATGCGAACTATCCGTCCCGTGCGAGCCGCTAACTTCATGCGAGAACTCGCCTAGGCTCGCTCAATCCAGTCGAACTTACCTGGGCTCGCACCGAGCGTGCGGTTCGTAAGAAACGATCGCGATTATCGCGAACGGCTTGCATCTTACACAAAGGAGCCGACTCGTAATGAATTCATATTCAAGCGTAATATAGCATGGTGCGAGTTATAAATAGCGGGAAGAGCGGTACTTCGATATTTTCATAATTTTAATATATTGATAATGCTAATTATTTAGGATGTTTTATTATATATTTTGAGTAATGTAAATTCAGAATTTCTATAACCCTCTTATTGAAGATAGTTATGCAATAACAACTATTTTCTAGATTTATGTGAACAAGTAAATTCTGTGCAAAATTGACACGATGAACGATATTATTTATACTTGTAGAAGGTTTTATGAAAACGCAAAAAGATGTATTTAAATAATAGCTTGCACAATTTTATTATTCCTGGAAGCATGTTTATTTAGATACTATATGACGAATTAGTAGAGTATTTAGGTAAATGAAGGTATTTTTTTTTTTAATGAAAAGTGACACATATGACACATAGTTCGCGATAATCGCGATCGTTTCGTACGAACCGCACGCTCGGTGCGAGCCCAGGTAAGTTCGACTGGATTGAGCGAGCCTAGGCGAGTTCTCGCATGAAGTTAGCGGCTCGCACGGGACGGAGAGTTCGCATCGGTGCGGGTAGTTCGCTCGTGCGGTTACTCGGCTCGGCTCGAACAATCGAGTCCAGGGGGTGCCGACTTCCATAAGAAAAAGTGGCCACGAATTTAGTTGTAGTTCGGTACCCATAGCTATGGTGGCAGCACAGTAGAGACCAAAGAGTAGGGATACAAGCAGTGTGTGATCACACGCACACCTGACTCACACATAGTCAACCTTCCATGTACGTGTAATCGTATTCTTCGCTTGCTATTGATATTTATTAATTTATTTTCAGGGAAAATGAGTTTGTAATCATTTGTAATATAACATATTTATTTTTAGTCCTTTTCTGGGCTGTGAAGCCAAAAATAAAGTATATTACTACATACATATAGTAAATTATACATTAATAAATTATAATAATGAAATACATAAAAATTATAATAATAAATATGCATAATAAATTATACAACTACAATATAATATACTTATTCTATCATATCAGTTTCTTCTTCGTAGTTGCGTCTTTGTATCCTTTTTCATTTATTTCTCCTCCTAGTTTCTGCGGATTTTCCAGGTTTCCAAAGTAACTGTAATCATATAAGAATAAAATTATTCAATTATATAATTTATTAAGAATAGAAATACATAGTGATGGAAATAGTTAATAATAGTAGACAATTACCTCATTCAATTTGCAGTTGCTTTCTTTTTGCCTTTTTCAAACGCGGAGTCATACTAGGTAGTATTTTCCTTCTTCGTTTCCTTTCAGTTAAGCTATACTCTGCTTCAGCTGCTTTATCCTGTCAAACATTATTAGCATACACTTTTATTGTTAATATTGGGTCATTCCATGCTATCAAAAGAAAACGCAAAGGAAAACAGAAAGTGCACTGAAGTGATAACTAGAAATACTGAAAGAAATTTTATATTTTGCTGTATTAAATAGTATGAATAAATAAAATATATTATTAAATTATTTATTCCACTATATATATATATATCAACAAAATAAAATTAAAAATAAATAAAAATACAATTAAAAATTTGCAACGATAAGTGCAAATCTTAAATATTGCTGAATTTGCATCCAGCAAAATCCATCGATGACGATCAGTCGATGAAATACACAATATCTGCAAAATACTGCACAGGACACAACACAAACAACAATCAACAGTTTGTAACAGTCAGTAAGGTTGACTTGCTCCAACTTCAACTTGCTTGAACTTGCTCGCAAGCACGCGCAAGGCAAAGAGTGGGGTGGAGGGGGATACAGTTTGTATCCCCACCGCCGAGGCATTACTGTGCTGCCACCATACCTATGGGTACTGGACTACTACTAATTTCCTACCAATGGGAGTCGGCACCCCCTGATCGAGTCCCGACTCGACTCGACTCGAACTCGGCCCGCATTTTGTGAGCCCGCCTGCAGCCCTATTCCGGTGTCGCGCACAGAGCCCTTTTTTTGCAATTTGTCTCTTGAAACTTTACAAACAATAATAGCGTGTACGTTTTAATAGAAGAAATTTTTTCTGCACACTTTTCTTCCATTTTCAACGATCTTTTACCCATTTTGATTTTTGTTCCTTACAGCGCCATCTGTGAACCAAAATGCAAAAACTCCTAGGTCAAATTTGTGTATTTTTTTCTGGAGAATCCTAATCTGCAATGAAAAATGGGGGTTCCCATTTAAGTTTTTCATCTTACCCCACCCCCACCCCCAGGAAGGGTGGGGTGTCGAGTTCGGTATCATTTGATGTATTGTGACGCTGCAAGTTTGCGACGTCATGCGTCACCCCGTTTTGCGAAAACGGTTAAACAGTCGTACGAGAGTGGACCGGACCGACCTCGAGCGGTCATGAGAACCACCCGCCGACATTAGAGCGCTCCTAAAGGAAAGACTTTCGGATTAATTATGATTAATTAATGCCATTTGTTGTTGCGGGCTGAGTACGGCGACGTTTCGGGAGCGAGCCAAGGGCACGACTGAACCGCAAGGACCCCGGAAAGGCGCCCGCTTAAGACATCAACCCGGAAAAACAACTGTCCAAGAATTGGCGAAAATCCAGTACTGGTATCATTAATGGTAACCGACACCCACGGAGATGATGATTCGGGACAAAGAGATTCCAGTGCCGTCATCGTATTTGGGAAGTCCGGCCGTCGCACAGTGGGCCAGATTGGCTCGGTAGCTGTTCATGAGCTAAAAACTGAAAGTCCTTATATCGACTTTAACCAATGCACAGTGATTCTTAAATGTCCATTACATTCGAAAACGATAATATTAATTAAAGTTATTAAAAACTCTTGTTATAATAAGCGTTCAAAGATCAAACTTTTTCAGATTTATCACCGAAAATATTCCGTTTCTTCATAACGATGTCCTGGAAAACCTACTGAGGATTAAGTGACCACATTTTTTGTATGAATAATGTATACCTATGTTGAGAACGCCCCAGGAAATAAACGTTAATGTTCACAATTTATTATTTAAAAAAATGTATAGTCAGCTAAGGAAAATCGTCATAGTCTTTCACCTTTGACAAGGAATAAGTTAAATGTTTGGCAGAGTTTAATGCTCTAACAAAGTGGAACATTTTCAGCAAAGTTTCCTCTGAAAGATCCTGTAAAGTTCACGTCCCCCCTCGTCCCATCCGGAAATTATGACGGTTTGAAGCGTCGCGTGACACGCAATTCCGCGGCGATTCGCGTTGCACGAGACGCATGACGACCACTCAGCGGCTCTTAAGAATGAAAGACCTAACCCAAACCTATCTCATGAATTTTTTATATTATTCGACCATTAAAAACATTCGAATTTCTTGCTAGCTCATTTGAATCATTCGTATTTGAGAGATCATAGCACCAGCAACGCAGTATAGCATCAGAGCAGATTTTCCATATTGAAGACCTGTATTTTACCTTTGTTAAGAGGAATTATAGTATAGATTTTCGTTTATTAATAGATAAACACAATTATAAGCCGAAAATCCGTACGATGAATTGATTATAGTCAGTAACTTTGTAAAATATAACATTTAATCTTGTTTGAATATTTGTAATTCTTTAAGTGAGACAGTAATAACACATTTTTGTTATTTCATTAAACGTAATAAACTTAATTCATTGAAAAATTATGGATTACTCATATTTCAAAGCCTAAACAGCCAGTTTTCAATTAATATTCATTATTCACACGATTTTTCAGACATTTCCGGCAGTGTGACAAAAAAATGTTTCCTACAAAAAGTAATCAGTAATCTGTATTCTACGAATTTCAATACAAAAAATTTAAAGAATTTTTTTTTTTAATAAAAAATTATGGTCACCTTGATTGTTTATTTATAACTATATATTTTTTATTGAACAATGTTATAGCTGACGTCAAGACGAATCCAACGACCTATTTAATGTGGTCTTTAAGGTTTGAAATAATGATGAAATAGACGTGAACAGCTACCGAGCCGATCTGGGCCACTGTGCGTCGCACAGAGGTCCGGATCGAAATTTAGGGACATTTGTGTATAACTTTTGTACCGTTTGAGACATTGACATGAGGTTTGAACTAAAAAATATTATAAAATAATCTCTTTCGAATAATACATGTTAGAATATATTTTTTGTATAATTTGTTAGTTAGTTGCTTTTATAATTTTTAACAACAACATGTAGTTGTTGAATCAGTTGCTTTCCTTATTAAAACCATTGTATAATAATTGGAAATTCAAATCTTATAGTGTTCTTATATATAATGTAATTATGTTATTAGAATTTTTCATAAAATGTACAGGCATATAAGGTATCTAACGTTACAAATTGTAAGAATGAATTGTAAGAATTATATGTATGCATGTGATATGACTGAATATGAGTGTGTATATATGTTAAGTATTATATATGTTTTTATTGATTTACATGTTATATATGTTTTTATTGATTTACGTCGTGTTAATGTTTTATAAAATGAATGTTCAATGTTCCGATTTTGTTGAAATAAAACCGACAGTCCTCTACGAGCGATTGACGAATATCACGTCGTGTCCAGTTTCTATCAATTCGGTGTCAACTCCTTACAAAATAATATTGCCTACAAAAGTAATATTAATAATTTATTTAATTGATAAAAAAAAAGGATACTAATTAATCTTACTATTTTGTTGTTGAAGATGTAGGTACAAGCGGCTTTCGTTTTCTTTATTTTTTTAATAATTCTGCAGCCTCTTTTTACTTAATTGTTTGATTTTCTTCTTGTGAATGAAATATGTGGGTCCGATGTTAATAACAATTTTTGAAGTGTAAGACACGTGATTATCGTGGTAAATAGTGTCGCTGACGAACAGTGATGTGGTTTTCGCGGCGACCGGTGGGTAGTTCGACGGGGTCGGACTCGTGTGTGGAGTGGTGATAGGTTTCGGGACGGGGTCGGCCGTTCGGCGACGACGGTGTTCGGGAGCGTTCTCGGGACAGGGTTCGACGCTCGGTGACGAGGGAGTTGTCGAGGATCTCGGAGTGTTCGACGTTCGAGGACGAGGGAATAGGCGGGGCTCTCGGAGTGTTCGACGCTCGGCGACGAGGGAATCGGTGAGTTAGTCAGGAGGGTTCGATGCTCGGCGACGAGGGAATAGTCAACTTACGTTACTGGCGGGTGTTGTCGGGAATTCCAACGTCTTCGTCGGTATATTCTGGATAATCACTTGGAGGTTGTCTAGGCTCGGCTAGTCAGGATGTGTCTCTAGCTCGGCTAGATCGGAAACAGGTGATTTTCGGAGGATTTTTCGGGGTTTATATACCCACCAAGTGGTGGTGATTTGTTGGTAGTGCGGTGAGAGGATCGGTAGGGCACGTCCTTTTGGTTTCGCGGTATTCCCGGGGTGTTTCTACGAATTCACCAAAACACTGGTTCGTGGCGAGGGGAGTTCGCGGCGCGGACGGGAATGTTATGTTGCCGAATCGGGGTTCGGTCTTTTCCGGCGGCGTTCGCAGTTCTTCGGGTTCTCGCGGCTGTCAGTAACCACAGCCTACTTTAATACTAGCCATGCTGAAGAAAAAATGGCAACACCGTGAGAGTCCGGTTGTCATATATATATATATATATATATATATATATATATATATATATATATATATATATATATATATATATATATAAAATAAGGGTCCTGCGGGTCGTTCGTTGGGATACGGCACGGCACCGCGCGCGCGCTAGTGGAAGAGCATCACTGGCGGCAACCGGCAACGCATGTCCGGTGAAGATATTTTGCGTTCTAGATGGCAAAAAACGTCGACGTTGGAAACTTGAATGGGTGATTTCTCAAGATGAAAGTCTGCTCTATCGCGTGGTAGATTTCGATGTTCCGCAGGACCCTTATTTTTTCAGATAAATTAAAAAATATCATCAAATTTTGGTGCAAAAGTGGTGTCTCTCCGTCTTTAATGATTGTTTAAACATGTTTAAACATTCATAATGTATTACTATCGGATATCACTGTATTCAGGAAAGTCTACAGAATCTTTTGCTGTAAAGAACAATTCAATATCTATTATAATGACATCACAGTAATTGTTTAATGTTGAAAAATACGTTTTTTTTTAAAGCCATTTTTTCAAGAACTGTGCGTCTAGGGAAAAAATTAAGGCCAGATTCGGAATCAGCGCAAAAAACTCTACAAGATCCACCCAACAGTTATATGAAAAAAAGGAATGCGTGGAGAAATTAATCTTTCTGACACTAAATCCAGTGGAAGTAAATGCGCTGGTATCTCAGAGTATTTAAAACCGTTGTAGGAAGACATTGTAGGAATTTGTTTCCTCGACAGTGCAGTTCGACAAGTATTACAGATTGGTATTTTATCCCTTTCAATATCTGGTAGTATTATTCTCAAAATTTCTTCATATTCTGCATTGTACTTTTTTAAATCATTAGTAAACCATAATCTACTGCAAACAGAGCACGACTGACCAAATTTGTTATTTATAAATGTTTTCTTAAATTGATTATGAACTGGTCTATGGCGTTGAAAGTCACTATAAGGTTGAATAATATTGCTAACATTCACATCATTTAACATTGAACTTGATGGATTATTTGCTTGATTCTCTGTGTTAAACATGTTCCGTAATGTACTTGATGTGAGGTTATGTTTGTCAATATCAGTTTGACGAAGATAAATAGGTGCTGATACTGATGTACTTTTATTCTCTTCCGCACACGGTAGTTTTCGAAATACTAATATCTCCAACAACAATACATGTAATTATTATATTATTATTTGAATTAACGCAAACGTAGTTGCACGTGCTGTCAAACTGTGACGCACTATAAAAATATCGGTAAGCATTCTGTTTTCGTGCACTCTCTTTCTCTCTCCCAAACCGCACGAGAGTCTGCGCACTAGCCACTTCCTGCCGCATTTCCGTTTCATCGTCAATCGGTTTTACGCCCATCGCGCCATAAGAAGTTTCACTTCAAAAAAAGTTGGTTGGACAGTGTTATTAGTTGTGAAGGATAAAGGTACAACTGCAAATAATCTATATTTTGATCATTTACAAAGGGGTGGTCTTTCCATTCCTACAGAAGATATAACAAATGTATTTACTCACATGTGCGCAATAATGGAAGCCATAATAAATGTTGCTAATTTGGAATCGGATTTTCTAAGATCTGAAAATCATAAACATATTTTATGTAAATTAACATATATTAGTTTAAAATCAGATATACAGTATTTTATGCATAAATGTCCCAAAAGTCTGGACAATAAATGTCCCAGATCTATCCCCACTACTGCGGGGTATACCCTCTTGAGGGGCCGTGAAACTCGAGAGGTCTCGGTCGCCGAGAAATATGACATCATGCGGCTCGGGTATATCGGTGAGATCACCTAATTCAAATTTCCAAATTCTTTATTTTTGTGTATTTTTTTATGGAACTTTCACCATCATATTCGTGGCATTTTTCTGATAAAAATCATACCAAATATGATATAATTCCGATAATATTTACTTGTGTAAAGGACAATTAAAGTTTCGAACGCAAGGAAGGATAGCGTATGGGAAAGAAAGAGACGCCGAGAGTCGGAATCGGCGGCACAGTTCAAAGGCTCGCTCGTCCTCACAATGTAATACCAAGGGATAACTTTTTTTATTATTACTTATTTTTTTATAGGACTTTTTTTAATAGATTTGTGACATTTTTTCTGATTAAAATGATACCTAACACGATATAATTCGGATCATATACAGGTATATGGACATGTAAGGATCAGGTACATATGTACATCGGTGAGGTAACAGTAATGCAATGATGACACTTTTTTATTTTTAATTAATCTATTATGAGACTATAAAGTTCCATAAAAAAATAGACAAAAAAAAATAAAGAAGTTGAAAATTTGGATTACCTATGTTTACATTTCTCGGCGACCGAGGCCCCTCGAGCTTGGCTCTCCTTCTCTACCTTCGGCAAAACTCAAAGAATAGTGTCCCTGGCATATAAATGTCCCTCGGCAGAATCGAGCTAGAGACTTATATCGATAAAATACTGTACATCATTTAGCATTTTTAGATAGATGCGTTTGTGGTAAAGATTATCAAAGTATTTTGTTTACATTATTATCAATATTTTTAAATATTTTACTAAATGATTATGTTAAAACTATAAACAATTGTCAATTAGAAATGTCACATATTCCTAAAAATCGTAAAATGAAAACTTTCAATAGAACCTAATTTTCAATTTAACTTTTTTTAAAGCACTAATTTTGATATATTTAACTTGTTCTTTCTAATATGTATTATTTAATACATCAACAGAGGTTTTTATTTGTCTTAGTTTATTTATTTTCTTTTTATATTTTTATTACTAATGTTATTATATACAAGATTTTCAGGTAGTAGCAGTATTTAAAGAAAATAGCAGAGTATATTTTGTTATTAATATTAAAGATTATTTATTATTGTTGAAAACTTTAATATTTTATTTTTCTGTTTATATGTGAAAAGTTATTTTTTGTTTTCTAAAAATATAATCTACTAAGATATTATCACATATAAGGAAATATCATAAGATAGAATCATCAGCAAGATTATTTTATTTATTACTATCTTTTATAAATTGAATGTATTTTTCATTTGTATTTCCTTTTTATTTAAAAAAAAATCGTTTTATTCTCTTTCTATTTTAAAAAATGTATTTTATTTTATAAAATGGGACAATATGGCTACTGACGAACCACCCATTATGATAAAAAAAAGGTAACGCGCCACAGTAATACCCCTAGGGTGGTGAGGAAATTTACAACAATTACAAAATTATCTTTTATAAGTTTATAAGAAGATTATATTATAATATTTACCTACACATATAATAATTACCTTTTTTTTCTTTTTTTTATAGTGCGGAAATGCGTTACGCATACCCTTTATATTTTATGTGGGACTTATGTGGGACTGTCCAGAGGACTTTCCGGCCAGCCTCTACCCACTAAAACCGCACTCCCACCTAAGCTATTGTAAGGGGGGGCCAGGATCTCCGAGAACTCAACTGGCCACCCCCTTAGCTAACAAACCGCCCTAGAGGGGAGTGAAGCTCGCCCCCTTATATAATAATTACCTGCACAACTTTTCTCTTCAGTAACTGATTACCCAACCTCTTTGACGTATACACGTAGTCACTTAACCTCTTCGGCTTCGTCACAATAATTTCGTCTATTTCAGGCTTCTATTGATTTATATATCCCTTCATCCATTTTCAAATGTTGCATTTTAGTTCAAAGATGATTTCCCATTGCTCCATGCTTGTATTTTCTTAAAATCACTGTAAATATTTTAAATATTATGTATCACAACACCAAACCGTTCCGAGAGTCCACTAAATGTATACCGTATTTAAACATATTAGTATGCTTTAATATCACTTTTACTCGTCATAGTTATAATATTTAGATGTTGTTTAAACATAATTAACAATGAGTTATGTATTTTAACATAATTTTCTATGAGAAAAGCGTTAATTATAATCTCAAACACAAAACTCCCATTATTGAAAATAGGACTCCCGAACTGTAAACACAGCGGTGTTGCCAAGTTGTAGAGCATGGCTAGTATTAAAGTAGGCTGTGAAGTAACAGAGCTGCGCGGTACAGGTCTGTTACATTTTAATCTGTCATGTATCATTCAGCATTCATTTTTAAATATATTATTATTAGTTATTACTAAAAAAACCACGCGCTGTAGAAGTGAAACTTCTTGCAGTCTAGTAATGTTTAAAAGCAAATTAAGATTGGAAATGTTAAATAAAAAAAAAACAAGATCAGGAACAACTAATAAAAAACCAATAAAAAAAACATAAAATCATAGAAAAAATCATAGAAATAGTTTCACTTCAAACATAATGAACGATCAAAATTGGCGACGCAAAGAAGGAAAGCGTATGAGAAAGAAAGAGACATAGTTATAGCATTTCCCATACGCTCTCCTTCTTTGCGTCGCCAATTTTGATCGTTCATTATGTTTGAAGTGAAACTTTTTCTATGATTTTTCTATGATTTTATGTTTTTTTTTTGGTTTTTTATTAGTTGTTCCTGAGGGGCACACAGTGGGTCAGTGGATAGAACGCGCGACTGCGACCAGGCGGTCTCGAGTTCGAATCCCCGCGCCCGGGCACCTCTTGAATTAATTCAATGTGCTTTTTTAAAAAACTATGGTGCCCAAGGTGGTTCGGAACCCACCTTAAACTGTAGGTCCCGTCGTTTAATAACCATAACAGTTGAAAAAGCGACGTAAAATAATCGAAACAAAGAAAGAGAGAGAATGCTATAGATCCCGGCTAATGCTTTCTCTCTCATTCTTTGTACCCCATGCCGACAGCGTGGTCTTCAACTCGGCCGTAAGACGGCGCAGTCTATCTCCATATGTCTGTAGTCGTAACATAACCATGTATTTCTAAACTTTTCGTTTGATCCTACTACCGAGCATTTTATTCGTTGCGATATATTCCAAAATGTTTGCTATCATTCTAAAGATCATTGGTTGTCCCCAATCGGTGGACTGGGGTTCGAATCCCGTCGGGGTAAGAAATTGTTTTTCTCCGTTCATTCTTAGTTTAAATTTTCGCGCCTGACTTTCCACTTCCGTTTCATCGACATGGATGCTCTATATCATACAAAAAATACTAAGAAAAAATATGGGACGAAACGATGAGGACATCGCAAAGAACTTAACCCTTTTAGAACCTTTAGACGATATATCGTCGTTCGGTGCACTTGCCACAAATACCAACGGCGATATATCGTTACGCCTCCGTTGGAGCCTTATTATACTCATCTCAAGAGGTCTATGTTTCAAAATAACTTTATAAAATGTTAAAATGGTTCATATTCGATGCAACACAAATTAAAAAATGGTCATTTTGTTATCTCTTATGCTGATTAGTACCGAGGGTCTGTATATGTTAGAAGATGTGCGAAGATCGCGCACAATTTGCAATCATTATAATACAGGGCTGCATGGTGTATGCATTAGTAAGAATCAATGCTAATAAATGGCTTGTGTAAGTAAAAATAAGGAAATATTACATATTTTTAGTGGCCAGAGAACTAACTATAAATATCTATAATACCACCTATATATTTTTTAGTGACGTATTACCAGCTGCACAATCTACTTGTGTAGTAGATCTGTCTGACGCTCGCCGTGCATCATAGCGTTATCCTTTCGTTTTGCTATCCGACACCAACTATTTCATTGCAAATGATTGCAAAATGCAATGCCTATACAACATACTACCTGATATATATAAAGCTATGATCAAACGATGATTTTTTATGGGCAATTACGGTTTGAAAAAGAGAAATCACTTTGTACGATTTTCATGATGTCTTATATTTATGTTACTCTTATGATTTTCAATAAATATCGAAACACAATTGGCGTCGTTTTATTCTCCGTTTATTTCGCAATATGCTGCTTTTTAAATTTTGTTAATATCACTCCTACTTTCGTTTTTACGACCATTTTTGAAAACCTCTGCAAATTCGCCGATTCGGCCCGGTATTCTTCGCTTAGGTACGCTCCTTTCGCTCGGTATTAAAAGGGTTAAGCAATTTTGCCTGGTAAAATATGCTACTTTCTATACGCTCAAATTTAAATGATCATAGTAACTAAAATATTTATTCAATTTTATTAATTTCTTCATTTTCTAGGTCCATAGATCCTTGCAAAGCAATACAAATTCATTAGTTTTCAATTTCGAAAAGTCGACTTTTTGGTCGAAGGTCCCTAAATTTTTCAATCCGGATCACTGTGAGGCGCCCTTCGGGCAATTCGTCAAGTCGCGCAGAGTGGAGGGGGGGGGGGGGGGGGGGAACTAGGATTGATGCTTCTCGTCGATACGGATCGCGGAATCACTGTTGTGCTGGCCTTCATAGCGAAAAGTCGCGTTGAATACCTCGCGAAAACGATTCCCGTTACCGATCAGTTGCGCGTTGCGGGTGTTTGTTCTCGGCGTGCGAGGAAGATCGTACTCCAGAGGCCGTTTTCTCGTCAACTACGGTAAGTCGACTTTATGATTTCCCCGATCCGTTATTCCCGTTGGCTCGTCCACTTTGGTTTGAGGGCGACGAGATTTCGTCTCGTCCTCTGAATTTAGTTCGGCCGGGGGCTCGCGTGCATCAGTTTTCGTCCGACATCCGTCATTTCAAAAGTGTGGGTAGGCCCGTCTGTGAGACCCTTCTAGTTTCGTCCGACGTCGACCGACAGGACGCCCCAAGTGCGATATATTTCGTCCGACGTCAGACAGTGCAGCGTTCACTTCAAACCATTTTCATGTCACCAATTTTGAAGTATCCATGTTTTTAGAAACGGGTCCGGAAAGAGGACACTTGAGGCTATATTATCATTATTTTTATTTTTCAATTTTCTGGTGCTATGATAGCATTGCAATTGTTTAAAAACACAATTGTAAAATAAACTGTAAAAACAAATATTTTTCCAACTGAAATATTTTTTATTAAATACACTTATGCTATCATTATACATGTAAAAACTATGCAGCTATTCATCCTGGGTTTCCCCGTCAACCCTCACATAGTGTGCAATGACTCTTTTACCTGTCCTCCACCTCCATGGTGGGCACGTTCAGATGGAATTAAGAGAAATGGATTTTTTTTTGCAGATGTTAGAAAAATATTTCACAGCACGGGTGTGAACGCATAGGCAAAATTCAATGCAGTAGTATCTGCAGTTTTTCGCGAATATCGCAAAAACTGCAGGAGAGCGGCGGTTACATGTAAAGGAAAAAGTTGTTCAGAATGTTGAGTTTTACAACATATTCAAATTTTATCAAAATCGGTGAGGTGGGACCTTTTATGCACATTTACCAAATCTTTTTAAAAATTACTACTGAAAATTTTCTTAAAAATTACTACTACGCGAAATTTCGAAGATAAATGTGAAGGTTACGATTTTTATCTTTTTTATCTGTGCCTATAATGAAAATGTAAAATATGCCTTCTGGAGAATCAAGTGAGTTATACAGGGGCGATTCTCATCGCATCTCATAGCATGACAATCTCAAATAACTCGTAATAAATAAAAAAAATAACTCGTAAGTTGTTTTTTGTACGAAACAAATGTTCAAACAAATGTTGCATTGTTCCTAGAGGTTCATACAGTGCAGCAATCTGATTTTTGTCAGTTTGATTTTTCATCAACGTGTGAGGGTATCCCTGAGTTGTTTAAATAGAATATACGTACATACGTATATGTATACACTATCGTATTGTTTGTTATTTTGGGTCTATAAAATTGCTGAATATTCTTTATGTTATGTACGTGCACCTAAAGGATAACTCGATACCACGGCAGTAGTTACTGCTAACAATTCCGTTTATTTTAAACACTAGATAATTATACAAGGATGATAGTACAGTATTTTATGCATAAATGTCCCGAAAGTCTGGACGATAAATGTCCCAGATCTATCCCCACTACTGCGGGGTACACCCCTTTGAGGGGCCGTGAAACTCGAGAGGTCTCGGTCGCTGAGAAGTATGACATCATGCGGTTCGGGTATATCGGTGAGATCACCTAATCCAAATTTCCAACTTCTTTGTTTGTGTCTATTTTTTTTATGGAACTTTCACCATCATACTCGTGGCATTTTTTTTAATAAAAATCATACGAAATATGATATAATTCCGATAATATTTACTTGAGTAATGGACAATTAAAGTTTCGAGCGCAAGGAAGGATAGCGTATGGGAAAGAAAGAGACGCCGAGAGTCGGAGTCGGCGGCACAGTTCAAAGACTCAAGCGTCTACACAATGCAATACCAAGGGATAACTTTTTTATTATTACTTATTTTTTTATAGGACTTTTTTAAATAGATTTGTGACCTTTTTTCTGATTAAAATGATACCAAACACGATATAATTCGGATCATATACAGGTGTATGGACATATAAGAGTCAGGTACATACAGGGTGTTCCAAAAGTCTGGAAACGGTTGAATATCTCAAAAATAAAGCATTTTAGAGAAAAATGGTTCAGACATATATTTTATGGTTTCGCAAGGGCTATAAGATGGCGCCATTGGTTTGACCGTGAAGAGTCATTTGAAGGTCACGTGAAGGTTACCTCAATTTTTTTAAATGGCACCCCCTATTTTTTATCACATATTCTTATAGCTGATCTCGAGAGCTTTCCAAAACACTATAATAAAATATTTTTTCATGGATTACTTTTCGAGTTATAAGGCTTCAAAGGTACATTATCGACGGCATTAGCGCGTTAGCCGAGATGTACCACGTGGAGGTTGCACGGTCGATAAAATGCTTTATTTTTGAGATATTCAACCGTTTCCAGACTTTTGGAACACCCTGTATGTACATCGGTGAGGTAACAGTAATGCAATGATGACACTTTTTTATTTTTAATTAATCTTTTATGAGACTTTTACCATCATATTTATAATATTTCTCTGATCAAAATTTTTCTGATTAATACATTCATATCTATTTTTTAAATTGACGACAGAGTAAGTTTTGGTGAGAGACAAAGAAAGTAATGATAAAGACATTAAA
This sequence comes from Lasioglossum morio, assembly GCA_916610235.2. Taxonomy (NCBI): domain Eukaryota; kingdom Metazoa; phylum Arthropoda; class Insecta; order Hymenoptera; family Halictidae; genus Lasioglossum; species Lasioglossum morio. The sequence continues at coordinate 214,844 of CAKAJA020001046.1, read as the reverse complement.
GACTCTCTTGACTGGGACATCTCGCGACTCAGATAACGGGCAGAAGCTCAGCTACAGTATAATTAAGGAATCCATTTTATTTCAAAAAATATTAATTGGTATAAAAGATATACAAAATAAAATAATATCCATAAATGCAAAATATATAACCTACGAAAATTATATATAGGTATAAAAACTATATAAAACGACTACAAATATAACATATGGAAAATATAAAAAGCATCTTCAAATTCTTCTTTGAATGGCGATGGTCGTCATTCCACATTAATTTTCTTATTTTCTGTTAATTGGGCGATCATATTTTGGAAGCATAGGTTGGATCAAAGACGACGTGTTTGCAGGAAAATATCTTATCTCTATATTGGAATCTTCCACTTAATCTTCTGGGAGTTTATGCGCGGTACAATTATCTACTAACAAAATTACTTTGCCACAGATTCCTTTTTGTAGTTGGAATAATTGGACACTATTCTTAAAATTTTTATACCATTCCATAAATAGTTTTTGGTCCATCCAAGCATTCTTTTGTGCTGCATAATCAACTGGGAGTTGATTTAAATAATTCTTTAAAGCTCTTGGCTGTTTATATTTATGTATAAAAAAGGGTTTAATTTTATGGGTCCCATTTGCATTTGCGCAAAAAGCGATAGAAACCCTTTCTTTCTTTTGCTTGTGACCGCTTACGCACCCCCCTTGGTTACTCATCAGGCTTTTCTGCGGCAAAATCTTCCACATCAAGCCACTCTCGTCCATATTATAAATACATTCCATATTTAATTCATCTACGTCAATTTCTTTTTTAAATTGGGCGATAAATCTTTCTGCTGCCTCTACATCGTCGCTAGCTTTCTCTCCGTATAAACTGATGGAATATACCCTTGAGCAGAATGCTTAGTTTATGATACGAATATGTTTATTATAATGAAATATATAACTGTGAGTATTTAATATTATAATATCTACGAGACACGTGTTTATACTTTGATGGTCCGTACAAGAAGGAAGTATGTAGCCGTACAGAGGCGAATCATTCGTGAGGAAAATGGTATACCACGTAACCATTTAAGAGTAACGCTATTAATGATAGATGTCGCGATTAGTTCGGTTCCAACATAAACGCATCAAACGGATATTGTTCCGCCTTTTAAAATTCACCAGCCATCCCATTGTCATCCGGCTTTTCGAACTTGATGGCATATTCTCCATTAATTCGTCGGCTTTTTGGAGAAGCAGCGCATCAGTTAAACGATCTCCCAATGTCCTTCGCTCAACAAACCATGTGTAGAGTTGTTGCTCCAACTCCGGATATAGGGGTTCTTTAATCCTTCGGCGTTTCCTCTGGTTTTTATTCTCTGCTAGGCGAGAAATACTAGCAACGTTATTTTTAATGCGGCGAATTGTCTTCGAATGGACATTATAGGTAGCTGCCACTTGCTCAATAGACGCTGTCTCCAAATCCCTTAACACGTCCATGCGTTGTCGTATCGTTAAAGTGACACGTTTAACACCCGACATTTTAAATAAATATAATAACGACAATAATGAATAAACGATAAAAAACTAACAAAATAACAATATAAAACCACAATAACCACAACTACGACAATAATTTATGTTAGAGGGAGACTTCAATAAAATAAAGGCTAAACTGAGATATCTTTATTAACGGTGCGTGTTAGACGGCGAAATTTCAGACTGACTGCTTCGCTGTTTTGGCTCTCTTATATACTAAATGACTGTCACCTAAATCGACCAATCACGAAATGGGTTTTTGACGGTCTTTTCGACAAAGCGATCGGTGCCTTTTGTCGGCAACTATGTTGAGTACAGAGGCGGCGTGTCGCCAAAACTTACTCTATCGTCAATTTAAAAAAAAGATATGAATGTATAATCAGGAAAATTTTGATCAGAGAAATATTATAAATATGATGGTAAAAGTCTCATAAAAGATTAATTAAAAATAAAAATGTGTCATCATTGCATTACTGTTACCTCACCGATGTACATATGTACCTGACTCTTATATGACCATACACCTGTATATGATCCGAATTATATCGTGTTTGGTATCATTTTAATCAGAAAAAATGTCACAAATCTATTAAAAAGAGTTCTATAAAAAAATAAGTAATAATAAAAAAGTTATCCCTTGGTATTGCATTGTGTAGACGCTTGAGTCTTTGAACTGTGCCGCCGATTCCGACTCTCGGCGTCACTTTCTTTCCCATACGCTATCCTTCCATGCGCTCGAAACTTTAATTGTCCATTACTCAAGTAAATATTATCGGAATTATATCATATTTGATATGATTTTTATCAGAAAAATGCCACGAATATGATGGTGAAAGTTCCATAACACATAGACACAAATAAAGAAGTTGGAAATTTGGATTAGCTATGTTTACATTTCTCGAGCTTGGCTGTCCTTCTCTACCTTCGGCAAAACTCAAATAATAGTGTCCCTGGCACATAAATGTCTCTCCGCAGAACCGAGCTAGGGACTTATATCGATAAAATACTGTACTCGCAACACGTGCTCATTATAGCCCGGCTCAATCACACCTCACCTCATCTCTTGACGGCGCTGCCTCTCCAACTCGTCGCGTCTCTCGCACACCTTCACACGCACGCATACCGATACACGCTCGAGCGCCCATACACCACACTTTAGACATTCTGAAATAAGGGTCGACAGCGTTTGTCCTAAAATTACATGTTTTACATAGTGAAAAAACATTTTCAATTTGTTTATGTCCAACACACTGCCCCGTACGAGCCGATTGCGGAACAGTAGAGTGGGTTAAGATATCAAACCGTTACCGCCCACTACCACGCGATTGTAGGGGGTAGCAAGGCGCCATCTCGTATGGTTCCGAAGTGTTGACATTGAATTGATGCGAGCCTGAGAAGATTGTGTCCATTACCAGGCAGGACTACGGTGACGTATCTGGATGTACGAATGCGCGGCCAATTGGATCAGAGCGGAAGAGGCAGGCCACGTTTCACACGCATTTTCGGCTGTGTCGAAATATTGGCTTCCGCGGCTACACATACTACGTAGCGTGCACTGTCGCACTCAAAACATTAGGACTACGGGCGTGCGGTTGTGGTAGGGATAAGCTGACCCAGCGATAGGCTCACTTTGTTTATGTGCCGTTCCGGGGGCTGTTCTTTGTGGAGAGGTTTCTGACAGATCATTACTATTGAGCTGGAAGTCGGCACTCTCCCGGACAGCACCTATTGACTGTAATCTAATTTTTAAATCACCAACATTACTAATTCGACGCGCTAAAAACAGCCCTCTGAAAAACAGCTTTGCTGTCGATCGCCCAATACCATAAGTGTATTTAATAAAAATTATTTCAGTTGGAAAAATATTTGTTTTCACAGTTTATTTTGCAATTGTGTTTTTAAACGGTTGCAATGCTATCATAGCACCAGAAAATTGAAAAATAAAAGTAATGCTAATATAGCCTCAAGTGTCCTCTTTACGAACCCGTTTCGAAAAACACGGATACTTCAAAATTGATGACATGAAAATTGTTTGAACTGAACGCTGCACCGTCCGACGTGTCGGACGAAAAACAAAATGATTTGGTTCTCGTCCGACCATCGCCCGACATCGAGACTCCATGGGGTTTGTCTCATTGGACCCCATCTGTAAGCAGTTAAAAAGGTTCGACTGCCGCTTACCTCGACCGTTTTGTCTGATGTCGGCCCAACTATGAACATCTCTTCCGACAAAATCGTCCGATCGGCACCAACACATTCCTCCCGAGGCGCTCGAACTGCTCGTCGGTGTGTGCCGAAGCAACACGTGGGACGAAAAAGGTGGTGTTTTAAAAAGGGTGGTTCCATTTTAAAAAATGAAAGTGACCTTGACATCTCTGAAAAATTACATAAAAATAAAAGTATTTTTGCAATCATTCGAGCCCCATTGAACCATTCAATTTTGTCCTTCTGACATTTAACGTATCTTTAAAAGAAAAAAGATATTTGAGGTGGCAGCTCAGTTAGGTGACTCACCCTGTATTCTTATTCTAGATTAGATCCACGAAAATGGCGACAAATCTGGTCGGTAGACAGACAACACTATACTTGGAAGCTGCACAGCAAGGCGTTCATAAGGAGAAATTGAAGACAGAAAAAGCGAGCCCTCAAAAATTCACTGTACAGAATTCATCGACGAGCCCTGCACAAAAGTATAAATATAACATCGTCTGGAGAAATGTGATCTATTACCTGTACCTTCACGTTGCCACAGTGTACGGAATATACCTTGGATTTACCGTACTTAAACGCTCTACGATTTTGTGGTGTAAGTTGACTTTCTGAAGTATATATTTCAAAAACGTAGCAACAATACAGCAAAGTGAAATATTGCGGAGACGTTTACTTTTATTATTTCGGGAGTATACAGAGTGTCTCAAAATTCCTTTAACATCCGGAAATTCGAGATTCTTGAGATCATTTGAAGCAACATTTTCCTGTGTAAAAATGACGTCCGCGGCTTTCTTAAGGAGTTATTAACGAAAAACACGTACCAATCAGAGCGCGACCTAGATGCTTCTTCGCACAGTCGCGTGTGCCAATAGGAGAATTTTAGCCGGACAAGAGTCTAAAAAATTGCCTATTTTTCTACATTTATCAATTAATATGTTTACAGTTGTGAAAAATATGAATAATTACTATATTCTTATAACAGTTAGTTGGTTTTTGTTAATTAAACAATATATTTTAAGTTATTTATAATTAAATATAAATTACAGCAAAGTTAGTAATGGACCTATATACCACAGAATCATTTAACAAATAGTAGATATTATCATAGAAGACGTAATTTTTAATTATGGACAAACAGAATGTAAATATAATTTACTTATTTGTTTTTTGGAGATTCAGACATATTCTAACGGGAAAAAGTTATTCTTTGGTTTAGCATAAGGTTTCAATTTCTAAATAATAAATCTGCTTCCATATTATAGTTTATTATGTTAACAAAAAAATAATAACATAAAAATATAAATTTAAAAAAAAAAATAACAGAGATCAAAATCAAAGTATTAAATAGTAACGTTCGGTTGCATGTACAAACATTTTCTAATTAATAATTTTCCAAAAAAATATTAAAAAATTAATCGATTTCACTATTATAACAGGAGATTGCCTTCTGAAACTACGTACAATCTTCTTCACAGCGCGAATCACTATCAAAAGATTCAACTTCTGATAAACAATCTGTTACCAATTTGCTTAGATTAATCTAAACATTTGTATGTCCTATTTAAACTTTTCATAATTTTTATAAAGTATTAAATGTTTTGATTCAACGTACCTGATTTTGTAAGGAAGATTTTATTATAACGTTTTCACGTAATAAAGTGATAACATAACAAATAAAACACTATCAACAATCACAATAATAATAATAATAACAATAAAAACAACAACGACAATAAAATTAAGAAAGTCAGAGGAAAACTTGGGGATATCATTGTTGTTTATTCCTTAAATATGCAATGAACGAGCTGTGATTCTCACGAGCGGAACGACAAACGACGCAACTTGAATGTAACAATTCGTGTAGTTTTGCAACGTTTTGCAAGTCAATTTTGGTATCAAAATAAAGTAGAAACTCTCTACTTTACATATTTGTAAAAAACATTGCGTTTAACGACGTTTAGCATATACTAATTCATTGACGAAGTGGAGTTACATGGACGTTTCTCTGATTAAATAAGTGCCATTTTTGACACTTTAGTTACACAAATAGAGAAAAGTTATCGATAATATGGAATTACTAAAGTTAAAACACATGGTTTGAGATGCTATATCCGTCATATAATGGAAATTTAGACTACTCCTTACAAGGAGAGTGCAAGGCCTTCGGGTCATCGATTTAGTTAAATTTTTGTATACATATACATAGATCTCGATCTCCCATTTACGAATATACAACCATTATAAGGGTAAACACTCTATAATTGTTGAGATATTCATAAACAAAGTTCTATTGCTTCTCAATTATGCTATTGTAGAGAAGCTATATAATGAATAATTTCATGGTGTAGTTGCAACGTAGAGAAACTTTTTTTTACTTATTTATTTATATTATTTATTCGCTGTGTAACATTGACTTCTTTATAAGAGATTATACAATTATTACAAAAAGAAAACAAAAGTCTTAATAAATTATAAATAAATTAACCGAAATGAATAAAATAGTAAATTACCCTCTCGTGTCTGGAAACAGAAGAAATAAAGTACATACAGGACAAGAAAATATGGTATACGATAAATTTAATAATATGGTACTTACATATTTTCAATTGCAACAGTGGTACATGTAAAAGCATGCGAAGCATAATATGCAGAAACAGCTTGCACATCGAATAAGTGCAGTATCTGGAGCTAAATGTGTCCGATTTGGTCGTTCTTGGTACCATATGAACGACATTGAAATGATGAACAAATTATGTATAATGGAATCTTTAATTGATTATTCGGTTCCAAAGGTATTGATGAAAATAGTCCAGATTTTTAAAAACATTATTATTTTTAAGCTTATTCTATGGCCACGGAAAAATATAAAAACCGATAAAGAACGTCCGGTTTCTCTTCATGTACGTAACGCTGATTCTTTTACGCAAATAATAACACCAACAAGAAGTAAATCGACAGAAAAATGACAAAGTTATTAGCAATTGAATGGGTAAATCGAAATCCCACATTTTCTGAATATATTCGTATTTTCGACAAGTGGTCATTCCGGCAACAGATTTTTTTGTTCTCACGTTGACGCCACTGGAACAGCGAAAACTGACATTTCTTTTGAATAAAACAACACAAATCTGATTGTAAAAAAAAGCATACCACAGAGCCTAACTTTATTCTTTAGAATATTGTAGAAATAGTTTTGGCTCTTGCTCTGTCTTCAATTGGTTTTGGGATACGTTTCTCTCGCGAGGAACCATATGTAGTCTGGCAACATTGCTTCATCCGAAAACCCTTGATAGTGTCGTTATACATATATATTGTTCAAGTTTTATCTAATATCAACATTTCAAATCATTTTAAATACCTGACTTCGATTTCTACGTTCCAAAACCACAAACAAAGCCATTTAGTTATAAAAATTCTCAACTCGAACCAAAGCCTGTGAATGCAAGTAGGTTCAAAACTGCGTTATATCTTTTATCAAAATCTTTAAATTTACTATCTCATATCAAAACGTCCACCTTAGGACGTAACACAGGAGAAAAATTCAAATGACAGTGTGAAAATGGATTTTCATGGACATATATACGCCTGTTCGAATTAAATAAAATGGTAAAAAGAAGAAAAGTTCGTTGTAAGAGTTCGTTGGAAAGAACATGTGCAAGCAATGAGGAAAGCTCCTCAGCGTTATACTGTTGTTATTATTAAATATATTGTTCATACGAGAAAAACTTTCTCATTTATCGCACCAATCTCTACAGTAGATGCTGTCAAAACGAAATGTAAGTTTTCGCTGTAGCAGTGGCGTCAACGTTAGACATACAAAACCGTTGCCAGCATGGCTACTTGTCGAAAAAATTAATATATTCAGAAAATGTGGGATATGGATTTACCCATTCAATCGCTAATAACTTTGTCATTTTTCTGTCGATTTACTTCTTGTTGGTGTTATTATTTGCGTAAAAGTATCAGCTTTACGTACATGAAGACAAATTGGACGTTCTTTATCGGTTTCTATTTTCCCGTGGTCACAAAATAAGCTTACAAATTTAATTTTTTTTTTAAATCTGGACTATTTTCATCAATATCTTTTGAACCGAATAATCAATTATGTAGGATTAATAACAATTTAATAAGCGGAACATACGTCAATTTTTGTTTATGAATCAAGAACAACTGATAAAAACATTGAAAGCTGTGGTGGCAACGAAGACGCGAAACATGCACGGTCGCGACGAAGACGCGCGTTGAATGAAAGAAAGGTTGGTGGGAGAAGCAGGCGTTTCAGGGGCCCCTAACCTGCCCACGCCTGGCTTATATTAACAATCCACGATTTCATATATTCTGCCATGGTGGATGTTTCGTTCGGTCCCTCATGATCACCCTCTTTTCTTACTGAGTAGCGATCGCCTCTCATTATGCGAATCACCTCATACGGACCTAGGTATTTCGCCGCAAATTTTAGACCCGGTCCGAATTGTGTTCTTTTAATTGCAACTGGATCACCTTCTTTAAATTTTCTCGCTTCCTTTCTATTTTTATTAAAACCGTGCCGATTTTCTTCCTGAACTTTCCGGATGCAATCGTTTGGCTTTGCACGCAACTCTTCACGATTTTCCTCGAAAATTAAAATTAATTCGTTATTTATCATTTCTTGGATATTCGGGTCAGTTTTCATTCTCATTTGTACTCCGAACAGAACTTCGAAAGGCGTTTTTCCGATACTTCGATGAGGAGTTGCGTTCAAATATATTTCCGCGACATTTAGATACTTGAACCAACACTCGGGCCTCGGAGCAGTTAATTTTGTTAATAATGGAATAACTGTTCTGTTTACACGCTCGACTTGTCCATTCGCACGCGGCACACCAGTGGTTATACATACATGTTCTATTCCTTCCGATTCGCAATACTCGCGAAAATCTCCGGAAACAAACGCTGTCCCGCGGTCTGAAATGATGCGTCTGGGATTTCCAAAAATCGCAGACTGCCTTCGCAAATAATTAAGAACTTCCGTGGCACCGGTACTCTTTGTAACATAAAGCCATACAAACTTACTAAACGCGTCCACCACTACAAAGATATGTTTATAACTTTTATGTGTCGACTGCAACGGACCAAGATGGTCGATATGGTAAGTGTCAAGCGGTACTTCGCCCTTGTCGATCGGATGAAGCAGACCATCCTTTTTGCCGTGTTTCTTTTCCGCCAAAATACAAGATACGCAGTTTCGCACGGTTTTTTCCACCTTATATTTTAAATCCAGCAACCAGTAGTCCTTACGTATTAATGATTCCGTTTTTGACGACGAAAAGTGTCCTTTCTCGTGTATCTTTCTTACGATCTGTGATTGCATCAACCGCGGAACTACCAATTTTTCTTCGTCCTCATCTCGTTTGAACAATAATTCGTCACGCAATATAAAATCATTCGTCGGGTTCTGACGCACACTTTCAATCATTTTTTGTACGTTTGTGTCTTCTCACTGAGCTCTACGCAAACGCTCAATGGTGCTATTTCCACATTCTCTTATTAATAAACAAGTCTGAATAGGATTTCTACTTAACGCGTCTACATGACTCATGCTTTTTCCTGGACGATGTTCAATAACATAATTAAATTCCTCGAGAAACAATGCCCATCGCGCAACTCTCACACATAAATCGCGCTTATTCATCGTCAAAGTAAACGCTCTACAATCCGTGACTATTTTAAATGGCACGGCTATCAAATATATACGGAACTTCTTGAGCGATCTAACGATCGCTAAAACTTTAAGCTCATAACTAATATAATTTTGTTCGGACGGCGTCGTTCGACCGCTTGCATAATACAACGGGATGCATTGCTCCGTCGGTAGAATCACGCTGCATTAATATAGAGCCATACCCTTCTTTCGACGCGTCAGTGTGAAGCTCAGTCTCTGCATTTACATTATAAAATTTTAACAAGGGCTTATTCACTAAGGCTAATTTCAATTGTTCGAATGCAAACTTTTCCTCGTCCTCGAAGCGGAACGGAACATCTTTTCGCAACAAATTCGACAGAGGACGAGCAATTGAAGAATAGCGCGACACGAACTTCCTAAAATACCCCGTGAGGCCCAAAAAGCTCTGAACCTGTTTCGCGTTTGTCAGCTGCGGAAATTTCGTCACCGCGTCTGTCTTATGAGTTGATGGCTGTACCATTCCGTCTTTTATCACGTGTCCCAAAAACTCAACTGTCTCTCGTAAAAACTGACATTTATCCCAATTAATCCGAAGTCCGGACTCACTCGCAACGTTTAAAGTCCTTTGCAATTTACGCAAGCCCTCATCATAATTAGCAGACGGAATTATTATGTCGTCCATGCATGTCAGTACAGTTCCGTCATCTATTAGTTCGCGAAACACAGCATTGATGAATTTTTGAAAGACAGCCGGCGAGTTGCACAAGCCAAATGGAACTCTTAAAAACTCGAACTGACCATCGGGTACTATGAACGCTGTATATTTTCTACTATTCTGATCTACGGCAACGTGAAAAAATCCGTTTTCTAAGTCCATTGTCGTGTATATCTTAGCACCCTGTAAGCGATCTAATTGATCCTCCACCAACGGAAGCGGGTAACGATCTTTTACAATTTTTTTGTTAAGTTGACGATAGTCTACGCAAATTCTATAAGTGCCGTTCTTTTTTTTACAATTACCACAGGACTAGCGTATTCCGAAAGTGACGGTCGCACGATTCCATCCTCGATCCACTTGGAAATTTGTTGGTTTACGATTTCTTTCTCTGCTGGAGAGAGCCGTCGCGCTCTTTGATATATCGGTACCCAGATAGTACGTGCAAAGTACGTCCGTATTGGACCTTCGTATGTCCCAGGGATGTCCGAATCATGTCCGTATGTCCGAAACATGTCCGATATACGTCCCAGGAATGTCCGAATGTGGTACGATTTACAAAGTGTGATGTACATAGGATGTCCCGTTCGGACCAATCTGGGATGTATGTGGGACGTATCTGGGGACATACGGACTTTATTTGTACATCCCTGGTACGTACCAGGGACATAAGGACGTTATTTGGACGTTCCTTACAGGACGTTTACAGGAACTACATAGAAAACGGGTTCTGCATTTTAATTTTACTTTAATCAAAATTACATATATTACAAACACATAGATTTGGCACATAGTACAATACAATAGCACATATAACACTAACATATACAGTAATTCATAACATAATAAATATATATATTTATAACAATTGTAAAATATAAATTTTTAATTTTATTATTAAATATCTTTTAAAACTGTTTGTTACTTTCCACGGTTCTCCGCTAATGTACGCCACATATTTATGGAAACACTTGATTCTTTCTGTTTATACATGTAATTGGATATCTTCGCTGCATCTGAAAATTAAAATTTCTTGGTGAGAAACATTGTCCAATAAACGGGAAGATTTTAACATGAATATATTAGGTTAGAGGGAAAGCTAAGTGGTATTTTAAATAAGCAGGTAATTTTACCTGTAATGTAAAAAAAAAGTTACTTAGTTAGTGAGTGATTGGAAAACAGAAATTGACAGGTTACGTGAAAAATGGTAACATATTGTTACAAATAATGGAAATTATATCATTGAATAATATTAAACATGTATTTTCATAAATTGATTCAAATGTTCTCTTTAAAATACGATAGAATTTTCCCTCCAACCTAATAATATTTTTGTATGTTCGTATTGTCAATAATGTTTCAATGACTGAAAAGAACGTGGTAAAATAAATATAAAATAAAAGCTTACCTGAAATCGCAGTGACGAGAGTCACCAACACAATCCTGACAAGTGGCTGAAGGCATCGAATCACTCGCACACGCTTTTTATTAATTGGAATATTACGAACATGTGTAGGCACCAGCACGGTTTACACCAGGAAAATAATATAGAGTGTATATAATATTAAGAGAATATAATATAAGAGATAAATAATATAAAGACTGTATAATATACGTAGAAAAGAAACAGAGCTTCCTTTTGCTCAAATAGGTGAATCGGCACACAGTCCCTCGTGGCCTATTGAACACACACACACACGGACTGTCCTTCGTCGTGTTCTAATTACTCGAGCATTCTCTCGCTCACTGCTTACAATACGCAAGTACATCCCTGTTATATATTCGTATCCAAAAACTAATGTTACGCCTTAACCGACAGGGGGCGACGGCCGCCAATCGCGAATAATACTAATACGCGCCTACACATGTGCACAGGGAACACGTGCTAAACTAACCTAACCTCACTTCACGTAAACGCACGGTGATGAGAAGCGACGCTACTGTGAGGTATTTGGCTGAAAAACGGGAAAATCGTATATAAAGTCTTGAAATCGGAAAAAAACTTACAAAGTTATTAGTAATATTCTTATTATTATAATATTATATATATATATAATAATATAAATATTAATAACAATACTAATTTAAATGAAATCTGAGTGTTCTGTATATCGCACTCAAAGCATTCAATTATCACTACTTTTCAAGAGTTTGGATAATCTGAGGATAAAATGTTTCGAATAAAAGTTGAACAGTACTTAAATATGTACTTAGAACAGTAGTTAGTAATTAAGAACAGTAATTAAAAATTCTATATTTAAAATTTCGAAAAAAAATTTTTTTCGACAAAAAGCAAAAATCATTTTGATTTTTTAATGTTAAAATACATTTTTTATTTTCGGCCAAATACTTCACTGTGCGACGCTTTGACTCTGACTATGTCACTCTGCTCACCTGTCACATAAGATTATTATAAGACTTAAAAAATAAACGTACTTGGACATTCGAAACTTAGGTCCCACGGATGTCCGACGGGACGTAATAAACAGATGTCCCACGGATGTCCGAAATTGAAGTCCCACGGATATCCTTAGCACCTGAAAAACGAATGTCCCTGGAACATTCGAAGCACTGAGCTGAGGCTTCTCTGAATAAAAATTTATTCGTTATTGCGAATAAAGTGACTTTATTCGCAATTTTTATTCTCTTGGTTATTCGAATGAAATTTCATTCGAATAACGCCGAACTCTGCCTGCAGCAGGTCGGCCGTATTTTCAAACTTGTGCATCCAAGCTTGATCCCGTAATTGACGGTCCGGTATACCCTCGATGATGTTTTCAACAATTTCCTCGTCGTCGATCGGCACGCGATTTCCCAGAATCATCTTGTCGTGCACGTATTCACTAAATGTTCACTTTTCTTCCAAATACGTGCATCGAATTCTTTTTTTCTTGATGCCTTGGTGATCCGCTGATTGTACATTTTCTGCATTTCCACAAATATTTCTTCAAGATTCATTTCGATGAATTCTGGCTTCGAATGAAACCATTCAACTGCTTTGTCTTTTAATCTCCAATCCAAGCATCATCCAAGCTGTACGTGTTTTTCAAGAGCCGCGCTTGCTTTTCCCACATTTCATACGTCCCGTGCTTTCCTTCGAATGTATTGAGAAGCTCGGCGATCGTTTTTATATCTGCCCTACGCGCTCTTTTTACTGGTTCCTGGTTCTGGGCTTCACGAAATCCTTGCGTTTCGCGAATCCATTCAATTTCACGTCTTGCAAATTCCAGTTCACGTTCTGCGAGATCCCTTTCTCTTCGTAATAATTCAACCTCGTTCAAAGAGTGTACATTTTGTGCTCTAGATGCATTTGACGCAACATTTTCTTCCCTGCCTATGCTGCTTGCTGAGTCCACGGTCAACTCCAGTTCGGTCATCCATTGACGCGACGGATCTGCAGACATCAGTCTGCTTATTAACTCGGTCTTCGATCCTGTCGTGATCAAATTCATTGAGTCCAGCTTTTCTTTCAGCTCTACTACCGTGAAGGAACTAGCCGTCCTCTTCGCCAGACTCATTGCATCTAATATTGGGTCTCCGTCACGAAAATTAACGATCTCGTACACAACACAATTTACGCACTTCGCACCCGCACACAGCAAATATTAGATGCACTCGCACCATCCGCAATTCAAACTTGGACGAGCCCCCAAAATGTAGGATTAATAACAATTTAATAAGCGGAACATACGTCAATTTCTGTTTATGAATCAAGAACAACTGATAAAAACATTGAAAGCTGTTTCGAGACAGCGGACACTCGGTCTCACGCACATTCACACACATGTTATCCGACTCTTGACGCACATCACACGGAATCATAGTAATATCGATATTACTACAATTATAGATCCCATTATACATAATTTATTCATCATTTCAATGTCGATTATTTGGTACCAAGAACGACCAAATCGGACACATTTAGCTCTAGATATGGTTTTTAACGTGAAAAGATGTAAAAAATTTTAAAAATCACAATATCTTAAAACCTGTTCCATAAAGAAAATTTTAACCTTGATTGTCGAATTATGCGAGAAACAATCCATAAGAAAAGTTACCTCTCATTAAATGTACATGAAATCAATTTCACTTTGTAAACTAGTGTAATTTTATTTCACTAATTAATAGAATAATCATAATATTTTTTTAGTGTTCTTTATAACACCGTTTACGGCACTTGGTATAACGGCTGGCGCTCACAGATTGTGGTCTCATCGAGCGTATAAAGCAAAGTGGCCGTTGCGATTTATATTAATGATTTTTCAAACGATGGCTTTCCAAGTAAGTTCCGACCTCCACCACTTTTCTTTCACATCAACGCCACATAGTATTTTCCATTATAACGAAAATAGTAAAATAAATATCGGTATTTAAAAATCAAATTAATTGTAAAATAAAGAACGGTAGCAGTACGACAGTTTCATTCATTGAGATTAGACAAGTTTAAAATTGGTTTAAAACATAAAGGGTTGTATATACACTGAACCCTCTTGTAGCTCGACTACGGATCTTTATCCAGAATAAATATTTTCTGCATCGAATGCAACAATTAAAAGCCACTTGAGATTCACTCCCTTTTTTTATACATTTAGAAGGTAATGTATTAACAGACTTCAATTTTTTTTCTGTCTTTCACTGTTTCGAATTACAGTAAGTCATTTTTGTCATGAATGTATATACATTCATATAACACGATGCAAAATTCCGACAAGCCTCTTATAACACGGTTTGCATATAACACGTATTTTCCATATTGCACGACTGGATAAACAATCTTCATACAACCCCTCGAATTGAGCCCCTTAGTTGACAAGTGAATTAAGTCCCTTTTCTTAATATTGCAGAAATTAGACTTCCGTGAAATATCGTACAAAAACTTAAATACACAATGTAACTTTATTATGCCACACAAGCGAAAGAACAGTTATTATGTCATTATAACTTCAAATAATATCCATATTTTTTTCAATAGTAAACAAACAGTAACGTAACGAATAATGAAATATGTTATGCACATAAGTCACAGAAATGTTTTTTTAATGCGCTACAAGTTTGCTGTACACTATGTATTAAATAAATTTATTCGTTGCTGGATTCTACACCAGTCTCTTCAATTGTATCGGTCTCTAATGCTTGAAAAAATGCATGATCAATTGGAGGGATTTTCAGTAAATCTATCATTTCTTTCTTTTTGGCCGCAAAAACAGGACCCACAGATGGATAGAAATTTTCCTGCATTATATTTTTCAACTGCAAACGCCTGCTTATTTCGAGCACGCTGAATATTTAATATTTCATACTCAACATCCACAGAAATCTTAGTTTCATAAAAAATATCGAACATTTTTCCGCGTTCATAGTGTAACTACTGAATGGTCAGCCAATTTACAGTTTGTAGCAATGTATTTTTCTTACGCTTTGTTATTCACCGTTCAAACAGTAAACAGTTTAGTTGAAAAAATTTCGTTTCTATTCATTTGATAAACCTAAAAACAAACATTATCGAATTTAACAGTAGAGTTAGTCTATACGTTCCGTAGAATAACGGAGTAAGTCCAACAGATTGGATTTGTGCCATTATTCAAGATATTGTCACAGTCATTTTATTTAGAATGTGAAATTGAATCTTATTTTTTATTAGCATAAAACAAAGTATACACAAATTAATGTGTTAAATAAAACAAGTATTCTCAATACTTACTATTTCTGTAAAAACCCCATTTTTCGTAATTTTGAACTCATGCTAGTTGTCAGCTAAGGGGCTCAATTAGTACTAGGTACTTCTAAGACTCTATTGACGTAGTTTCGACGCAACACGGAACGAATTAACCGTGTTATAGAAGGGTCGAGTGTATTTCCTAGATTTTTCCTTGACAGTGATCTGCATTCCAATGGCTATTCTTGCAGGACAACATCTACGAGTGGGTCAGAAATCACAGAGTGCACCACAAATTTAGTGAGACGGACGCAGATCCACATAACCCACAAAGGGGATTCTTCTTCTCGCATATGGGCTGGTTATTGGTCCGCAAGCATCCTGAGGTATTGAAGAAAGGCTCCACCATTGACCTTAGCGATGTGTTAAATGATCCCATCGTGGTCTGGCAGAAAAAGTAAGAGATAATGGAATTTCTTTCAAAATTCTTCTCGAATAAATGTTGAATGTGTTCACAATCAACGCGCATGGCAGCGCACGAACCAAGTTCCCTGCCTGTCCCCTCTAACCTGAACTATATGTAGAATATCGCGAACCAGAGTTAACCGCTTTTTAGCAATATTGGCACCACCACTGCCGCTCCTGTGGCTCATGTGGCTATTAAATTATATAAATATTAACTAAGCAAGAGTAAAAAAATCAGCTGGTTAGTAATCATTTTTGATGACCTCGTTATCGATACATATTGAAAGAAGGGGACTGTTAGATCAAACCATAAATTTTTTCGAATAATTTAGATAATTATCTTGAGATTTAACAAAAAAGACCCAGTTAGTAATAAATTGTTGAGAATCGTCAAATCGACATATTTGATCCCTGCTACCCCTGTTAGCTACCACAATCGAGAATTTTCGTACAGGAAATTGTTGGGCGTCTCATCAAAACGAAGCTATTCACAAAGATTCAGCTTGATAGTAATGAATTGTAAAAATAGACCTTGGATTCTGGATTATTAAGTGTTTTAAGGAATTTTTTTCGAGTTTTTCAATTTTTCCTGTTGGTTTGAATATAAAAGACAGCTGATTCCAAATTTTCAAGTTTCCAGCTTGTCTGGAAGTGGGTTAGAATTAACATGATCCTCCTCCTATATATATTTCAAGAATTGTGCGTGTTTGGCGTATTTATATCTGAGGTTCCAGGCTAGGTAGAAAGTTTATTTTTACAGGAGAGGTAGTTGATATTATATCTAGCTCTCATACAAATTTTGGTTGGTCTCAGTTACCGGGGTGAGCGGCAGTGGCGGTGCTAATATGGCTAAAAAGCGGTTAACTCTGGTTCGAATCGAGATATACTACTTCAGTACCTTTCTCCTCCAATTCCGACAGGTTGTACTTCATATTGATGCCGCTGTTCGCTTTTATCATCCCTATGTGGGTACCTTGGTACTTCTTCGGCGAGAAACTGTTATATTCCTGGTTTGCAACTGTCGCGACATATACTGTGTCCTTGCACCGAGTCTGGTTGGTGAACTCCGCTGCTCATAGGTGGGGAATGAGGCCGTACGACGCGTGAGTATACTTTCTTTCGTAATAGAGAATTATAGAAACATATTACAGTAAAGTCGCGTTTACAGTCCGAGATCGAGTACGCGATCACTGTCCAATGCCTACCCACTCCACTGTCATGCTGTTCTTCTCTACGTTCGGCTTTCTTTTGAACTCTCGGCCTGGTCGGCGCGGTAGACGCAGTCATCAACTAGAGGGGGGTTGTTGCTCGCTCGCTTCGCGTGCTTCGCAGGTGGGGGTGTTGTAGCTCGCTTTACGAGCTCGCGAGAGGGTTAGTGGTACGGATGTTATTTGGTGTGTGACTCTCCACGAGCCACACAAAGAACTTCCCGAATCGTTAGTTGCAGTATATTAGTATCATTATTTTCTACTTTCTACTTTCATGTGCGCGCATCCGGGATATTTTTCGATTATTGTAAGCGGTTACATTAGCAGTAGTTGCATAATTGAAAAAAAAAATATTTTTTTTTTAAATATGTCTAAATATATATATATATATAGTTACGTTTGCTTCTTCGGAGGATACGCCTCTTGTATAAATTGCAATGTTGAATCAACTCCTTTCGAAAAAAACTAAAAAACTACTTGACCAAAATGGACCAAAATCTAATCAGCTCTAAGTTACAGCGGGGCACATCGATTGCATCATTCATCATTCTGATCGCGTTGTTACTTTTTCAGAGAACGTTAACGAAAAATTTGATACCATAGAAACGGACATACGCGCGCACACACACACACACACACACACACACACACACACACACACCGACATTTTGATAAAAATAGTCTCAAACGACTCCAATGACCATGAAACGTGGAGATCTGCTAAAAAATCGATTTTCGATTTTCGGGGTAATTACAGTAACTTCCCTATAAATCGGGAAGTTAAAAGAATAATGTCGGTATGCGATCGCTCTCTGTGCAGAATACAGACGGTTGGAAAGTGAACACGACTTTACTGTACTATCGTGTCACGTGAAAACAAGTAATTCCACGTGACATTCTTAGAGTGTGAGCCAATAGATTGTCGAATACAATTGTAGTACAGGGTGTATAACAAGTATATGTCGTTCTTCTTAGAATTGAATTTACACGTCTGGATCACTGGACATTTGTAAAAGAAACTTGCCGCAAAGTTGTTTATACCAAAGAAAATTTCTGGTATAGTTTGTTTTTACAACAGTACAAAATTTTACATCAACAAAAACAACTTTACATTAGTATTTAATAATTTGGAAGTAGTATTCTTATGTATAACAATGAACATAAGGTATTATTTCATATTTTGCCACTTAAAATCCATAAGTTCAAACCATTACTTTTTATACACCCTGTGCATACATACAGTTGGTGTATAAAGTATTCGTACACCTTTCAATAATGAAACAACTTGTTCAACATTCTACAGTTACAATATCAAAGTCATTTCAAGGTCATGTTATTATACGTATCTGGATGTAATTTTCGATCAGCGACACAATCCAATAAAAAACAATGTAGCTATGTATCAAAAAACACCGATGGCCTGTATAGCTTCGAAAAAAATATTGTTCGCAAAATACTGGTTCCTCAAACCATTCAAATAGTACACAAAATATTTTTTGCACCCCACATTTGGAGGAGAAATTTAAGTGACCTTATTTAAATGGAACACCCTGTAGAGTGGGATCCTGTATTCTCTCTCTTCCCTACAACGTGTTTAACAAAAAGAAGTAAACAGACGCCGCACAGTGGGGAAACTTGACCTAACTCGATTCAAAAAGGAATAACTTTCGATAGAGATGAGATAGAGCGATGAAATTTTTTTAAAATTAAAGCTGAAACATTGTAGAATATGGGAAAAATATGGAGATTATGGTACGAACGTTTTTAACTTTGAAAAAATAAAAGTTTAACTGTTTAACTATAATTCGATTTTTTTAATAAACCAGAGGTCGTAGAAAAATTTTGAGGCCAGATTTGAAATCAGCGTGAAAAAATATACGGCAAATGATATATGGTATGTTAAAAAAAATTGTTTTCTGCTCGTGGTAACGTAGAAACGACTTTTTCTTGAAATTGTGCAAGTTTGACGAATTCTCTCAAGGTTAAAAACCATTCGTACTGTAATCTCCCTATTTTCCCATATTCTGCAAAGATTCAGCTTTCATTTAAAATATTAGTTGGTCCTGATCTTGTTTTTTGTATTAGTTGTTCCTGATCTTGTTTTTTTTTTGTATTGGTTGTTCCTGATCTTGTTTTTTTTTTAAATTTCCAATCTTAATATGCTTCTAAACATTACTAGACTGCAAGAAGTTTCACTTCCACCGCGCGTGGTTTTCCACACATATATTTTTTTTTTATTTTACAGAGATATATAGCCTATTAGCTATTGCTAATAGCTAAAAAAACCTACCGTGTGTGGAACAGAATAAAAAAGAGGTATGTATATAAAATACAAAATTACATTTGAAATAAATACATGGTTACGTTACGACACCACGTGCAAATACTTTTAAATTAAATATTTTTATTTTACAGAGGTATATAGCTAATAGCTAAAAACCTACCGTGTGTGGAACAGAATAAAAAAGAGGTATGTATGTAAAATACAAAATTACATTTAAATAAATCAAGTTATTCTACGATACAGAGCTCCGTCCTTTGTATTACATTTCTCGTTGTGGCCATCATTAGAGCGTCTCTTTTTATGCTATTACATGCATTTGTTATTTACCTTTGAAGATATGTTCAATCCGTTGTACATGACAGAACAATGAATAATGTTCAATAACTTTGTAATCAAATAACAAATGCATGTAATAGCATAAAAAGAGACGCTCTAATGATGGCAAAAATGAGAAATGTAATACAAAGAGCGGATCTCTGTATCATAGAAAAATGAATCACAGTTCTAACATCTGATGTAACTTGATTTGTTTTGTAAGAAATAAGTTTTCATGAAAGTTACGTTTGTACAACCCTGTATATGTATTCAGTTTGATTGAAAACGTGTATTCTACTTAGATTTTTGTAAACATTAGTATAATATAATAATAATAATAATAATATAATAGAACTGCGATCCATTTTCTATTATAAAGAGCTCCGCTCTTTGTACGAGACTTTTGTTGTCGCCATGTGTCTCGGTTTATGTTTACTACCGCCGCTTCCTATATTATGTTTATATTTATCACGTACACTTCAGAATCATACGTTTAGGAACGTATGATCCAATTCGTTAGCCACTGTGTTCTCTGGATCTGTCTCCGTTGGATTTTTACGTTTGGAGATATGTTCAATCCGTTGTACACGACAGAACCAGGAATAATGTTCAATAACTTTGGAATCACATAACAAATGCATGTAAAAGCATAAAAAAAGACGCTCTAATGATGGCAACAACGAGAAATGTAATACAAAGGGTGGAGCTCCGTATCGTAGAATAACTTGATTTATTTAAATGTAATTTTGTATTTTACATACATACCTCTTTTTTATTCTGTTCCACACACGGTAGGTTTTTCTTAGCTATTAGCTATATATCTCTGTAAAATAAAAATATTTAATGTAAAAATATTTGCACGTGGTGTCGTAACATAACCATGTATTTATTACCACGTTTTTATTAGCTCGCTTTCTTGTTTGTGTGTTTGTGAGTTTGTTTGTTTGTTTGTTTGTTTGTTCGGTGGCAAATTTTGCAATTGATTTTAAACTAACTTCCTGATGAGCTAGAGACTTGAAATCGGGCATATGGCTCAGAACTGGATGACAATGCATTATTCAAAAAAAAAAATTTTTAAAAGTCTATCCGTTTAGGAGAAATGCCAATTAAAAATATTTCCCTTTCACTTCCCCGCGAAACTACGTCATCGCGTTCAGCGATCGCCACGCCGCGCGACTTGTCCCCACTCCACGGACCCACTTTGCCCCGACGAAGCCCGACTCAGTATATGAAAAGCGAGCTAGTAGTAGTAGCCGTGCGACGATCGGTAGTACATCATTGCTTTGTTTACCAAGTGAAAGAACCGTTACACCTTTCTGCTATAATTTCGTCAAAATGTTTAAAATCAATTGAAATATACGTGCAAGAAGAAGGAGAGGAAGCCATTTGACGGTGGGGAGCATGTATGATATAGGTAATAATAATATCGAGTACGAGATTAAATTTAAAGAGTCTGTGTTTGAAAGTGTTAGAAATAATGTCTACAAAAAAAGGAGCAGTTCGTTAATGATGATTTTCACAGGGAAGCAACCAAATCACCAGGTATGTCAAAATGTTACAAAATTTGTTGAAAGTATTATATTATCAACGCAGCCATCCATTTGAATATGTTTAAAAATTGAACTGTATCAGTTTTAGTCAACTGAAACTTCGAGAATATTAGTAAAACGTTAGACTAAATTTTTGTAGTAGTAGTTACATATTTATTAGAAACTAAGTGAAGTTATTGCGTACAAAATAAATATGTATATTATTTTTTTCAGTGAATTCTACTATTCCGAGTAAATCGTCGCGCTGCTCACCGATGACGTCACAGCGAAGCTGTTTAGCTTTGTTCTATAGGTAGTGTTGTGTTTATAAAGTATTATACTAGTATTTGTTTACCAAGCGAAAGAATCGTTACTCCGAGATTCTCCGTCGAACCATTATATAGACATTTGGGGTACAATATTTTTTTGAGCCAAAAATTCCTTCTTTTCATATAGGTGTCCTGATTACCCTATTTAATATTTAACGCAGTCAGTTGAGGATGTTTGCTCTCAATATATTAAATAATTAATAAATAATGAAATCAATAAAATCTATATACTTTTTCACAAGTTGCAAGGTATATCTTTTATTTAACACTATTCCTACCGATACTTCACGTGTACCTATTCCTACTGCGACCGGTCAAATCACCGGTCTTTAGCACAACTTATATTTTTACAACGTTTTTATTAGCTCACTTTCTTGTTTGTTTGTGTTTTTTAATATAGAATGAAGATAATAGACAATTTGACAGTATAAAATTAAAAAGCAGAAAATAATTATTTAAATAAAAATAAATTTTTAAAAATACCACGTTTTTAAAACGGTCTAAAAAGTATAAAATAATTTGAAAAAAAATAAAATGGACTAAAAAGTATAAAATAATTGAAAATAAAAATAATTTGAAAAAAAATAAAAATAAAATGGACTAAAAAGTATAAAATAATTTTTAACAAACGGACTAAAAAGTATAAAATAATTTTAGAAAACGGGCTAAAAGGTATAAAATAATTTGAAAAAGCAAATAAAAATTTGAAATTGTGAATTTTGAATAACTGTGAAAATACTTGTAAGATTTAAAACGAAAAACGTGGGGCGCATGCAATAGATAATTGATGCATGAATAGTTCACCTAAATCACTAAAAATTTTATTTTTACTGTTGTGTGAGATTTCTCAACGGCTGCTACTCTCTACATTCCTTATTATTATCTTGCGCCCCTCGTTTTTCGTTTTAAATCTTACAAGTATTTTCACAGTTATTCAAAATTCACAATTTCAAATTTTTATTTGCTTTTTCAAATTATTTTATACCTTTTAGCCCGTTTTCTAAAATTATTTTATACTTTTTAGTCCGTTTGTTAAAAATTATTTTATACTTTTTAGTCCATTTTATTTTTATTTTTTTTCAAATTATTTTTATTTTCAATTATTTTATACTTTTTAGTCCATTTTATTTTTTTTCAAATTATTTTATACTTTTTAGACCGTTTTAAAAACGTGGTATTTTTAAAAATTTATTTTTATTTAAATAATTATTTTAAATGTAATTTTGCATTTTATTTTATATATACACACCTCTTTTTTATTCTGTTTCACACACGGCAGGTTTTTTTAGATATTTTTACCTATTAGCAATAGCTAATAAGCTATATACCCAGATAGCCAAACGTAACTCAGGTAGAAATAGGGTAGGGCGTACCGAGGTCAGGTATAGGGAATTATACGGGTTGAACGTCGCTTGGACGTGCCGAGGGTAGCCCCTACCGCGTTTCTACCGAAGGCCGATATGTCACTGAGGGCTCGTACCGTACCCTCGGTAGAAACGCGGTAGGGGCTACCCTCGGCACGTCGTTCCTCGTTTCTGCCAAGTTTTAAGTAGGTCCCAGATTGTAAGAGGGCAGCACGGTCCCATTAATGTGCACATTATTTTATATATCTACCCTCTCCGTGCCGAGGGTAGCCCCTACCGCGTTTCCAGCGAGGGTACGGTACGAGCCCTCAGTGACATATCGGCCTTCGGTAGAAACGAGACATTTGGCTATCTGGGTAACAGAAAGATAGCACCTGTTTAATCAGTATAAAAAAGGATAGCGTAGCCGTTCCACGTATCGACGACCGAAGCGAGAAATTTTATACCGGCACGAACAAATAGAATCGGATTTACTTTTCTCCGGTTACTAACATTATCTGTTATCTCCCAGATAGCCAAACGTAACTCAGGTAGAAATAGGGTAGGGCGTACCGAGGTCAGGTATAGGGAATTATACGGGTTGAACGTCGCTTGGACGTGCCGAGGGTAGCCCCTACCGCGTTTCTACCGAAGGCCGATATGTCACTGAGGGCTCGTACCGTACCCTCGCTGGAAACGCGGTAGGGGCTACCCTCGGCACGTCGTTCCTCGTTTCTGCCAAGTTTTAAGTAGGTCCCAGATTGTAAGAGGGCAGCGCGGTCCCATTAATGTGCACATTATTTTATATATCTACCCTCTCCGTGCCGAGGGTAGCCCCTACCGCGTTTCTACCGAGGGTACGGTACGAGCCCTCAGTGACATATCGGCCTTCGGTAGAAACGAGACATTTGGCTATCTGGGTATCTCTGTAAAATACAATAAATAGAAACGAACTGTGACGCACTATAAACGTGTCGGCAAGCCTTCTGCTTTCGTGCTCTCTCTCTCTCTCTCTCTCAAACCGCACGAGAGTCTGCGCACTAGCCACTTCCAACTCGATCGGATTTATTACGTTCTACATTTGTTTTTGTCATTATTATTATTTGTTTATGTAAATAACACGTGTTGGTTAGAAACAAACTGTGACGCACTATAAAATCCCGGCAGTGTGATTTTCAACTCGCTCGTAACCAGCTATCACTTCCGTTCTCTCAGAACGTCATATCCGTTCTCTCAGAACGTCATATCCGTTCTCTCAGAACGTCATATCCGTTACATCAGAAAATTGTTACCCTCAGCAAAGAAGTTTCACTTCAAAAATTCATCGCTCTACCTCATTTCTATCGAAAGTTATTCCTTTTTGAATCGAGTTAGGTCAAGTTTCCCTACTGTGCGCCGCGCCAAATCAGCCTTACGTTGCTACGGAGCGTACAAGAATACGAAAAATTCAATACAGTAGTTGCAATAGTTTTTTGTGAATATCTCGGAAACTGAAAGCGATCCCCCTATATTGGAAAAGGTAAAAGTTGTTCAAAATGTCGAACTCTATAACATTACCGGTTTAGTGTTAATCGGCACGAAACAAATAACATGTTCATTTGAATTGATCATTGTTGTTCAAAAATGTCTAATGCGATGCGTTTTCACAGCGCAATCGGGCCAACCGAAAATATCGGCGTCGCCATAACCTCATACGGCGAGGGCTGGCACAATTACCACCACGTGTTCCCATGGGACTACAAAGCAGCCGAGTTGGGGAACTACAATATGAATTTAACCACGGCTTTCATCGATTTCTTCGGGAAAATAGGCTGGGCATACGACATGAAAACCGTTTCTCCCGAGGCTGTACAGAAACGGGCAAGACGTACCGGTGATGGGTCGATGTAAGTATTTCAATATACTCAGAAAATGTCATTTGTCTTCGAATGTCATACATTGGAAACGTAAACTGTATTGTACGGTGCAAACAATTTGGAAAATGCACTACTGTACAAATGAAAGAAGCACCCAGTACAATTATATGATATAATAACAAACCATATTTTTATGTAGAAATTGTATTGTACAATGATCGATTTATTGCATTTAACACTAGATTGCCCAAGGAAGTCATTTTGACTGCTTTTTAATTTCAATTAGAAAAACAATTATGTATATAATGACACAATTTCTTAGAATTTTGTGACTTTTTGTACAACATGTAAATGCATTTATTAATAATTGTAGTTACCTCCCCCCTCCTTCATTTCCGCTATATATATACTTGATAAGTTGCAGTTGCTCAATAAGCTGAAGTATTGTAGTACTTGTTATTCGAATCTTTATGCAGTGATACTTGTTCTAATAAGTTGTTCTAACAAATTTTTTTTATTGTTAATATTTACTAATAACTTGTTATATAACTGTAAATAATATAAAGAATATTAAAAATTACTTTTAAACAAATTTCTTTACACATTAGTTATTTTTTTCTCAATGCAGTCATTTTGACTGCTTTTGGGCAATATATGTAGGTATATATGTACTAAGTTTCAGTCTTTCTAGTGTTAAAGCATTAAATAATCTGCAATACAGTAAAGTCGCGTTTTGTCCAACAGCCTGTGTTTTGCACGGACAGTGGTCGCATATAGCCATTATTTTTTATGACTGTGTCTGCCGCACCAAGCTCGCCGAGAGTTCAAAAGATAGCCGAACGTGGAGAAGAACAGCGTGACAGTGTAGAGGGTAAGCACTGGACAGTAAACACGACTTTACTGTAGCACATATTCTCAGAACTATTAAATTAAAAGCGGAATCCTTTTTCAAAACTTACTGTGTTCTTTAATGATTTTTTGCACTTTTCTATTAAATATGGCTGGGTTCTTCTTTCTTTTTATCAGTAGTAGATATACATATGTTTGCTGTGTTTGGAGACTAGAAAATAAATCAAAATTCCAATTACATAAGCTTCTTCGTTTGCTCAACAGATACGGCCAGGCGCAAAAACATGTTCATAGTCACGAGGGTGGCAAGTGGGGTTGGGGAGACAAGGACATGGAGTCCGAGGAGATCAAGGAAGTAGAGATCATAAACAAATCCAATTAATGTAATCGTAGTTAAGAGATTTCGCGAGAATGTCGGGATGATTTCCTGCGGAAGGGGTCCGGTATATAAAGAGAAGTGATCAATCAATCATAATGTCAAATTACATCTTTATCGGTGACAGTCGTGTGTATAATAAATATTAAGAAATGTGTAAAATAAATATTAATTAACTCTGAACTCAAAATGTAATTGTCATTTCTGGTGCAAACGAATAGTTTTCAAGATATTTGTGAAAAACTTCAGCGACTACATATTGAATTTTGGGGTGTACTTCCGAAAAGCTCATATCAACGATTTTTTTATGCTCTGGATTCTTTCGTATTTTGACGTGCTGATTACGAATAGGATAGAAAAATTGGCGCAAATGTTATTTTCAAATCGGAAGCCCTGAAAAATAGCCCTATACGCTATTAAGTTAGTCTATACGCCAAGTTTTTCATTAAACTGTAACGGTCAAACTATGACAAAATGATGAAAATGAGGTTGGGATGCTCATAGTGATACCATAAGTGTATTGAGTAAAAATTATTTCAGTTGGAAAAATATTTGTTTTTACAGTTTATTTTACAATTGTGTTTTTAAACAGTTGCAATGCTATCATAGCACTAGAAAATTGAAAAATAAAAATAATGATAATATAGCTTCAAGTGTCCTCTTTCCGGACCCGTTTCTAAAAACACGGATACTTCAAAATTGGTGACATGAAAATTGTTTGAAGTGAAGGCAGGGTATGCTAGATCAGCCTTACTGATGAGTCCACTAGCAGATCCGGACGAAACGCACACACAATTTTAATCATATTCATAAGTATAGACAGTTTTGAATAGGCTATCCAAGATTAATTTGTCGGAAGATTGACGCGAATTGTACAGATAGGACGAAGGGGAACTTTAGCCCGATCTCATTGAAAGTTGACTCTACGAGACACTGCACGACGCGACACAATTCGTGACCACAGAAGTACATACTAGCCCCCGAGAGCAAAAATTTACGTGTTTATATATCCCCTAGAATGAATGGGGTGGTCTGTTCATGATCTAAGGTCGCGTAGGACCAGATTCTCGTTTTTCGTTATTTCCAAGTAAATCGAGCCAGAGCTCGGTCTTCGTTAAAAAGGGCAATTATGATATGAAAAGATTATCTGGAACGCATCCAGCCAGAGACGATCTTGAAGAGATTCCTGTGAGAAAGTCGAACGGAATCTGTTCTCCAACCGTCACGCGCGTAATGACACCAATTACGCTAGAAAAAAAAATCACAAAACCGAAAGCATTAAATCCTAACGCGACGAGGGACAGAAAGACCAAAGAAATGATAGAGAAGATACGGCAATCCATAGAAGTAACATCGCATATAATGTCACTGCCGTGTAATGCGCGATACGTAGCCTGAAATGCAAAAAGATTATGTATAATAAAATCGAATCCATTATTGATCATAGAAATTGTAGTACTATAACATTAAATATTACTTGGCATATTTAGCACGTCCTTTCTCCACGGATTGTTCATCTATTGGATCATTCATCAAGTATACACGAATGCCTCTACAGTTGTTGTATACATAGCATTGCCAATTTATGTTCTCTACGTTGAAGTTAAAAAGAGTCCGATCGACAGCGTTTAATTTCGACCACATTTTTCGAAGGTTTTCGTTCCGAAAGTCCCACTCTTGCGTCGTGAAAAGACGTATTACGGAACTAAATTTATTTATTTTCTTGTACGCATCTACCAAACTGAAAAATATAATATTTTCTATTAATGAAAACAACGATACGTTGATTTTGTGTATTGTTATAAGTATAATATCGACCGGGAAAAAATTAAATTTAGGGGAGTCAAGGACAACATTCTGAACAACTTTTCTCTATACATCTACCCGTCGCTCGGACTTAGTTCTCGAGATAATTGCAAGAAGCTATTACTTGTACTGTATTAAAGTTTTCGTATTCTTGCACGCTCCGTGGCAACGTAAGGCTGCTCCGGGGCGGCGTCTATTTACTTCTTGCTTTTTAAACACGATGTAGGGATGAGAGAGAAAACAGGATCTCACTCTATTGTATAGCTTGATACATATATAGGGTAAGCTTTCAATTTTTAAATACTACTCCGCCCCCTCCATGACCTAACCACAGGTCGGTCTGTTTTCATAATCTTTGCATTATAGCTGTCATCCAGAATTTGAACTAGTAGTCGAAAATTCATGCAAACAGAGTGAGTTGTGGTTAGTTCGTGGGAAGGGACGGAGAAGACCACACAGACACAAATCTAGGAGTAGTCTCTCAAAACTGAAAGCTCAACTCATACAGGGTGTCCCACCCGATTTCGACATCTTGATTTTCTCGCTATTGTTACTCGTAGCAACAAATGTTTCAGCGGAGACTTGAATGATAGATTTATAGAGAAAAGTTATTCAGAATGTTGTTCTTGACTACATATGTCAAGGTCAAAGTCAATGGAGTTGCCTCCCCTAAATGTAATATTTGTCATAGAACGTACATAGGTTTCCGACCCACAAGAAGTGCAATTGTGTCCACAATATACGCCGGTATTGTATGTACGAAAAAGGCGCATATTTGATGGACAATGAAGTATCTATTCAGCCATATCATGTAGTACCAAACTACTTTAATGGGGGGGTCTTGAAAGACATACAGGCTAGAGTATTGCATAAATGTGTGCCAATCGAGTGGATTTTGAGGTGAAGCCACCGAGTTGTAAACAGGTATCCTTTCTTCGTCCTGCATACTTGGCTTTTGCTCCAATTTCGCTGCAACTTTTCTACAAAATCATTTACAGTCAGTTTCTTCAGTTAATTTCGGGTAAGCGAACCTAGAGAAACGGAAAGATTCAACAGCACTGATCAGTTTCACAAAACAACAAAAATTAAGACAATTAAACCGGCAGAAATCTGGAAAACCATTAAATGCTTAACACAATATTTAAATAAAAATAAATTTTTTAAAAATACCACGTTTTTAAAACCGGACTAAAAAGTATAAACTAATTTTACCTAGTCCCATACAGATTAATAACCTAGTACGGATAGTCTTGAAAATTTGTGATTGCGAATTTTGAATAGCTATGAAAATTCTTGTGAGATTTAAAACGAGAAACGTGAAGCGCATAGATTAGATGCATCTTCGGCCCAACGGTTTTCGTTTACTACTACTTGTACTACTTGTTTTTATGTATTAGTAATTGTAGTATTTGTTTAACTTTAACTAGTATCTTGTACTACTTGTTTAGTTTGAATTAGTGACTTGTACTACTTGTTTCACTTATTCTACTGACTTGTACTATTTGTTTGACTTATACTGACTAAATTCTAAATGCACGTCATCCAGTTCTGAGCTATGTTGAAAATTTCAAATCTCTAGCTCATCGGGAAATTAGTTTAAAATCAATTGCAAGATTTATACCGAACAGACAGACACACAGACAAGAAAGCGAGCTAATAAAAACAAGATAAAAACTAAATCGGTCGGCGATTAAATTAAGTGTACACCTTTTTACAACTAATAACAGTTTTAAAATTGGACCCAACCGTTTACTAGATAATGTATGAAAAAGATTAATCAATAATCACAATTTGTAAGGAATATTTAAAAATCACAATTTCTAACTTTTTCATCTGTGCCTGTAATGAAAGTATGCCATTTAAAGTGTCCAAGATACACAGCATCTTGAATCTAAATGGAAGTCAGTAGACAACGAATCTTTATGCAAAATGAAAACTTTCAATCTAAATTGCAACAAACTGCAGGAAAAGAGTTTATTTTTTTCTCAATATGTTCAACAGATTGACTAATGTAACAGCGATTTTGATAATTATTTAGAAGTTAGGCCTTCTCTCAGATATTGATGAAATTTAAATATGTTGTAGATTCCTACGTTTTGAACAACTTTATCCTATACATGTTACCGCCGCTTGATTTTAGTTTTCGAGATATTCACAAAAAACTATTGCTAATACTGTATTGAGCTTTCCGTATTCTTTCACACTCCGTGACAACAGTAAGGCAACTCTGACGCGGCGTCTGTTTACTTTTTTTAAACACCCTATGGAGATGAGATAGAAAATAGGGCCTCACTCTACATATACATATAGGGTGATACATATATAAGGTAAACTTTCAATTTTGAAAGACTACTTATACGTATTAGCAATAGTTTTTTTGCGAATATCTCGAAAACTAAAACCGAGCGGCGGTAACGTGGAAAGGGCAAAGTTGTTCAGAATGATGACTTTGACAACATACTTGAAGATTATCAAAATCTGAGATGAGGTCCAACTTCTAAATAAATGCCACGACTCTAAATTCTTCTAATGTTCCTATTATTTTAAATTGTACCTGCCTATTTTTCTCATAAATGCATATAATATAAAATGAATATGCGACTAAAATTTTCACCTATTCCAAATGTCCCAAGCAGCAGCAACAATGTTCGCTATAACATAATCCGCAGGTATGATTTCTGCTTTACACTCGGGTACGCAATGAAGCGAATGCAACAATCCAATACCAACTGCCAATGATATACCGGTAGCACCATTGTAATTGTTTACCCATGATGACAGTGGTTCCTCAGCCGTTGATGTGACAATAGAAGGTCGAACAATCCCTACTGGAAAGTCATCTGCGTGTTTTAGTACTGCATTCTCTGCGGCTGCTTTCGTAAAGATATAGTTATTCGGGCAATTCTGGAGCAATCTACAAGATATACAACAATTGTAATTTATCGTAACTACTGTTGTCATTTTTGCAACAATGCTTACGAAGGTCCTGCTGCTAGGAGTCTATCGTCGTCCAAGCAATCTACCAATGTTATCAATTTATCGGCATCAATGGGAGGCGGGTA
Organism: Lasioglossum morio; assembly: GCA_916610235.2. Lineage (NCBI taxonomy): Eukaryota > Metazoa > Arthropoda > Insecta > Hymenoptera > Halictidae > Lasioglossum > Lasioglossum morio. Next base: position 183,660 of record CAKAJA020001046.1, on the reverse strand, counting down.
ATGGATTTCGTCGATCGTTTTGTTAACGCACTGCGAGAATGCAGTCGACACGTAGACGAATGCCTATAAACGGATTAATTAAAGACAGATTATTTCATTGTAAATGTTTCAAAAAATTGTTAGTGTACCTTCAAGTTTGACAGCTGTTTCGCCCACAACAACAAGCATTTTGTAGTTCTCACATTCGTGTTCACACCCACACGGAGTTTTTCATTGAACCGAACAGTTGCAGCAACGTGAAAAATAATATTCGTATCCATCAACGTTGCTTTAACTTCCGGTGTCATGCCAAAGTCATTTTCAGCAGCGTCACCCTCGATCATCACGATTTTGCTTAGAAAATTTGGCTGCTCCTTCTTTAATCTTTCGTAGATCTAGATTCATAAAAGATATTGATTACTACTCTATCATTATTTACATATTTGTTCGAGTACATTACGTACAACATCCTCGAAGTTTTCTCTAAATCGTTCTTCCACGGATTTCCCCATTTTCGGTCTTATCAGCATGTAAATGGTTTTAATACCTGGGCAGGACCTGTAATTATGTGACTTAGGCGTGTTGATAAAAATATAAACTGTTTTATTTGTATGAAAAGAATTTTAATGATTCAGCAACGGGGGACTCATTTATCTTTAACAAAATGATAATTAAAAAATACAAGTTTGTCAGCTTGAATTGATTGTTTTATTTTGATTAGATTTAGCTATTATACGATAATAATTCAATGCGAAATTAAGTAAATACATATACCATTTGAATAAATGTTAAAATGCTTGAAGCCAAATTGGAAAATAGTTATCCTACATTTTCGAAAATTCGAAAAAAAGTCAGTTTTGATTTACATGTTCTCTACATTAGAAAAAAATCAGTTCCATTTTTATTTCATAATATAATCCGTTGTTTTGTTAATCTTTTAAAACGAGGAATTAACATAATTTACATTCACATTAATTTATACAATTGTGAGATTTGTCTGAAGACATTTCCCTAAACATTTCTCGTATAAAATGGTAGTAGCCAATTCTTCGTGAGTGTTCAAATTGCAATTATACTTGTTCATGTTACATCGAAGTATGAAGGCTTAATATGAAAAATTGAATATGTCTGTCTTTGAGAAGGATCACCTCAGTAATTTTTCGGTGAGTAATATCCCCAGGAAACCTGTCCCACCTGTTACCAGAACCTTCGTCCCATTATAAATTTCGGCGATTTCGCTTTTCCCATTATTCTCCGAAACTTGTGAATTAGATTGATTCTTCGTTAACGTGTCACTCCTGTCGGAAGTCATCTCGTCGGTATACCTGTTACACTTGCCTGATTCTCAAAGTTTAATATGAGAACTTGTCAATTATACGTTTTTCAATTCTATGTATAATACAGAATGTCACGTACTCTAATCAAAGATGAAGTTCTACTGTGAGCAACGAATGCTTTCGAACGCTCTTTAAAACAGAATTACCTTTTTATGATTGTACTAAACGACCTGATTTTTTTATAATCAATTCGAAGCATTGGTTTACGAAATAATATGCAAAAAAGAATTTCTTAAAATTATATACAATTAACGAGGTTACATGCAAAAAGAAAAAAGGCTTTTTTAAACCTTTTATTTAATGATTTAAAATTATATCAAAATTATATATATAGACACGGTTATACTTGCCGTGTGGACTCAAAATTAAATTAATTGATATCGTCTTGATTCGCAAGCTAGCGATTGCCTTAAATTACGGAATAGAATCGCGGGACCTAACAGTTTGGAAAAATGCCTTTTTTATTTTTGCATGTAAATTTGTAAATTATAATTTTTTGGAAACTCGTTTTTGCATATCGTTTCATAAACCAATGCTTCTAATTGATTTAAAAAAATCAGGTGGTTAAATCAGGTACAATTGTAAACAAGTTTTACAGGACGTTCGAATACATTCGTGGCTCACTGTATATAAAAGTTACTAAAGAATTTCAGTAATCAGGTAAACAAATAATGTTGTCTTTCGTATCACTCACCTGGTCTAAACTCTAAACTAACTCCAATCGCGATAAATAATTCAGTGCGTACTCAACAACGAATGAATTTCAACTGCGAATTGTTCGCCTCGGAAACAATAGGTAAAATAGAAACACACACAGTTATAAGAATGCATATACATTGTACCGTGTGCATCAGATCTCATCACATTCTAATTTAAATTATTCTTTGTTCGTTTCATTGAAACGTTGCCACAATGGGGTATATGTCTGATTTCAGCGGTCATGAAGCAATTTTAAAAATTTTACATAAATTGAAAATTTTTTATGGCTTGAGTTAGTTGAATGTCTGATGAACAATCTCCCATCATTCGTTTTCCCATTCATGCATCCGTTAAGTACTGAAGTCGGAAGTTTGAAGTTTCGTTAAACGCTTTCATTTCTCAACGAATTCACCTATTAGTAATTTTACCTTATTCACATACACTAACAGATTTTTGTTTCATATACTATTTTAAAAAGATATTTTAATTGTAAATGATTACACTTTTCGATATTGTAAATAAAATAGATGAATAACATAAAAATATTGATTATTCTTTGTAATAACTATTTTAAAAAGATATTTTAATTGTAAATGATTACACTTTTCGATAGTGTACATAAAATAAACAAATAACGTTAAAATGTTGATTATAATCTGCAATCTTTATTGAAAAATAGCTACAAACTTTACAATCTGGCACGCTCCTCTTTATGGACAAATTTTGCACTCAAAACATTCGTTTTAGTAAAAACAGCATACCGTATAAAAAGTAGAAATTTCATGCTTTAAAATGGTTCGTTTTCATCAAATTTGGATAAATTTTAGCAAAGTTACAGCATTTTCAATATGGAGCGAATTTTGAACTAGCTGTGGCCGCTGAAATCGGGCTGATACACCACTGTGCGTTGTCCGGAGTATTTATTATTTGATCCAATCATAATTGCAAGAGACATTAACAGAATTAGATAAAATAATCTATATAAAACTGAGTTTATCAAATTGAGTTATATAGAACACGCATGTTTTTATAGATTCTGCAATTGCAGCAGAATAAATATTTAATGCAAATACATATACAAAATAAATATATAAAATTGTAGTAACATATTTTTAGACAGGATGTTGTTGGGTCCTTAATGGCAGGAAGGTAGACATAAAACAGAAAGGCCTGGCGAAAGCCAGGCCCAAGGAAAGAAAGCTATTACAGAGAAAGCGTGCCTAACGAAAACCGGGTCCAAGAGTCGGCTGAGTTTTCCCAGGGGACACACAGGCTATGGAGGTGAGTGCGGGTGTATGAATTATTGGAAATATGGGATAAATAAACAGAATCTAGTTTTAAAGAAACAAACTGTCATTTATTCAACTTCAAGGAATGACGTCGTAACACGATGAATGCCATAGAGAAAATGAATGTAAAACAAAAGTAACTTATGAAGTAGTATTCAAATGTATTAAACAAATTCATTTTTGTTTTATTGATTATACTATTTCAAATAAACCAACAGGGGGTGCCGGCCATCTACCGGAGGCGGGCTCCGGTGGGGTGGCGCGTGGGAGGGGTGTGGGGATGGTCGGGGTGTGCGAGTGCGCTTTCGACGACCCTTCCTTGTCGGTGTCGGCGCCTTCTTGCACTGGTCGGGCGGCGGTGGTGGGGGACTCCCATGGCTGGTGCTCCGAGCAGCGCACGAAATCTCTGGGAGCTGTGGGCGGACCGAAGTGGGGTTCGGGTTGCTCAACTGGAAGGCTCCAGGGATGGGGACACCGGGCGGGTCCCTCCGCCCTAGGTCTGTTATTAGATTGGGCACGGGGGGGGGGGGGGCGAAGGCAGGTCAGTGGCTCAGATGGTAGAGCGTCTGATTCGTAGCAGGAAGGGCCGGGGTTCGAATCCCCGGTGCGGCAAAAATTTCCAAGATGGTTTTTCCCTCGCTACGAGTTCGGTCCCTACTGTAGCAGTCATGGAGCGACCAATATTGTCAATGATTTCCACTTTATTCAGGGAATCAGCGAATTATTGGAAGCCCAAGTTGACCACCCCGCCCACAAGGGTGCCCGTCGCTCTGTCTCCTCTGTTAAGGGGGCAGAGGAAAAGGGGGCTGGTCAGCGATCAACGGAATGAGGCTCGCAGTGGCTCAGTGGTTAGATCATGTGCGACCTCGGATTAAAAACGGTACGCTTATACAGCAACAATCACAGGAACGGAACCAAAAACCTTATAAGGGTGAAAGTCTGGTGGACGGAGCTACTCGCTGAACACCGACCGACAACCCGGGGATGGTGGACACATCCAAACAATCAGCCATATTTCCCAGAGTATGCCAAGCCCACCCAGGGGGAAGATCTCGATGAAACTGATATCTAATCTCTCAGGAGATAGATTTCGGTAAAGTTGACGAACCCTTCCCCCTTAACCCCAACGCGAACTAGGCTCGGCAGGTGAAGACCGCATGGAATTGATATCTTGACCAAAAAAATCAAGATTTCGATGAAGTCGGATCGGACACGAAGTTGCAAGTAACTTCCTCCCACGCTTATACATGCCATGCATCACGGTACCCTTACATTTGAATCATCTAAGTAGACTCACAGACTAGGCGAGGGACTAGCCCAAGGGACTCCAGCGGGAGTGGGTAAGTTTCCAGACTATCCGGAAACAGACTAGGGACGAGATTCAATACTTGACATACTCAACATGGAAATATGGTGAAGTCGGGTGGAGTCATAAAGGGCAGGCGAGACACCCTGCAGGTCTGAAGGTGAGTGGGTCCAACGTTCACTCCGAGCCGTAAAACAGCTCAAAAACTCAAACAAATTAGGTAGAATGGCCCGCCTCATCAATGATGACCGTCCCGTCTAGTAGGCTGAAGACTCTGAAAGCGGCCCGGGCCATGTAAAACAGAGGAACAGCCGAAAAACGAATGGATAAATGCAACCCACTAAAGACCCGAGAGCCGGCAGCGCCATTTGTGATACTGGTGATAATGATCCGGTGTGCCTTAAGGAAGCGAGGGATGGCCGAACAATCCTTCCCCGGCAAAGCATTGAATACTACTACTACTACGGGGGGGGGGGAGCTTTACTCCCTCCAGGACGGTTTGTTAGCTAAGGGGGTGGCCAGTTGGGTTCTCGGAGATACTAGTCCCCCCTTACATTAGCTTAGTTAGGTGGGCTTTGTTAGCCTGGTGACCCCCTCCTGGAGGTAGCCCCACATAACCGCCGACTCCCCTCCCCCCAGGGTAGTACTGGTATGTATAATGCATTTCCACACGTTAAAAAAAAAGAAAAGGTTTGATTAGGACAGAATATAGAGCGTATTTGGCGAGAAACAAGGGCTAATATTCCCCGTTACGGAACGCGGAAAAAACATTATGTTGGATATATTGCAGAATTTTTATTTCGTCGATGCCATAGTTTTGACAGTAGAATAACAGCATTTCTTGAAATGATGGCCGAAATATTTCCTGTTATATAAGATTAATAATAAAATATACAACTCTTCAAATAGAATCGTCTATTGTATTGAGGGAAAAACCTCATCCCTGCTAAGAAATAGAACCTAGACCTATTCCGATCACTTTTCGAGATGTTGAAACTTTTTTGCGAATATTTCGGAAACTAAAGCTGAGCGGTGGTAACATGTATAGGGAAAAGTTGTTCCTAAAGTAAATAATTACCACATTATTAAATAAAAAATGTATTTTACCGTTCAAAAAATCAAAATTATTTTTTTTGTAGAAAAAATATTTGTTTTCGAAATTTTCAATATAAAATTTTGTACACGTTTAAGTACTGTTCTACTTTTATACGAAACATTTTGTTGTCGAATTATCCAAAACTCTTGAAATGATGCAGCTTGGTGCATCTCTTGCAAGCGTCCTAATCTTTATTGATTCCAAGTAAGCCCTTATTACGTATGCGGCCGCGGCCGTCGGTGATTTTCGGCCCTTCTGGAGTTATGCATCGAAACGCATGGCCTTTTTAGAAATCTAAAGACTTTTCCGAGAGTCAATGGAGATAAGGGCTTGCAACTGCTGCGGCAACTGTAAACTCCTTTTCCAGGAAGTCGTTTTTCTGTAACCCCCACCCTTGCCTAGTCTGTTTCTGGCTTGGGTTTTGACAGTATATAAAGGCATGGATTCCCTGCATAGTTGGGCTTTCATCTCTAGAGTTCACGTTGTGCGCGTTGGTCCACGTCGTGATTTCTTTCATTATAAGATCGGGTATAAATTCTCCATCGTTGTATTTCTTCCGGTACGAATCCCATCGCGGGATTCTGTAGAAGCACAGCCCCCGCACTCCTCGGTGCGTTAACACAGAGAGACTTAGTCCGCGACATCTTACACTAAACATTTGTATTGACATGGATAAGATTATATCATTGTGTGTGAATTCACTTGCAGTTATTTCAACCACGCTATTCCTTATTCGATTTCCAGTTGTTAGTATCTTACGACGATACACTTTTACCGCTCGAGGTGTATCAGAATTCAATTTATAAGTTAGGCCTTCTGTCCACGGAGCGTAGCGTCATCGTCACGTAATCGTCTATACGCGAAGCGTGTACCAAACTTCACGTTATTACTAACAGAAACCAAAGATGTCGAGTGACGAGGAGACTTTGATTTTTTATAATTATATTCGACGGAGAAGAAGAAGAATAAGAAAATTAATTCTATATAATAATAAATATAAATAATAACGATATCGAAGAAACGATGCTATGGACGAGATATCTCGTCACCATGATTTCGTCCTACAATACTATGCACAAAAGATGTACTTTCACACATGTTTGTACAAATAGTAGGAAAATTCAATAAGAAACAATTAACAATAATTAAATATTAACTGAATCCATAATAAAAATGTATAATATGTTGAAATAATAGCTAATTGAGTGTGTAGGCGAAAAAACAAATTAAACCCGCTCATGAAGCGATATCTCGATATTGGTCGCAAACTTCATTCATCATGACGTTTGCCGTACGACAGTGTCGTACGCTAGGCGTAACGCCGTATTCTTACATATATGTATACAGTGAGCCACGAAAGTATTTGAACGCCATTTAAAACAGAATAACGTTTTTATAATTGTACCAAACAACCTGATTTTTTATAATCAATTCGAAGCATGCCTTTATGAAATGATATACAAACAAGATTTTCCAAAAATTATAATTTACAAGGTTACACGCAAAAATAAAAAAGACATGTTTTAAAACTTTTTTATTTATTTCATTTTTTATTTAATATAAAATTAATATGATTTGTTGATGAAATCAGTGTTTGCGGGAAACTGTTGTTTGTCCTTATGAGAGCATATTTTGAGCTGCACAAAGGTTCATTTGATAGAGGAAGGTTGATCGCGCTTCGCTCAGCTCATGATTTCAGTAAAAAAAATCGTTTTGTATTAGAAAAATACATGGGAACCTGAGGGTGGTTGTGTCGATTTTTTCCCCAACTTTGGACGATCATATCAAATAGATATAAACATAATCTCGTTAGATCGTGAGCTGAGCGAAGCGCGATCAACCTTCCTCTTTAGAATGACTAGTGATATTCTTGTAATATTCATGGGTTACGGTACCCCCTTAATTGTGGCGCCCCGGTGGTGAAATAGACATCGGCTAGTCCACTCCCTTGTTCCACATGTGAGGCGCCCCGGTGATGAAACAGGCATCGGCTAGTCCTCCGTGTACCCTTCCTACCTATTCTAAAATCTTTCCAAAAACCTAAACTCCCTCGGTTTCCGCAAGCTGCCGAACCTCGGCTCGTAACACCCTCTGTTTCTGAATAGACTGTCTGTTTTAACACATATATCCGGAGGGTTAAAAGTCAGCAACAGTCGCGACCGCATACATATCAATGTGATACACATTAAACATGCATCCTCGTAATGTCATAATCTTTTAAACATTCAGACCTAACTTACATATAGATATCGTAAATTAGGGTAATTCCTCATTTAAAACGATTTACACTGCAACGAATTATCATTTCTGACGTCAATATTGACATTATAGTTCAAAAGGTACATCCGGTCTTTACAGAACCAATGCCACAGCGTTTCTAATACGACTGAAATTTATAAATATCTTGATGAATAGTAAGAAAAACAATGCAATTCCCAGACGTGTTTACGGAAATTTCTACATCAGAAAAGAACTTCACAGCGAACTTACGTAGAAGTCTCATAATCGTATAAATAAACACGTTCGCGACGGCTCGGCGCGGCGCGGCGCAACAATGTCTCTTTCTTTACAATTTCACAGTTTCACAATTTTCTACTTGCGACTTCAGAATTTTACAATTTCACGATTTGTTGTTTTGAAATTCTAAAATTTCTCCGTTTCACAATTGTCTACTCTGCAACTTTAAAATAGTACAATTTTTGCATTTTCAACATTATTCACAATTCAAAATTTGAATTCCTCTTTTCGTCAAAATCTAAGTACGGCGACCCTTTCGCAATAATTACCATTTTTCCCAACAAATTAATATGTATCATGTAATAACTTTGTTTTGTGCCGCGTAACATCTCTTTAATTTTTTGCAAAAAAGATATTTAGCTTTTTGTGCGATACATATCGGTATGCCATGAATCGACCGTATATGGCCGCATATGACTAATAATGATGAAATCTGACGAAAAAATGTTTCAAATAATAGTTTAGCAGTATTCACATACGTATAAACTGCAATATACATAATTTTGAAAAAATTTGTTTAAATGAAAAAACAAGATCGTTTCGATATTTTAAACATTAAAGTGTATTTTTGATTTGATAATGTTGTAGTTGGTGTTAAGACGAATTCAACGATATATATATAATATTATGACCTTGACACTATTAATAACGTTACAATCGTTTGGACACTACTAACAACGTTGCAATACTGATTTCTCTTAATCTGACGAAGAAATGTTTCATATAAAAGTTTAACAGTATTCACATATGCATGAACTGCAATATATAAAATTTTGAAAAAATTTGTTTAAAACAAAAAAACAGGATCACTTTGATTTTTTAAACATTAAATTCTATTTTTGATTTGATAATGTTTTAGCTGGTGTTAAGACGAATCAACGATATACAATATTATGACGTTCACACTATTAATAACGTTGCAATAGTTTTGGCAAACTAGACAGACCAAATACCCGACTGTGCGCTGCGCAGCACACAGGTACCTTTCGTCCAAATCGGTGACAAAATGCTGAAACTTGACAGAATATAGGAAAAATAGGGAGATTATGGTACATACGTTTTTTAACCTTGAAAAAATTCGTCAAACTTTTCAAGATTAAAAAACGTTCGTACCATAATCTCCCTAATTGTTCGATATTCTGTCAAGTTTCAGCTGTAATTAAAAAAGATTTTAGCGCTCTATCTCATTTCTATCGGAAGTTCTTTGATTTTGTCTCCGATTTGGACGGAAGGTCCCACTGTGCGCCGCATGACTCACGCGGTTGTTGCGTATATATGGAGTATATGCTCCGAAGAAATCCTTCGTATTTCGTAGTGCACTCGCCGACAGGTCTCATCACACCTACACCAACCTCCTTACGTGACAATCATTGCACGGTTCACGCACGAGCCCCACGTTTCACGTGGGCAAACTAAATTCTTTACGAGGAATCATCCTGAAGAATCGGAGAATTTAACTGCAAAGTAAGTCGCAACTATTCCTACTCGCAACAGTGCTTTTTATCGATTTCCAGCATGGGTTTCCTCCATTTCTGAAGAGGACGACAATGATCCTCGGTTTCGCATAGTTTCTAGTTTTCGTTATGACCGAGATTTTCCAAACAAATCAAATTTTTTAATGGAAATGGATATTAATAATTGAATAACACGAGAATGTTCATACACGATTTCGTTATTCAAAAACGAGAATATAAGAAACACACGGATGACGTCTGTACAGTTCGTAAGCCAGAACTGAAGAGAAGTATAAAGTGTAATGGTCTGTGCGCGAAAAACTGTGGTTGTAATCGAAACACTTTTATACCCCTGCAATGACAGGTGGCACTTGTCAGTACCCCTAGTCATACTCGTATTTTGTCAACGTCTTGTTGTTCGTGCGTATGCCTTGGTTTTAAACTAAACAGATATGTAGCTTTAACTAAGGTGGATCCGGGTATTTAATCTAGGACGGTTCCTGCCAGAGATGATCTTGAACATCCGTATTTCGTCATCCGTAACAGACCTTAGCATGTTTACTACAAGTCTCACTGGTTATAAACGTATTCTGCCTCCATATTTTAGTTTTACATGTTTTTTTCTGATCGTGACCTTGAATGACCTTGAGTAATTACAGTCACTGAATTCCTAATGAAAGAGACTATTTTTGTAAGTGTTTTAAAAAGGGTGGTTCCATTTAAAAAAAATGAAGGTGACCTTGACATCTCTGAAAAATCACATATAAATAAAAATATTTTTCGAATCATGCGAGCCCCATTGAACCATTCAACATTATCCTTCTGACATTTAACGTATCTTTAAAAACAAAAAAAATATTTGAGGTGGCAGCTCAGTTAGGTGACTCACCCTGTATACTTATTCTAGATTAGATCCACGAAAATGGCGATAAATCTGGTCGGTAGACAGACAACACTCTACTTGGAAGCTGCTCGGCAAGGCGTTCATAAGGAGACATTGGAGACAGAAAAAGCGAGCCCTCAAAAGTTCACTGTACAGAATTCATCGACGAGCCCTGCACAAAAGTATAAATATAACATCGTCTGGATAAATGTGATCTATTACCTGTACCTTCACGTTGCCACAGTGTACGCAATATACCTTGGATTTACCGTACTTAAACGCTCTACGATGTTGTGGTGTAAGTTGACTTTCTGAAGTATATATTTCAAAAAACGTAGCAACAATACAGCAAAGTGAAATATTACGGAGACGTTCACTTTTATTATTTCGGGGGTATACAGAGTGCCTCAAAATTCCTTCAACATCCGGAAATTCGAGATTCTTGAGATCATTTGAAGCAACATTTTCCTTTGTAAAAATGACGTCCGCGACTTTCTAAAGGAGTTATTAACAAAAAACACGGACCAATCAGAGCGCGACCTAGATGCTTCTTCGCACAGTCGCGTGTGCCAATAGAGGAATTTTAGCTGGACAAGAGTCTAAAAAGTTGCCCAGTTTTCTATATTTATCAATTAATATGTTTACAGTTGTGTAAAATATGAATAATTATTAAATTCTTATAACAGTTAATAACATATATTCATGTTTTCAGCGCACTGGTTCGATCAAATACTACTACTTAAGCAATTTTGCAAATTAACACAAAAATTTTCAACGTTTCGGTCAACTATTTAGACCATTTTCAAGAAAAAAGATTTTTGGTATAATTGCGTGTGTAAAAATTATTGAATTAGTATAAAAGATGTTCAACATGATAACTAATAATTCAAAATATTTTAAGTACAAAAGATCACATACTTGCTAAGTGAATTAACTATTTTGAAACTTTTAAAACTTTAAGACACATGTTGATTCCATGCTTGCAATGTAGAGAATGAGGAAACAGACGTTAGAGTTTGAAGAACACAATCAGAAAGCATCGATCGTGCCCTTGGCCGATCAATATAGCCAATCTATATTTGGCGGTAAATATGAATGCGGAAATTCAAAGAACAACAAGTTTCACCGTTTGTATACCATTTGAAATTATGGTAAATAATTAATTGACATTCAAACTGCTTTTGATGTATTTTTAAACCTTAAGTGGATTTTATTTGTTAGAAAAATTCATCATAAGACATTACTGGTTCAGTAATGTTGCGTAATATTCCTGTATTGTAGGTGTTTCATACCTAAGATTTACGCTCTGATTTAATCATGTGAATTGTTTCTAATAAAATCCTGTACTGTAAATTGGTTTCTTTTTCTACTATTTTGGAATTTTCAAAATCAAAAGCATTTACTTATAACAGTTACTTATAACAGTTCGTTGGTTTTTGTTAATTAAATAATATATTTTATGTTATTTATAATTAAATATAAATTACAGAAAAGTTAATAATGGACCTATATAGCACAGAATGAGTTAACAAATAGTAGATATTATCAAAGAAGACGTAATTTTTAATTATGGACAAACAAAATGTAAATATAATTTACTTATTTGTTTTTTGGAGATTGAGACATATTCTAACGGGAAAAAGTTATTCTTTGATTTATCATAAGGTTTCAATTTATAAATAATAAATCTGTTTCACATTATAGTTTATTATGTTAATAAAAAAATAATAACATGAAAATACAAATTATACAAAAAAAAATAACAGAGATCAAAATCAAAGTATTAAGTAGTAACATTCGGTTGCATGTACAAACATTTTCTAATTAATAATTTTCCAAAGAAATATTAAAAAGCTAATCAATTTCACTATTATATCAGGAGATTGCCTTCTGAAACTACGTACAATCTTCTTCACAGCTCGAATCACTATCAAAAGATTCAACTTCTGATAAAAAATCTGTTACCAATTTGCTTAGATTAATCTAAAAATCCAAACCAAAACACTTCGTGTAAAGGTATACCAAGTTCCCCTGCCCATCCACTTCAGTGATATGAAGGATGGACCAAGTTCCTTTCGCCTATCAAAGTTGTGATATGATGGATGAACCAAGTTCCTCTTGCCTATAAGGGCTGTGATATCGGGAAAGACTAATTCTCAGAGGCCAATGATTGTTGCACTTACCTAATTCAAACTTTACAACCTTGGGAACTTGGCGTCGGCGCTGGCATTCAATGGCCATCGATGTCAATGGCAATGACACATTTTATTTAGTTTTACAGTTTCTGTTTGATTTATGTCCTGATTGTGTTTTGTCTTACTTAATTTTAAAAAATTCGTAAGATTTTCGCTTGAGAACTTGGGAATCCGGATATAAATTTTCCTCGTGCACGTCAAAATAGTAGTGCCAGCGCCGACGCCAAGTTCCCAAGGTTGTAAAGTTTGAATTAGGTAAGTGCTACAATCATTGGCCTCTGAAAATTGGTCTTTCCCGATATCACAGCCCTTATAGGCAAGAGGAACTTGGTCCATCCATCATATCACAACTTTGATAGGCGAGAGGAACTTGGTCCATCCTTCATATCACTGAAGTGGATGGGCCGGGGAACTTGGTCTACCTTTACACGAAGTGTTTTGGTTTGGATATCATGTTACTTTTGTTAGAAATGGCCAGATATTCAGATTCATAGGCGGAAGCTAATTTGCAGAAAATAGCATGATGATTCGTCTGACTTAAGACACGCACAGTATATTGCAATATTGTTACACATAAGATTTATTTGTAAGGTGTCCGTTGATTAGCGTAATCCGGACAGCCTTGAAAGGAAATATCGAGTTTGAACTTGCTGCTTCTTCAAATGGCAAAGTTAGAATTCTCGCTGCATCACTTTATACTTTAAGTGTTGTAAGGAATTTTTCAAGTGAAATTTCTTTTGGCAGGCTGGAAGCTACATTTGCGTCACGGAATTCGCGACACGAAAATGTGTAACGGAAGTGGTGGGGATGGTTAGCCGAGCTAGTCTTAAATAAAAAATGGCTGTATCTCCGGGACCAGTGCGTCGTACCGTAAAAATAACGAAATTTTCAAAAGGTTCAACCGAACAGCATATAGGGTATACTCAACCACATGACGCATGTAGTCTTTTGATTTAAAAAAAAAAAATTAAAAAATGGCTGTATCTCGGGAACGGTGCGTCCTACCGCAAAAATAACAAAATTTTCAAAAGGCTCAACCGAACAGCATATAGGGTATGCTCAACCACATGACGCATGTAGTCTTTTGATTTTTTAAAAAAAAAAAAAAATTAAAAAATGCCTGTATCTTGGGAACGGCGCGTCCTACCGCAAAAATAACGAAATTTTCAAAAGGCCCAACCCGGAAGCATATAGGGTATGCTCAACCACATGACGTATGTAGTCTTTTGATTTTTTCCAACAAAAAAAAATATTTTTTGGGTTTCTCGATTTTTCCTGTTGGTTTGGATATAAAATACACATGATTCCAAAATTTCAAGTTTCTAGCTTGTCTGGAAGTGGGTTAGAATTAACATAATCATCATCATCCTCCTATATATGTATATTCCAAGAATTATGCGTTTTTGGGGTATTTTTATCTCAGGTTCCAGGCCAGGTAGAAAGTTGCTTTTTCCATGAGAGTTAGTTGATATTATATCTAGCTCAAATAAAAATTTTGGTTGACCTCGGTTACCGGGGAGAACGGCAGTGGCGGTGCCAATATGGCTAAAAAGCCCTAAATTATCGTACGAGAATAACTACTCGGCAGCTTAGAGGGAGCGGGAGGGGGAACTTGGTCGCGCGCTGCCGCGCACGTTGATTTGTATTTCCTATTTAAACTTTTCATAATTTTTGTAAAGTATTAAATGTTTTGATTCCACGTACCTGATTATCTAAGGAAGAATTTGTTATAACGTTTTCACGTATAAAGTGATAACGTAACAAATAAAACAATATCAACAATCACAGTAATAATAACAATTCAAAAGTTTTATTCAAAAAGAAATGACAGTTTTCGCTGTTCCAGTGGCGTCAACGTGAGACAAACAAAACCGTTGCCAGCATGGCTAAGTACTTGTCGAAAAAATTAATACATTCAGAAAATGTGGGATATGGATTTACCCATTTAATCGCTAATAACTTTGCCATTTTTCTGTCGATTTACTTCTTATGGGTGTTATTATTTGCGTGAAAGTATCAGCTTTACGTTCATGAAGAGAAACCGAACGTTCTTTATCGGCTTCTATTTTTATTTTTTCCGTGGCCCAGAATAAGCTTACAAATTTAATTTTTTTTTAAATCTGGACTATTTTCATCAATATCTTTTGAACCGAATAATCAATTAATGATCCCATTATACATAATTTATTCATCATTTCAATGTCGTTCATTTGCTACCAAGAACGACCAAATCGGACACATTTAACTCCAGGTATGGTTTTTAACGTGAAAAGATGTAAAAAATTGAAAAAATCACAATATCTTAAAACCTGTTCCATAAAGAAAATTTTAACCTTCATTGTCGAATTATGCGAGAAATAATCCATAAGAAAAGTTACCTTTCATCAAATGTACATGAAATCAATTTCACTTTTTAAACTAGTGTAATTTTATTTCACTAATTAATAGAACAATTGTAATATTTTTTTAGTGTTCCTTATAACACCGTTTACGGCCCTTGGTGTGACAGCTGGCGCTCACAGATTGTGGTCTCATCGAGCGTATAAAGCAAAGTGGCCGTTGCGATTTATATTAATGATTCTTCAAACGATGGCTTTCCAAGTAAGTTCAAGAAAATAGTAATATAAATATCGGTATTTAAAAATCAAATTAATTGTAAAATAAAGAATCGGTAGCAGTACGACCGTTTCATTCATTGAGATTAGACAGGTTTAAAATTTGTTTAAAACATAAAGGGTTGTATATACACTGAACCCTCTTGTAACTCGACTACGGATCTTTATCCAGAATAAATATTTTCTGCATCGATTGCAACAATTAAAAGCCACTTGAGATTCACTCCCTTTTTTTATACATTTAGAAGGTAATGTATTAACAGACTTCAATTTTTTTTCTGTCTTTCACTGTTTCGAATTACAGTAAGTCATTTTTGTCATGAATGTATATACATTCATATTACACGATGCAAAATTCCGACAAGCCTCTTATAACACGGTTTGCATATAACACGTATTTTCCATATTGCACGACTGGATAAACAATCTTCATACAACCCCTCGAATTGAGCCCCTTAGTTGACAAGTGAATTAAGTCCCTTTTCTTAATATTGCAGAAATTAGACTTCCGTGAAATATCGTACAAAAACTTAAATACACAATGTAACTTTATTATGCCACACAAGCGAAAGAACAGTTATTATGTCATTATAACTTCAAATAATATCCATATTTTTTTCAATAGTAAACAAACAGTAACGTAACGGATAATGAAGTGTCATTATTCTACTGAATTGTGATACCAGTTTTTTTGTGAGGAAGTCACTTATGCCATATGGCTATTGGTGTATTAATAATCATAAGTCACAGAAATGTTATTTTTAATGCGCTACAAGTTTGCTGTATACTATGTATTAAAGAAATTTATTCGTTGCTGGATTCTACACCAGTCTCTTCAATTGTATCGGTCTCTAATGCTTGAAAAAATGCATGATCAATTGGAGGGATTTTCAGTAAATCTATCATTTCTTTCTTTTTGGCCGCAAAAACAGGACCCACAGATGGATAGAAATTTTCCTGCATTATATTTTTCAACTGCAAACGCCTGCTTATTTCTAGCACGCTGAATATTTAATATTTCATACTCAACATCCACAGAAATCTTAGTTTCATAAAAAATATCGAACATTTTTCCGCGTCCATAGTGTAACTACTGAATGGTCAGCCAATTTACAGTTTGTAGCAATGTATTTTTCTTACGCTTTGTTATTCACCGTTCAAACAGTAAACAGTTTAGTTGAAAAAATTTCGTTTCTATTCATTTGATAAACCTAAAAACAAACATTATCGAATGTAACAGTAGAGTTAGTCTATACGTTCCGTAGAATAACGGAGTAAGTCCAACAGATTGGATTTGTGCCATTATTCAAGATATTGTCACAGTCATTTTATTTAGAATGTGAAATTGAATCTTATTTTTTATTAGCATAAAACAAAGTATACACAAATTAATGTGTTAAATAAAACAAGTATTCTCAATACTTACTATTTCTGTAAAAACCCCATTTTTCGTAATTTTGAACTCATGCTAGTTGTCAGCTAAGGGGCTCAATTAGTACTAGGTACTTCTAAGACTCTATTGACGTAGTTTCGACGCAACACGGAACGAATTAACCGTGTTATAGAAGGGTCGAGTGTATTTCCTAGATTTTTCCTTGACAGTGATCTGCATTCCAATGGCTATTCTTGCAGGACAACATCTACGAGTGGGTCAGAAATCACAGAGTGCACCACAAATTTAGTGAGACGGACGCAGATCCACATAACTCACAAAGAGGATTCTTCTTCTCGCATATGGGCTGGTTATTGGTCCGCAAGCATCCTGAGGTATTGAAGAAAGGCGCCACCATTGACCTTAGCGATGTGAAAAATGACCCCATCGTGGTCTGGCAGAAAAAGTAAGATGTAATGGAATTTCTTTGAAAATTGTTCTCGGATAAATGTTGAAAATGTTCACAATTCATGTTGTACATACACGGTGCCCCAAAATTGTCGTACTTTCTTGAAAGGGGTCATCCTTGACATCCTGCGAAACAACTTCTTCCTTTGCAAAAACGTTCTCCGCCGCTTTGTTCAAAAGTTATTAATGAAAAACACGGACCAGTCAAAGCGTGGTTACGCCAATGGCAACGCCAATGTCTGCTGTAGCCGCGTTCTGATTGAACCGTGTTTTTTCGTTAATAACTCTTTCATAAAAGCACGGAGAACATTTTCGTAACGGCAAAAATTATCTTTAATGACCTTGGGAAAATGACCACTTTCAAGTATGTACAACATTTTTGGGACATCCTGTAGAGTTTATTAAAAGGGGATTAACATCCGAAAAGCCCATACCTCTGATTTCTTTTATACTCTGGATTCTTACGTATTTTGACGTGCTGGTTACGAATATGATAGCGAAAATTGGCTCAAATGTTGTTTTCATGGCGGAAACCACGAAGAAACCATAAAAATCAGTTTATTGCTATTTATTTCCGTAAATAATGGTAATTTAGAAAAATACTTCAAATAAAAGTTGTAGGTCTTATCAATATACACAGTTTATGTCGTATTGATTTTTGTCATACAGACAATAGTTTTTGAGAAAAACGATATTAAATGTTCAAACCTCCATATAACTCGTCCAATACAAGTCAAGTTTTATTGTTAACCCTTAGCACTCGAGTGGCGACTTCAGAGTCACCATTAAAAATTGCTATATCATTATTCAAAATACAATTTAGGTTATTAATAAAAATATTTAGATAAAATTTAAAAAATCATGGTGAATGGAAATAGTCTAGGTCGGAAGAAATGTTTAATTTTCGAGTTAAAATAGCTCCGAGTGCAAATGGTTAATTTCATTACTTAATACTAGAAAAGGATACATCAAAGCTCCTCCCTCGCCCACGTGTTTTCTGTATCATTCGATTTTTAACTTTCCACGCGTATGCGGGAAGCGTCATCCCCAAAAGGAATAACCTAACCTTACCTGACCTAAACCTAAACTTAAACATTAAGTTAAATGACTGTTTGTTGTAGAAGAAATGAAACAACCTCATATAAACAAAGAAATAAACCTGTTTGTTTTAAAAAACGAAAACAAAGCGGATAGAACAATATCATAAACACTAAAAAATAGTTTGCAATAAAAAAAAAATAAAGGTCTTCGGCCCTCAACTTGCACCCCCCCCCCCCCCTCGTGTGTGGGTTCTATTCTACATGGATATTTTCCATATCGTATAATATGAATAATTACCTATCATTTTTCACAGAAAGTATTATCTTTATGACAAAAATCAATACAACATAAAATTTGTATTTTGATGAGATCCACAACTTTAATTTGAAGTATTTTTTAAAATTCCCATTATTTACGGAAATAAATGAAAGAAACTATGATTGTTATGGTTCTTTCATGGTTTCCGCTATGAAAATAATATTTGAGCCAATTGTCACTATTATATTCGTAATAAGCACGTCAAAACACGTAAGAATCCAGAGTATAAAAAAATCGAAGGTGTGGGCTTTTCGGAAGTACACACCTCTTTCGGTGCCCAGTCGAAGTACGAAACAAAATGAAAAATTTGCTGTACAGTATGATTTATAGGGGTGAGCGGGTACCCAAAATCGGGTCGGCTCGGGAACCCGAAAATTTATATTGTTTGGAGACTCGAATATTATAGTTTTTCAGGTTTCCGATCCGACTCGGCCATTAATTACCCGACTCGATTTCAATAATTACCCGAACCAAGCCAAACCCGAAATTCAGGGTACCGGTCCACCCTTAGTGATTTACCATTCGAGGCGTTGCGTTGATTCGGTTTAATAACCCGAACGGTAACTGGTTCCGTTGACACGTTCACCACATTTCTCTCTAATTCCGACAGATTGTACTTCATATTGCTGCCGCTGTTCGCTTTTATCATCCCGATGTGGGTACCTTGCTACTTCTTCGGCGAGAAACCATTATATGCCTGGCATGCAGCCATCGCGAGATATACTCTGACCTTGCACGGAGTCTGGTCGGTGAACTCCGCCGCTCATATGTGGGGAATGAGGCCCTACGACACGTGAGTATACTATCTTCCGTAATCAAGTATTATACCGGGTATTTCACCTAACTTGACCACCCCACCTTAAGGAGGTAACGTAACCCATGAATATTACTAGAATATTAGTAGATTTAAGTGTAAAAACAGTGTTTGCGGGAAACATCTGTTTGTCCTTATACGGGCATGGTGCGAGCTGTGTGAGGGCTCATTCTAAAGCGGAAGGTTGATCGTAGGGCGCTAAGCTCATGATTTAACGATATGTTTATATCTAATAATACGAGCGTCCAAAGTGAGGGAAAAAATCGAGACAACCACCCTCAGGTTCCCATGTATTTTTCTAATACAAAACGATTTTTATACGATAACAATACGACATTTATAAAAGAAACTTGCCGCAAAACTGTTTGTTACGGAGCGTGCAAGAATACGGAAAATTCAATACAGTATTAGCAATAGTTTTAGTAAATGTTTACTTCAGGGGAGGTATCTCCGATGACCTGGACCTTGACATATGTTGTCAAGGACAACATTCTCAACAACTTTTGTCGTATATCTTCCCGGCGCTCGGTCTTAGTTTTCGAGATATTTGCAAAATACTATTGCTAATACTGTATTGAATTTTCCGTATTCGTGCACGTTCCGTGGCAACGTATGGCTGCTCCGGCCGCCGGAGT
Organism: Lasioglossum morio; assembly: GCA_916610235.2. Lineage (NCBI taxonomy): Eukaryota > Metazoa > Arthropoda > Insecta > Hymenoptera > Halictidae > Lasioglossum > Lasioglossum morio. The sequence continues at coordinate 163,642 of CAKAJA020001046.1, read as the reverse complement.
CCGGCGCGGCGTCTGTTTACTTTTTTTTTGTAAACATGTTGTGGGGATGAGAGAGAAAACTTTCAATTTTGAGAGACTAATCCTGGATTTTCTCCCGCCCCCTCCCACGACCTTACCACAACTCCTTCTGTTCACACGGTTTTCCCATTATTAGTTCAAATTATGGATGACAGCTACAATGAAAAGATTATGCGAATAGAATGAGTTGTGTTTAGGTCGTGGAGTGGTATACGTCGTCACGGAACGTGCACGAATACGAAAAATTCAATACAGTATTAGCAATAGTTTTTAGCAAATATCTCGAAAACTAAGACCAAGCGCCGGGTAAATGTATAGAGAAAAGTTGTTCAGAATGTTGTCCTTAACAACATATGTGAAGGTCAAGGTCATCGGAGATGCCTCCTCTAAAGTAAAGATTTACCATAGTTTTTTGCGAATATCTCGAAAACTAAAAGCGACCCTCCTATATTGGAAAAGGAAAAAGTTGTTAAAAATGTCGAAATCTATAACATATTTAAATTTCATCAATATCGGGGGATAGTGATATTTTCCGAATAATTGCCCCGAGAACTTATTTGTGCACCTAATATATTAAAACCAGTGATTTGACCAGCAGTGGTAGTACTAGTGTTAATCGGCACCAAACAAATGACATTTTCATTTGAATTGTTCAAAAATGTCTGCGTTTTCTTAAAATTTCGCAGCTCAATCGGTCCAACCGAAAATATCGGCGTCGCCATATTTACTTTCGGTGAGGGCTGGCACAATTACCACCATGTGTTCCCATGGGACTACAAAGCAGCCGAGTTGGGAAACTACAAATTGAATTTAACCACGGCGTTCATCGATTTCTTCGCCAAAATAGGCTGGGCATACGACATGAAAACCGTTCCTCCCGAGGTTGTACAGAAACGGGCAAGTCGTACCGGTGATGGGTCGATGTAAGTATTTTAATGTATTCAGAAAATTTCATTTTTCTTCGAATGTCATACATTAGAAACGTAAACTGTATTGTACGGTGCAAACAATTTGAAAAATATACTACTGTGCAAAAGAAAGAAACACCCAGTACAATTATAAGATATAATGACAAACAATATCTTTATGTAGAAATTGTATTGTACAATGATCGATTTATTGCATTTAAAATATGAGATAATCCACAATACAGTAAAGTCGCATTTACTGTCCAACAGCCTGTGTTTTGCACGGACAGTAGTCGCATATAGCCATTATTTTTTATTACCACGTTTTTATTAGCTCGCTTTCTTGTTTGTGTGTTTGTGAGTTTGTTTGTTTGTTTGTTTGTTTGTTCGGTGGCAAATTTTGCAATTGATTTTAAACTAACTTCCTGATGAGCTAGAGACTTGAAATCGGGCATATGGCTCAGAACTGGATGACAATGCATTATTCAAAAAAAAAAAATTTTAAAAAGTCTATCCGTTTAGGAGAAATGCCAATTAATAATATTTCCCTTTCACTTCCCCGCGAAACCTACGTCATCACGTTCAGCGATCGCCACGCCGCGCGACTTGTCCCCACTCCACGGACCCACTTTGCCCCGACGAAGCCCGACTCAGTATATGAAAAGCGAGCTAGTAGTAGTAGCCGTGCGACGATCGGTAGTACATCATTGCTTTGTTTACCAAGTGAAAGAACCGTTACACCTTTCTGCTATAATTTCATCAAAATGTTTAAAATCAATTGAAATATACGTGCAAGAAGAAGGAGAGGAAGCCATTTGACGGTGGGGAGCATGTATGATATAGGTAATAATAATATCGAGTACGAGATTAAATTTAAAGAGTCTGTGTTTGAAAGTGTTAGAAATAATGTCTACAAAAAAAGGAGCAGTTCGTTAATGATGATTTTCACAGGGAAGCCACCAAATCACCAGGTATGTCATTGAATATTTTGCGTTAAATATTTCCTTGAAAATGTTACAAAATTTGTTGAAAGTATTATATTATCAACGCAGCCATCCATTTGAATATGTTTAAAAATTGAACTGTATCAGTTTTAGTCAACTGAAACTTCGAGAATATTAGTAAAACGTTAGACTAAATTTTTGTAGTAGTAATTACATATTTATTAGAAACTAAGTGAAGTTATTGCGTACAAAATAAATATGTATATTATTTTTTTCAGTGAATTCTACTATTCCGAGTAAATCGTCGCGCTGCTCACCGATGACGTCACAGCGAATCTGTTTAGCTTTGTTCTATAGGTAGTGTTGTGTTTATAAAGTATTATACTAGTATTTGTTTACCAAGCGGAAGAATCGTTACTCCGAGATTCTCCGTCGAACCATTATATAGACATTTGGGGTACAATATTTTTTTGAGCCAAAAATTCCTTCTTTTCATATAGGTGTCTTGATTACCCTATTTAATATTTAACGCAGTCAGTTGAGGATGTTTGCTCGCAATGTATTAAATAATTAATAAATAATGAAATCAATAAAATCTATATACTTTTTCACAAGTTGCAAGGTATATCTTTTATTTAACACTATTCCTACCGATACTTCACGTGTACCTATTCCTACTGCGACCGGTCAAATCACCGGTCTTTAGCACAACTTATATTTTTACAACGTTTTTATTAGCTCACTTTCTTGTTTGTTTGTGTTTTTTAATATAGAATGAAGATAATAGACAATTTGACAGTATAAAATTAAAAAACAGAAAATAATTATTTAAATAAAAATAAATTTTTAAAAATACCACGTTTTTAAAACGGTCTAAAAAGTATAAAATAATTTGAAAAAAAATAAAATGGACTAAAAAGTATAAAATAATTGAAAATAAAAATAATTTGAAAAAAAATAAAAATAAAATGGACTAAAAAGTATAAAATAATTTTTAACAAACGGACTAAAAAGTATAAAATAATTTTAGAAAACGGGCTAAAAGGTATAAAATAATTTGAAAAAGCAAATAAAAATTTGATATTGTGAATTTTGAATAACTGTGGAAATACTTGTAAGATTTAAAACGAAAAACGAGGGGCGCAAGATAATAATAAGGAATGTAGAGAGTAGCAGCCGTTGAGAAATCTCACACAACAGTAAAAATAAAATTTTTAGTGATTTAGGTGAACTATTCATGAATCAATTATCTATTGCATGCGCCCCACGTTTTTCGTTTTAAATCTTACAAGTATTTTCACAGTTATTCAAAATTCACAATTTCAAATTTTTATTTGCTTTTTCAAATTATTTTATACCTTTTAGCCCGTTTTCTAAAATTATTTTATACTTTTTAGTCCGTTTGTTAAAAATTATTTTATACTTTTTAGTCCATTTTATTTTTATTTTTTTTCAAATTATTTTTATTTTCAATTATTTTATACTTTTTAGTCCATTTTATTTTTTTTCAAATTATTTTATACTTTTTAGACCGTTTTAAAAACGTGGTATTTTTAAAAATTTATTTTTATTTAAATAATTATTTTCTGCTTTTTAATTTTATACTGTCAAATTGTCTATTATCTTCATTCTATATTAAAAAACACAAACAAACAAGAAAGTGAGCTAATAAAAACGTTGTAAAAATATAAGTTGTGCTAAAGACCGGTGATTTGACCGGTCGCAGTAGGAATAGGTACACGTGAAGTATCGGTAGGAATAGTGTTAAGTCGCGAATTGTGGGTTCGCAACCTTTTTGGATCTGACCCGCCAAATTAATATTGGGCCAGTAGTTCAAGAAATTTAGATGTGTGTGAAAGACGCCGGAGACAATAATTGATTCGCGTGACAATAGATTGCGTTAAGAGAAGCGTTTCGTCCCGGACCTGCTAGTGGACTCATCAGTAAGGCTGATCTAGCAGGTCCTGCCTTATACGCGCGCAGATGTGAATAATCCTAATCCGGATTGAATCGATACAATAAAACTGACGATCGCGGATCTAATGTAAGATGCGATCCCGGTTGACGCGTGTCCTGATCGCTGGACAATTAACTGTCGTAAGTCGAGTTTGAAGGTAACGCGAATGACTGACAACACAACGGCTGTGCGTTGTACTTGTCTACCCGAGGACTGGAGAGTGTCGCGGCGTTCGAGAGTAAAAACTCAACTGTATGAGCTCGACTTCCAGTCCTAACGCGATGCTAGTTGGGCTTCTCTATGAAGAAAGAAGATGCACTGATTGGTTCCTGCAGAAAGTTGCATTTCCCAATCAGTACACTTTTGACTGTTAGGACCTCCTTCCCGTGGCTCTGAAGGAGGCTTTCGGGAAGGAGGAGTGGGGCGATACCTGACTCGGTCGACGACGCGTCTTAGTAATTTGACACGGTACGGTCAACGGTCGCGGGTGATCCTTCCAAGGGACGCGATTTATGGCACGCTGCCCCTAAAGATGCATAAAAAACCAAACATTGAGCAGATGCCCCGACTGGTTGCCGAATGTCTCTTGTTTTGCTTGATTCTCCATGACGGTCTTTAGGCACGAACGAACCATAAATATTAACCTTAAGAAATCTACGTTTTTTGGTTCCTACGCGACGGAACATACTCCCCCACGTTGATCGATTCGGTCGATCAATATGAATTCGCTTGCGCGTTTAGGTATGCGTGTAAGTTACAGTAACGAATGGCACCGCATGGATGTGCTCTGTCTGTATTCCGAGGAATTACGCGTTGATAACGTTCTGCTGAAATCAGTAAGGTATGAGACAGGTATGTTTTTGGCTCTGTCGAGAGAGAGACGTACGATGACAAGAATTTAAAAACTGTTTCAACGTAATAATGAATGTGCTGATTGTTCATGCGTGAACAAGTCTTTGCCGAAGACACGTTTGTTGTGGTCTTGGAAGATTTGACGGTCGGTTCTAATAATTACGAGATTTAAGTTATAGTGAAATGTCACGAGATTTTTAGGCATGAGAAATTGGCGCAATTTCTTGTCTATCGATAGAACCTAGCATTGTTGCGTCAGTTCGTTGTTTGCGATGATGTCGTATCGTTATTCGAAATTCGTACCGTTCTCCGAATAAATTATTTCGTTAGGGTACTGTTAAGCGACGAATCGTTTGTGAGCAGCGATGAAGGTCTCGGTGATTAAATAGCTAGATCTGTTTATGTGATCTAGTAGTGTACGCGAGGGATCTTGACTGGTGCGATCCCGTACGCGAGGGATCTCGACTGATGTGATCCGGTTTGTGACGTAACTTGTCCTGCTGGGAGGACAAGGTAAGGATTTCTCAAAGTTCGATTGAGATATGCATACTTCTCGTATGAGAAAGGGTGTCTCGTATGGTCGCAGGTAGTACCGTTATCCGAATGACTGTTCCGAAGTTATATGAAAGAATCGCGTGAAAAACAGCGATAAAGATCTCGGTTATCCGGTTGCTAAATACGTTTAGGTGAACGACCTTGTTTGTGAAACAGGTACACACCGACGCGTGAGTCTAATTTTGGGCCCGATTTCTGAAGCGTTGTTTGTTCTGGAAAAACGGACCGCAATAAACCGCGCGGTGGTTCATGAATGGCCGACCCTTGTAGACGGGTGCCGCAGGTAAGATCATAAGGTTGATCGTCCCTGTAATCTGATGCGTGGTCGAATGATTCGACATGTGAGTCGATGTGGAGATTTGACGCGTAGGTTTGACGCGATTGGCGCGACTTGACGCGACTTGACGCGACCTGACGCGATTTGACGCGATTGACGCGATTGACGCGTAGATTTGACGTGTAGATTTGACGTGTAAATTTGACGCGTAGATTTGACGCGTAGATTTGACGCAATTGACGTGCAGACTTGATGCGATTTGACGCGCAGACTTGATGCGATTTGACGCGCAGACTTGATGCGATTTGACGCGCAGACTTGACGCGATTTGACGCGTAGACTTGACGCGTAGATTTGATGCGATTTGACGCGCAGACTTGACGCGTAGATTTGACGCGAATTGTCTGCCGATTGAATGTATCGCCGAGATTGAATGTGGGTGCCAGAAATAGTAATTGAATTTTGATTTGATTGAATGTCAGTTTCCGTTGTAAGTCGGCTATGTGGTTCGCGACGAAAGGTTTCACGTCGAGGATTGTATGTTTGACCAACTCAGAACAGTAGAGTTGATCAGGAAATTTTGGTTGTCCGTGTAATGTAATGATTAGAGAGGCTTGTGAGACGATTGCCTTGATGCGTGTGGATCTGTGATGACGATCCGTATTGACTTGTCTTGACTGCAGCTCAAGAAGTCGTGATTTGCTCCGCTTGCATGTGGTGCATATAAGCGGGGTGGCATTTTAACCGAAACACTGAACTGAGCCGCTAGATCGAGTGCTGCGAAGTGATGTTCAATGTCGCGTGTTCGAAAGCTTAAACTGAACGAACTCGTTCCGAGTGCTTGTTATGCCTGAGAAAAAGGATGTTTCCTTTGGGGCGCACGGATTCACGATCCGTGCTGACTCGTCCTGGATGTGCACAGGAAGTCGTAATGTGCTTGCTTGACCTTGGATCGAATCAAGAAGCGTGGCACTGAAATAAGAACTGGACTGATCCAACGTAGCAGATTGACTACTTGGGAATTAAATTGATGTTTAATCCGCGAAAGTTTGAGCTGAACTGAGTCGGATTCTCCTGAATGTTTATAGTATTCGGTCTGTGATTTCGCGGAGCTATCGGAATCAATAAGACACTTGTCGGAAGGGTGACAGTTTATGATGACGTGATGCTGTAGGTAGAAACCCGGCGATTGGATAGTTTCTAACTGTTTTATGTGCTGCGGCGTGAGACATACTGTTGTTAGATCGGTACCGTTGCTTCGATTGTAACTCGTGTTTGACTTTCCGTTCGAATGATGGAAACCGGTTGATTTGAATATTCGGTAACGTTCTACTTTGCTGTACCGGAAGAATGTCAGGGTTGGTCGCGATTTGATCATCGCGAATTAATCGGTTTTAGTTTACGTTTGCGAGTCTGTACGATAGTAGTGACGATGACTTCCGTTTCGATAGTATTATTCGGTTTGTACGAGCGCGTGTTTCGGATATTTCGCGTTCGTCACCGTTGTAGACGATTTGCTCTGATGTGATGCGTTGCGACGATATTTCAAGAAATCCGAAGCGTTAGACATACGCGTGTTTGTTAACGGTTGTTCCCGTTTTTGCGTACCCTTGCGAAGGTGATAACGATGAATTCGTTTCGAGAATATTGTGATTTTGTAAAAACGTCTTGGTGCTCGTGACCGACGACGGCTCGCGGTCGGTCTCTAGGTTCGTGCGTCGCGTTTCTGGATTAATTGATTGATCGCGATGCTCGTGAGAAAATCATTCGCGGTGTATCTCGATGATCGGCTGAGGAATCGTAATGATCGGATATGCGATCGCGTGTAGTGAGTTGGATTGTTCATCGAATCCAATGAAGTATCCGGCATGGCGGATGCATTTACTGATAGCGCGTTGTGACGTGAGACAAGAGCGCGATGGTTGTCGTAGTCTATCCTCGATCGCGTATTCGGCCTTTCGGAAAACTGACACTCGTAAATACATGATTGTGATGTTGGACGTCGAAAGTCTAGTGTATGTATGTCGTAAGCATAGAATGCGTCTTTCTGGCAATAGACTTTATGATGTTGTGGGTGTACGTGGACAGCGTGAACGAGTCGTTCGTGATTCTCGCATTTGTTCTTTGAAGTTCAACCTAATGTTGCAACAATTGAGCCGTGTCCGCGATTACGTCGTTGTATGAAACGGTCGCGGTTTTCGCGTTTGGTATCGTTCGTTCTTGTCGAATTCTTCGTAACGTTCGAATTCGGGTTTGACTGTCGTTGAGGATTGGTACGAATCGAAATCGTTCGAATTCGAATTCTTTCCTCCAACGTTCGATGCGTTCGCGAAGTTTGATTCGTTTTTGTCGCGTCGTAGAATTATGAAACTCTTAGCGGTTATTCGCGACGATCGTTATTTGCCACTTGAAACACGTAATTAGTGTATAAATGTGCGAATGCGTATTCGTTTTGTTCGCGTTAGCTATTGTGTTTCTCGTAATGAATAAGACTGTGATAAGTTGTCAATTCGACGGTCCTGATTGGTAAATTCAATAACGTGTCTACCTTGTACTGATGTGGTTCGAATGTGAATGATTTTGATTGGCTGTTGCCTTCGAATGAGTCCTGCGTTTGACTGCTGCTTCGAATGCCTTCACGGCGATGATGGATCTTAGCGCGGTTAAGGCTAGTTGCTTCCCTTAACGTTGTTGGGTGGACTGCTGGATGCTGCAGGCCACTGTATAAATATCCTTGGACACGATTGTTTTGTACACAATTGTCTTGTACACGATTGTCTTATGCACGAACTGCACTCCCTAGATCACTGTATCCGGCTCGAAGGACCATTCTTTGTCGCGTACGTGGGTTCGCAACCTTTTTGGATCTGACCCGCCAAATTAATATTGGGCCAGTAGTTCAAGAAATTTAGATGTGTGTGAAAGACGCCGGAGACAATAATTGATTCGCGTGACAATAGATTGCGTTAAGAGAAGCGTTTCGTCCCGGACCTGCTAGTGGACTCATCAGTAAGGCTGATCTAGCAGGTCCTGCCTTATACGCGCGCAGATGTGAATAATCCTAATCCGGATTGAATCGATACAATAAAACTGACGATCGCGGATCTAATGTAAGATGCGATCCCGGTTGACGCGTGTCCTGATCGCTGGACAATTAACTGTCGTAAGTCGAGTTTGAAGGTAACGCGAATGACTGACAACACAACGGCTGTGCGTTGTACTTGTCTACCCGAGGACTGGAGAGTGTCGCGGCGTTCGAGAGTAAAAACTCAACTGTATGAGCTCGACTTCCAGTCCTAACGCGATGCTAGTTGGGCTTCTCTATGAAGAAAGAAGATGCACTGATTGGTTCCTGCAGAAAGTTGCATTTCCCAATCAGTACACTTTTGACTGTTAGGACCTCCTTCCCGTGGCTCTGAAGGAGGCTTTCGGGAAGGAGGAGTGGGGCGATACCTGACTCGGTCGACGACGCGTCTTAGTAATTTGACACGGTACGGTCAACGGTCGCGGGTGATCCTTCCAAGGGACGCGATTTATGGCACGCTGCCCCTAAAGATGCATAAAAAACCAAACATTGAGCAGATGCCCCGACTGGTTGCCGAATGTCTCTTGTTTTGCTTGATTCTCCATGACGGTCTTTAGGCACGAACGAACCATAAATATTAACCTTAAGAAATCTACGTTTTTTGGTTCCTACGCGACGGAACAAATAGTGTTAAATAAAAGATATACCTTGCAACTTGTGAAAAAGTATATAGATTTTATTGATTTCATTATTTATTAATTATTTAATATATTGCGAGCAAACATCCTCAACTGACTGCGTTAAATATTAAATAGGGTAATCAGGACACCTATATGAAAAGAAGGAATTTTTGGCTCAAAAAAATATTGTACCCCAAATGTCTATATAATGGTTCGACGGAGAATCTCGGAGTAACGATTCTTTCGCTTGGTAAACAAATACTAGTATAATACTTTATAAACACAACACTACCTATAGAACAAAGCTAAACAGCTTCGCTGTGACGTCATCGGTGAGCAGCGCGACGATTTACTCGGAATAGTAGAATTCACTGAAAAAAATAATATACATATTTATTTTGTACGCAATAACTTCACTTAGTTTCTAATAAATATGTAACTACTACTACAAAAATTTAGTCTAACGTTTTACTAATATTCTCGAAGTTTCAGTTGACTAAAACTGATACAGTTCAATTTTTAAACATATTCAAATGGATGGCTGCGTTGATAATATAATACTTTCAACAAATTTTGTAACATTTTGACATACCTGGTGATTTGGTTGCTTCCCTGTGAAAATCATCATTAACGAACTGCTCCTTTTTTTGTAGACATTATTTCTAACACTTTCAAACACAGACTCTTTAAATTTAATCTCGTACTCGATATTATTATTACCTATATCATACATGCTCCCCACCGTCAAATGGCTTCCTCTCCTTCTTCTTGCACGTATATTTCAATTGATTTTAAACATTTTGACGAAATTATAGCAGAAAGGTGTAACGGTTCTTTCACTTGGTAAACAAAGCAATGATGTACTACCGATCGTCGCACGGCTACTACTACTAGCTCGCTTTTCATATACTGAGTCGGGCTTCGTCGGGGCAAAGTGGGTCCGTGGAGTGGGGACAAGTCGCGCGGCGTGGCGATCGCTGAACGCGATGACGTAGTTTCGCGGGGAAGTGAAAGGGAAATATTTTTAATTGGCATTTCTCCTAAACGGATAGACTTTTAAAAATTTTTTTTTTTGAATAATGCATTGTCATCCAGTTCTGAGCCATATGCCCGATTTCAAGTCTCTAGCTCATCAGGAAGTTAGTTTAAAATCAATTGCAAAATTTGCCACCGAACAAACAAACAAACAAACAAACAAACTCACAAACACACAAACAAGAAAGCGAGCTAATAAAAACGTGGTAAAATGGTGCGAAAGGCAAATCTCTGTGCTGCTATTCTTTACAAAGGATATACGAACTTTCTGAAGGACTACGGTTCTTTACGACGGAACAGTTACACTTGGAAGGCATTCAAAACGAAAATTCTAAAAAATATACGAATTAACTATTTAAGAACCTGTAGTATTATCAGAAATACAACTATTATATATATCAGATAAAATTTAAAATGTATCTTAAACACCTGGATACTTTGGTTCATCTTTTTTCTACAAGATTACTTACGAACGTTTAAAATAAACTCTATTATATCTCTGTCAGTTATGTATATATGAAAAAACTCTTCAAACAAAAGTTGTAGTATATAAGAGGGTGAATATAGCATCAGAGAAAAAAAAATTTTTTCAAGGTCATTTTTTCAAGTTTTCAAGGTCACGGATGTTTTTTCTATGAACAACTGATTATGCTATATATGGATTCTTACAGAGAAGAAAAAGACAAATTCAACGATATATTACATCGTATATTTATATCGACATTTAAAAAAAAAAAAATTTTCAAATTCGATGAGCTTCGGTTTTCCATGATCCAATCGGCCCCAAATTTTTTCCAGATCATTTTCTCAACAGTTGTCACGATTCTGGGGGGTGCCTTGGAAAAAGTTCTTTGGTCGAAAAATAAGGTCCACCCTAATGTACAGTGTCATGCGCATAGTCCGAGGACGGTCTATTGTCAGGACGGCCGAGCTGTAAGAGGTTGCCGCTAGCGGTGTGCGTATGTATTGCCGATCAAGGCACATCACCGCGACGACAGCTCGAGCCGTTGCGTTCGGTTCGGCGTGTTGCCGATGCCGCTGCGTTCTTTGCGGCATGGTACCTGATGAGGATGGGCCCCGAATGACGTACTACGGCACTGCGAGAGGGGAAGGAGACGAGAGAGCTCGTGCTCGCGGAGAGATTGTGTGTAATGGCGAACGAATGAGAAACGAAGCGATGTGCTATACCTTTTGATAAGTTCAATAAACATATATTCTTTTATATTCAAAGCCACGTGGGTCACTAATATTTTATTCACCATCCACAACAATATGGTAGCATAGCGTGGTTATGCAGTGAATGGAAATAATATAGAGAGAAAATAGTGAAGAGGTTAGAAAAACACGTGGCACGGAGAATATTAAAATCGACATGGCTGAATCAAATGTATCTTGCAAACGCATCGAACTACTAACAGACAAAAATTATTGCGTCTGGGCGATAAAGGTACGTGCAATATTAAAGGCTAAGAAGTTATATAAAGCGGTAATTGAAGATGAAGAGCCTCCTGAATCAAATGATGTTGAATCAAGGGAATATAAAGAAAGACAAGTTTGGGAAGAGAAAAACGATGAAGCATTCGGCTTAATCATAACCACATTATCCGATGGACAGGCAGGCCAATTCCTCGTAGAAACAAAAGCAAAAAAGGTTTGGCTAGATCTTAAGAGAAACCACGAGGGAGATATACAGAACAAACGCATAGATATAGGACTAGAATTAAGAAACATAAAAATGCAAGATAAAGAATCGGTGACAGATTACTTTACTAGAGCAAAGAATATTGCGTCAAGGAGTGCGTCATTAGGATTTCCTATAGAAGAGAGGGAGGTGAATTATCACATCGTCCGAGGAATTCATCCGCGACTGGAAAGAGTCGCTGCAATTCTAAGGACGCAGAGAGCTATAGGAGTGGATGACATAAAACAGGCATTAGAAGAAGAGGAAAACAGACTTGGAAATAGAGATGCAAGAGCCGGTCCAAGCTTCCAACCGGAAAACGCATATAGAGCCACTAGACAATTCAAAGGGCAACACAAAAACAATGGCTGCTTTATATGTGGAAGAACAAACCACCAGGCGAAGGATTGCTTCCACAATAAGGAGGTAAGACAAAATAATAGAAACCCATGGAGAAGCCAAAACCGACCTAACAATGGAGAGGGAAGGCAACATAGAAAGGAATTCAGCTGTATGTCAATGGAACCGAAGGAAGAATATAACTTTTTGGTAACGACGCCAAGAAGAAATCAAGAGGAACCGAGATGGAAGGAAAGTGAACAACTTTGGACTCTAGACTCTGGATCAACATCCCACATGATATCCACAGTGAGTGATATGGTGAACGTCAGGCCTCATAAAGTGAGAGTGAATCTTGCGGAAAGTGATAGAAGCATTGACTCAGAGGCGAAAGGTGATATTCGAGTACAAGTAGAAACGAATAAAAGAAAACATAATATCTGTATTAGAAATATATTATATGTATCTTCGTTAAGAGCAAATTTGTTATCAGTGAGACAGTTGTGTCAGAGTGGTTACAGAGTTGTATTTTTTGGTAACCGTGCGAGAGTATTAGACAGCGGAGGAGACATTGTGGCTGAGATGCCGGAGCGTGATGGTATATATATATTAGAAACTAAAATAGTGAGTAAGATTGCAATGAATGCGCAAGAAACTGACATTATAAACAATAATGTAGAGACTAAACCAATGTTAAATGTAGACAATTCAAAGATAGAACGTAAGCAGCATAGGCTAAGTAGTAAAACGCCAGATAAAATGTTATGGCATCGTAGACTTGGTCATGTATGTGAGAAGTATTTAGATATGATGAAAAGAAAACAGACTGTGAGAGATTTAGAGTATGATGACAATAATTTGAACTTGTGTGAAGCATGTATTGTTGCGAAAATGACTGAGAAACCACATCAACCAATAATAAATACTAGATATAATCAACCATTAGAGCTTATACATATGGACCTTTGCGGGCCCATGCCCATTAACTCAATAGGGGGTAATAGGTACATATATGTGTTGGTTGATGAGTATTCCAAATACAGTTGGGTATACCTACTCAAAAACTAGAGGGGGGTTGTTGCTCGCTCGCTTCGCGAGCTTCGCAGGTGGGGGAGTTGTAGCTCGCATTGCGACCCCGCGAGAGGGTTAGTGGTACGGATGTTGTTTGGTGTGTGACTCTCCACGAGCCACACAAAGAACTTCCCGACTCGTTAGTTGTAGTATATTAGTATCATTATTTATTTAGTGCACGATTTAAGATGATTATATGTTTTCAGGGAATTTCAATAGTTTTCAACTTATCAAAATGTTTGCTATATGGCGTCGCATTAGTTGCATAATTGGAAAAAAGCAATTTAAAAAAAAAAAAAAAATTTTTTTTAATTAAAAAAAATTAAAAAAAAAAAATTTTTTTAAGTATGTCTAAATATATATATAGTTACGTTTGCTTCTTCGGTGGATACGCCTTTCGTATAAATTGCAATGTTGAATCAACTCCTTTCGAAAAAAACGAAAAAACTAAAAAACTACTTGACCAAAATGGACCAAAATCTAATCAGCTCTAAGTTACAGCGGGGCACATCGATTGCATCATTCATCGTTCTGATCACGTTGTTACTTTTTCAGAAAACGTTAACGAAAAATTTGATACCATAGAAACAGACATACGCACACACACACACACACACACACACACATACTAACAATTTGATAAAAATAGTCTAAAATGACTCCAATGACCATGAAACGTGAAGATCTGCAAAAAATTCGATTTTCGATTTTCGGGGTAATTACAATAACTTCCCTATAAATCGGGAAGTTAATAAGGATGATGCGTATCAATGTTTCATTGACTATGTGAACACGAATGAAAAACGTTTAAATAGACGGGTGAAAGCTGTACGGTCGGATAATGGAAAGGAGTTTGTGAACAAAGATTTTGAACACTTTTTCAGATCCAAAGGAATTAAACATCAGAAAACTGTGCCCTATAATCCTCAAAGTAATGGCGTTGCAGAGAGATGCAACAGAACTATATTGGAAAAAACAAGAGCTATGCTTAAAGATGCAGGATTGCCAAATAGATTTTGGGGAGAGGAAGTAATGACAGCGGTATATTTAAAAAATATTACACCAACAAAGGAGAGAGGTACGATAACACCTACAGAACTCTGGGATGGAAGAAAACCTACAGTATCATACCACAAGGCATTTGGATGTTTAGCATACTACTTTATACCCAAGGTCAGTAGAAACAAATTAGAACCTAAAGCCAGAAAAGGCATATTTACAGGTTATGCACTAGGCAATAGAGCATATAGAGTATACGATCCTTTTTTTTTTTATATAGTGCGGAAATGCGTTACGCATATATGGGGGGGGCAGGGTTATGTGGGACTGTCCAGAGGACTCTCCGGCCAGCCTCTACCCACTAAAACCGCACTCCCACCTAAGTTATTGTAAGGGGGGGGGGCAGGATCTCCGAGAACTCAACTGGCCACCCCCTTAGCTAACAAACCGCCCTGGAGGGGAGTTAAGGCGGTAAACCTGGTACCTGGTGTTGGACACTCACACACCGTAGCGCCCATATACGTATACGGAGAATGCAAGGGTTCCGCATCTGCGAAAGTATCACTTTATACTGCATATTTGTGACCTCTACGTTGTCACAATCGCTAGATGAAAGACCAGTCTAGCGCGCATGGTATCTAGATTGGCCTAATTTCCCCGGTTTAGAGGAGAAATTCAAATTATTCGACAGCAACAGTTGAGCATCGAGTTAGGAGCTCAAAATGGCGACGCTGCGATTGGCTGCCGCCGTGCAGTGATACATTTTCACAGCTAGTTACAGCGATTTACGGTTTTTATAGAGAAAAAAAACACCATGCGCGCTAGCGAGGACTCATACAATGTCAATGAAACTTTTATTATGTTAAACCATAAGGAAATAAAGCCACACTTTCGCAGAAGCGAGAAGCAAGCCCCAAAGTGTAGGATTCTGTAAATTGTAGTTCCCGCAGATTCCGTACGAGCGCTCATGTCAGTTTCTGCTAAGTCAGTCTCCCACGAGCCGAGTTTTCGGTGATGTAGTCACTGTAACGGTAAAACAGAGGACGAGAAGAATCATGTTGCCGGTAAGTTAGACTTTGTACGCAAACGTGACGTCGCTATGCTGCGTCGGTGTGCTCGAGCGAGAGTGTGTGAGTACGATGGATCGCAAGAGTTCGGTATCTGCGAAACCATTACTCTATAAAACGCATTTGCGAACCCTGCGTAGTCGCAATCGCTAGATGAAAGATCAATCTAGCGCGCATGGTATCTAGTTTGGCCTAATTTTCCCGTTTTACAGGAGAAATTTACTAAATTGTTACGACAGGCAAGTTCGGTCGGCGTGTCCGACTGCCTAAGCGGATCGCAAGGGTTTGGTATTTGCGAAACCATTACTCTATAAAACACATTTGCGATCCCTGTGTAATCGCAATCGCTAGATGAAAGATCAATCTAGCGCGCATGGTATTTAGATTGGCCTAATTTTCCCGTTTTACAGGAGAAATTTACTAAATTGTTACGGCAGGCAAGTTCGGTCGGCGTGTCTGTCTGCCTAAGCAGATCGCAAGGGTTCTGTATTTGCGAAACCATTACTCTATAAGATACATTTGCGAACCCTGCGTAGTCGCAATCGCTAGATGAAAGATCAATCTAGCGCGCATGGTATCTAGTTTGGCCTAATTTTCCCGTTTTACAGGAGAAATTTACATTATTCGGAAGCATGATGGCTGCCAGGGAGACTCTGTGGACAAGCTTGACTAGCCGTCTCGGGGCGTACTCGCACACAGGTACGCACGGCCGGCGTGTCCATGTGCCTAGGCGGATTGCAACGGTTCGGTATCTGCGAAACCATTACTCTATAAGACACATTTGCGATCCCTGCGTAGTCACAATCGCTAGATGAAAGATCAATCTAGCGCGCATGGTATCTAGATTGGCCTAATTTTCCCGTTTTAGAGGAGAAATTTACATTATTCGGAAGCATGATGCCTACCAGGGAGACTGTAGACAAGCTCGACCAGCCGTCTCGGGGTACACTCGCACACAGGTACGCTCGGTCGGCGTGTCCATGTGCTTAGGCGGATCGCAAGGGATGCTTGAAAGCAGTGGTCGGCTAGCCGTAGTGCACTAGCCATAGCATGAGGGTCGTGACGGGGAGCGAGACGCGCGGGAGGTGTAGGTTCTCGAAAACTGGCGGAACGGTGTTCCCGACCATTGCTTCGAACTCCAAACCGTTTCTCGTCCTCTGCCGCATCCTCCGCCGTATCTTCCGCCGCATTAGAAATTATGTTTATTATTATGTAGGTTGGAACGAATATTGGTGCGTTTTTAAATCAAATTTCACAGATGAAATTACGATACTTATTCATAGATTTAGTGAATAACGAATAACATATTGATTATATAAATAGATTTATTTAATAATGGTATATTTAAGTATCATCCTTGTACGCCCAAATATATATTAGAATATATTGTTATTAAATAAATCAATTTTTATTATGTATGAAGCGTACGAATACCGAAAATTCGTATACCGCAGTTCGCGGGGCCCTACATCTCGTTTCGCCTGCTCGTGAAATTCATCGACCGCCACATTCTACTGTCCGATAAGTCTATAAAAATTTCCCTGCGGCGATCCGCGATGTCTCCATCATGTCCGATCTCGTCCGCTGCTTCGGTCGAATCTACTATCCGTACGCATCAAGTAGAACACGCATGTTCGTATAGGTCGTGGTTCCCAGTCAGACGTTAGAACGTACGTGTCGCGTGGAAGTAGGTAGTTAGTATTAGGACATCATGTACAAAAAAAATGAAACAATATACCCCCGAAGTCACACAATTTTTCGAAAAACCTGATGTAATTAATTGTCGAGGTTGAAAGAATTGTTTTGTAATAACCTAATCCTATCAGAATAAAACAAAAAGAAATGTAGCTGAATCGGACAAACACTTCCTGAGATCAAAATTCATAAGTTAGTCCCGGTTTAGTTGCGGTTTCCCCGCGGTATACCTGAGTAGCCGTCGGGTAGACCGGCCGCGTTTATTGCACCACTCGGCCAAAGCCGAATGGCACGTGCCAGTTTCGCAGTTCACTTTTCGTCCTCTGCCACATCCTCCGTCGTATCTTCCGTCGCATTAGAGATTACATTATTAGGAAATATTTTTTGAAGAAAGGATTAGCAGGGGAACGCAATTTAAAAAAAAAATGTTCGTAATAGTCCGAATAAGGTTTTTAGGGGGAAAAAACATATTGTGACGTCTAAAAAATAGGGGTGGCCGTGATATTTGAAGAAAAAAATTTTTTTTCAAATTTTTTATATTGACGTTTATAAAAGACTAAATGCTGATTAACTTTTGTTGAAACCGTTTTTTTTTTTTTTGTTAGATCATCACATATAACTGAAAAATTGTGAACAATGCAATATAGGTCGTAGTTCCCAGCAGACGTCGCACAGCGGTCTGGAGACCCCGTTTTCGTGGCCAAAATTCAATTTTGCAACTTCAATATATTGAAAAAAAATTTTCCCCTAAAGTAACAACCCTTCAAAGCTCCCAAAAGCAAAATATTATTTATTTCAGATAATTCTGTGATGAGATACAGCGTTCTAAAAACGAAGTCAGAAAATTCAAAGTAAATTAAAACGTTTTCGATTTCAATCATCGAATATCAGAAAACAGATTTTAATTATGGTTTTATACATGTTCGTAAGCGCAATTCAAATATTTCATCCAGTTTCAAGCATTGTTTAGTCCATACACGAATGGCGTAAATTAATAACATTTCAAACTTTGAAAAGAATTATACAAAAACGCTGAAGTGTGCTAAGCAGCGGACTTGTTTTATATGAAATCTTGAACATGTACTAAAAAAAGCATGTAAATTTTAACTGCTATCTTCCGCAATCTTGAACTATAAATGGATTTTAAGAAATACGGGCCCGTGGTTATTCGACGCCTGGATACGCAGTTCTACTTGAATCTTGTATAGCAGCTTGGAATTACTATGTATGTATATGTTTGCTCTAGTCCAGTGTTGTTCGCTTTATTGTTTTGTTTTATAAACAATAGAAAGCGGTTTGGTCCGAGGATACTTGGCAACATCGGATCCTCTAATATCAAGCATAAGCTTAAAGAAACGAAGACAAAAATATGCAAAAAGAATTAAGTCTACCATCTGAGGTATTGTCCTCATTGTCTTCTTTATGTTTGGAAACAGAAATATCTACAACCGCTAGCATAACAACAGAACCAATTGACAATGAAGATGTAGAAGAAGAAGACGAATATGATTTTATGCTTGAATGTTTGGAGGATATATAATTAGAATCAGAATTAGTAATTTAAAACTCATAATATATCTATATGTTATATTACTCGCATTGGTAGCATTACTTAATGCTTAGACATATTGAAAAATGTCAGTATGTACGTCTTTTTAATGCAAGCCAAGAAAAACCTAGTTTCGAGAAGCAAAAAAAAAACGGTTTCAACAAAAGTTAATCAGCATTTAGTCTTTTATAAACGTCAATATAAAAAATTTGAAAAAAAATTTTTTTCTTCAAATATCACGGCCACCCCTATTTTTTAGACGTCACAATATGTTTTTTCCCCCTAAAAACCTTATTCGGACTATTACGAACATTTTTTTTTTAAATTGCGTTCCCCTGCTAATCCTTTCTTCAAAAAATATTTCCTAATAATGTAATCTCTAATGCGACGGAAGATACGACGGAGGATGTGGCAGAGGACGAAAAGTGAACTGCGAAACTGGCACGTGCCATTCGGCTTTGGCCGAGTGGTGCAATAAACGCGGCCGGTCTACCCGACGGCTACTCAGGTATACCGCGGGGAAACCGCAACTAAACCGGGACTAACTTATGAATTTTGATCTCAGGAAGTGTTTGTCCGATTCAGCTACATTTCTTTTTGTTTTATTCTGATAGGATTAGGTTATTACAAAACAATTCTTTCAACCTCGACAATTAATTACATCAGGTTTTTCGAAAAATTGTGTGACTTCGGGGGTATATTGTTTCATTTTTTTTGTACATGATGTCCTAATACTAACTACCTACTTCCACGCGACACGTACGTTCTAACGTCTGACTGGGAACCACGACCTATACGAACATGCGTGTTCTACTTGATGCGTACGGATAGTAGATTCGACCGAAGCAGCGGACGAGATCGGACATGATGGAGACATCGCGGATCGCCGCAGGGAAATTTTTATAGACTTATCGGACAGTAGAATGTGGCGGTCGATGAATTTCACGAGCAGGCGAAACGAGATGTAGGGCCCCGCGAACTGCGGTATACGAATTTTCGGTATTCGTACGCTTCATACATAATAAAAATTGATTTATTTAATAACAATATATTCTAATATATATTTGGGCGTACAAGGATGATACTTAAATATACCATTATTAAATAAATCTATTTATATAATCAATATGTTATTCGTTATTCACTAAATCTATGAATAAGTATCGTAATTTCATCTGTGAAATTTGATTTAAAAACGCACCAATATTCGTTCCAACCTACATAATAATAAACATAATTTCTAATGCGGCGGAAGATACGGCGGAGGATGCGGCAGAGGACGAGAAACGGTTTGGAGTTCGAAGCAATGGTCGGGAACACCGTTCCGCCAGTTTTCGAGACCCTACACCTCCCGCGCGTCTCGCTCCCCGTCACGACCCTCATGCTATGGCTAGTGCACTACGGCTAGCCGACCACTGCTTTCAAGCATCCCTTGCGATCCGCCTAAGCACATGGACACGCCGACCGAGCGTACCTGTGTGCGAGTGTACCCCGAGACGGCTGGTCGAGCTTGTCTACAGTCTCCCTGGTAGGCATCATGCTTCCGAATAATGTAAATTTCTCCTCTAAAACGGGAAAATTAGGTAAATCTAGATACCATGCGCGCTAGATTGATCTTTCATCTAGCGATTGTGACTACGCAGGGATCGCAAATGTATCTTATAGAGTAATGGTTTCGCAAATACCGAACCCTTGCGATCTGCTCAGGCAGACGGACACGCCGACCGAACTTGCCTGCCGTAACAATTATGTAAATTTCTGCTGTAAAATGGGAAAATTAGGCCAATCTAGATACCATGCGCGCTAGATTGATCTTTCATCTAGCGATTGTGACTACGCAGGGATCGCAAATGTGTCTTATAGAGTAATGGTTTCGCAAATACCGAACCCTTGCGATCTGCTCAGGCAGACGGACACGCCGACCGAACTTGCCTGCCGTAACAATTTAGTAAATTTCTCCTGTAAAACGGGAAAATTAGATAAATCTAGATACCATGCGCGCTAGATTGATCTTTCATCTAGCGATTGTGACTACGCAGGGATCGCAAATGTATCTTATAGAGTAATGGTTTCGCAAATACCGAACCCTTGCGATCCGCCTAGGCACATGGACACGCCGGCCGTGCGTACCTGTGTGCGAGTACGCCCCAAGACGGCTAGTCAAGCTTGTCCACAGAGTCTCCCTGGCAGGCATCATGCTTCCGAATAATGTAAATTTCTCCTGTAAAACGGGAAAATTAGGTAAATCTAGATACCATGCGCGCTAGATTGATCTTTCATCTAGCGATTGTGACTACGCAGGGATCGCAAATGTATCTTATAGAGTAATGGTTTCGCAAATACCGAACCCTTGCGATCTGCTCAGGCAGACGGACACGCCGACCGAACTTGCCTGCCGTAACAATTATGTAAATTTCTGCTGTAAAATGGGAAAATTAGGCCAATCTAGATACCATGCGCGCTAGATTGATCTTTCATCTAGCGATTGTGACTACGCAGGGATCGCAAATGTGTCTTATAGAGTAATGGTTTCGCAAATACCGAACCCTTGCGATCTGCTCAGGCAGACGGACATGCCGACCGAACTTGCCTGCCGTAACAATTATGTAAATTTCTCCTGTAAAACGGGAAAATTAGGCCAATCTAGATACCATGCGCGCTAGATTGATCTTTCATCTAGCGATTGCGACCACGTAGCGGCCTCAAATGTGCATTATAGAGTAATGGTTTCGCAGATACCGAACTCTTGCGATCCATCGTACTCACACACTCTCGCTCGAGCACACCGACGCAGCATAGCGACGTCACGTTTGCGTACAAAGTCTAACTTACCGGCAACAGTTACTGTTGTCACCGCCGAGGCGCTGCTCAGTGCTCCTCGACATTCAACTGTAGAAAACGTACCCAGCACCCCCTACTTGCTTCTTCTACCGGCCACTCGTGTGTTTTGGCGTGACGATCGAAAAGGCGTCAAGGTCATCTTGAGATCTCCACCCTTAAGCTCCCCCCCGTGCCCTACCTAATACCAGACCCCGGGCGGAGGGACCCGCCCGGTGTCCCCATCCCTGGAGCCTTCGAGTTGGGCTTCCCGAACCCCAGTTCGGTCCACCCACAGCTCCCGGAGCCTTCGTGCTCTGCTCGGGGCAGCAGCAGTGTGTAACAACCTAAGGGCATCACCCACCACCGCCGCCCGGCCAGGGCAAGAAGGCGCCGACACCGGCAAGGAAGGGTCGTCGGAGGCGCACTCGCACGCCCCGACCCTCCCCAACCCACCCCCCACGCGCCACCCCACCGGAGCCCGTCTACGGTAGATGGCCGACATCCCCTACAAGGGACCGGTTAAAGGTCCCTCCGGGGTCCCGGTCCCCCCCAGGGGCCAGCGTCAGCTCATTCCCCCGGCCCCGCCATCCTCCGCCCTCCGGGGTGAGGGCAATCTACGGCGGTGGTGGGGACGGCTACCCCGCCCCCTACGCACCGCCAATACCGGGGACAAACCCACAGCCCCCCCACTACGGGGAGGCACAAGTTGACGCGAGGAGGGGATCACTCCTCGCGCCCTCCCCCCAGACGCCGCCCCCCTCACCTGGGGCACAGAAGAACGACGGGGAGAGGACCCCCCGCCGCCGCACTCCTACCTCTCGGCACCGCCCCCGTGTTCCTCCCTGGATTACGGGGCGGTGCCCGACGACGCGGGGGACGCCCCCTCGCCATTGCTCTCCTCGCCGAGCCCGGGTCCCTTTCCCGGGCTCGCTCGGCGGCCTCCTTCCGAGACATCACAGTCTCGCAGAAGGAGGCCAACGCCTTCCACGACCTCTCGCTCTCGATCAAGTGGTCGACCAAGACCGGGAGCGAGAGGTCCCACCCTTCCACCGCGGCTCTAAGGACACGATGCGGCTCTGCCCATGCCGGGCACTCCTCCAGAGTATGCCGCGCCGTGTCCACCTCCTCGCCACAGTGGTGTCACTGTGCCGCCGGCTCTCTCCCCACCCAATGTAGGTACTCACCGAAACAACCCTTTCCGGTGAGCACCTGGCTGAGGTGAAAGGTCAACCCAATTCGACTCCTGCACCAGTCCTTGAACTGGGGCAGGAGGGCCCGGACGAGTGGACGATCTGAGGAGGCCAACATTTGCCTCCATCGGTCGAACACTTCCTGCCGTGCCTGGCGCTTCAGATCCTTGATCTCCTGTCCCTCCTCGTCTGTAAGCTCCACCCCATAGGGGCGACGGAACCGGCAAGTGATCTGATATACAGTCGCTCGCTCCGCCGCCTCCAATTGAAGGGGCGGAGCAACAGCCAGGAGGCCCGCCAACTCGGTGGAGATGGTGCGGTAACCCCGTATGATCCGCAGGGACAGCCGGCGACGAACCCTCTCAAAGAGTTGTCGGGATCGCCGGCTGACCTTGAGCGAGCGGTACCACACGGGGGCCCCATAAAGGGCAATAAACCGCACCACACCCGAATAGAGGCGGCGGACCTTCATCTGGGGGCCCCCGATATTGGGCAGCAGCCTAGCGAGAGCGGCTGCTGTCCTCTCCAATCGGGGGCCCAGGAGACCGAAGTGTTCTTCGATGCGCCATCGACCGTCGAGGATCAGGCCCAGATATTTCATCGTGGGTTTGACCTCGACGGCGGTATCGACGTCCCGGATCCGGAAATCTTCGGGCGGCCGCCGCGACCGAGACGGTTTGTACATCCAAATCGCCTCGGTCTTCGCGGCGGCCACAACCAGCCCCATACCCCGAATCCGGCCAACGACACAGTCCAGGGCGGACTCCACGAGGCGTCCTGCCCCTCCCCAATCCTTCCCCACCGCATATACCAGGGTGTCATCCGCATAACAGATGACACCCGTTGCGGCGGGCAGGGAAACCCTTAGTGCCGCGTCATATCCGAGGTTCCACAGGAATGGTCCAAGGACCGATCCCTGCGGAACTCCGCGGCACATCTCCCTCCGGTATGGAATACCATACCGGCCGGTGAATCCTACCTCTCTACCGCGGAGGTAGTCCCTGAGCACCGCCCGGAGATAGAGAGGCATCTCGAAATGTTCAAGGGCCCTCTCTATCTCCTTCCAGGGCAGGGTGTTGAATGCATTGGAGATATCCAATGATACGACGATCAACACCCCGCCCTGGGCGACAGCCGCTTCCCGGAGGAGGCGCAGACGCTCTAAAGCGTCTATAGTGGAGCGCCCCCTCCGGAATCCAAACTGGCCGTCGCTCAGCTTGGGACCACCCCGCGATAGGTGCTCTCGGAGGCGGGCAGCAATTATTCTTTCGAACAGCTTGCCCGCCTCGTCGAGTAAACACACCAGCCGGTAAGCGGAGGGAGAATCCTTGGGTTTCCCACTCTTGTGGAGAAGGACAAGGACCGCCTCTTTCCAACATCTGGGGAAGGTCCCCCGGCTAAGGCTTGCATCCAAGATGCTCCTGAAAACCGAGGCGAGGACCTGCAGTGCTAAGGCCATGATTCCGTCGGGAACGCCGTCAGGACCTGGGGCTTTCTTCCCCCTACCTTGACGCTCCCGGAGGGCCACGGACAGCTCCCACTCGGAGACCCGGAGTTCGTCCGACCAATCTAAATTAGTCGGCTCCGGGACGCGTTCCTCACCCTCCTCCTCCCCAGTTGTGGGGGGGAAGAGGGTACCAACTACGCGTCCCAAGAACTCCGAGTCCATACTCTCCGTGATAGGGGGCGCCCATTGGTGGAGCTTCCCAAGCACCGTTTTATACGGGCGCCCCCACGGATCGTCACGGAGAGTGAGCAGGAGCTCACTCCAGGCTTTGGCCTTGGCCCTGGCAATTGCCGTCTTGAGGGCCTCGGCGGACGATCTATATTCTTCGTAGAGTTCCTCCAGACCGTTCACCGCCGACTCCGGGTCGCCGCCACCTCTAAAGTCTCAGCTCAGCCAGTTCGCCCGACCACCAGTACGCTGATCTTCTCTGGGGGCAGGCTCGGATCCGGGGCATCGCAACATCACATATCATATGTAATGTCTCCAGGAATCAAGCTGCCCCCCATCAGGTCCACGCTCCCTGGCCGTAGGCCAGGCGGAGCCGATAATCACGGCCCTCAATAGGTCCTCGTCTAGTCTCTACGTCGCCCATCTAGGCAACGAAGGGGTGCCACACCGTCGGATGAGGGGCGTGTCCACCAGCGGGTCAGAGACCACTGCCACTCCCATCAAAATGTAGCAGTGGTCCGAGAGGGTATCCCCCCCCCAGACCCGCCAGTTGGACACTTGGCGCGAGGCCTGGGCGGTCGCGAACGTTACGTCCACGATCGACCACCCATTCCACCTCACGCACATCGGCACGGAGCCCAGGTTCATCAGCCTGAGCTCCAGCCCCTCCGCCCAATCCTGCAGCTCTCTGCCACGAGGGGTGGTCCTGGGGTTCAGTCACGTTGTGGATTTCGCATTGAAATCCCCCAGGACCAATACTGGACCGGCTATATACGGGACAATCATGTCCCTCAGCCGGTCCAAATACCCCTCAAAATCGGAGAGACTGCAGTTAGGTGATATGTAGCACCCAACGACCAGAAACCTCCCCCATTTTACCATCACCACCCCTCTGCGCCGTTCGACCACAGAGCAGAGGGGCAAACTCGCCGATAGGCGAACCCAAATCGCCACGGAGCCCTCCAGGTCCCCGAACCATTGTGGGTGGTCAGGGACACAGAAGGGCTCCGCGGCCACCGCCAGGCCAACACCAAAGCTCGCCAGGCTATGGACCATAAGGTCCTGTGCCCGGCGACAATGATTGAGGTTGGCCTGCAGTACCGGCAAGGAACACCCACGGGCCGTATGAGCCATTACTGGCGGTCCGTGAGTGTTCCATCCTGAGACGCCTCAGGGGCGGGAGGGGGGCGCTACTGCCCTCCTCCCCACCCTGACTAGCCTCAACCTCCATCGCTACACTGGGGGGAGTGGAAGGGAGGTCTTGTCCTGCCCCTCCAGCCCCTCCAGTGGTCTCGGGGGGTGGTGCCACACTACCTCCCCCCTTCGACCCCTTCTTCTTCCTCGAAGGCGGGGAGCACGCCTTGCTCCCCGCCTTGTGGTTCGCGGGTCTCCCCGCCGCTGCGCAGACCACGCAATGGGGGGCGGCCGTACATGCCGCCGCCCGGTGGTATGTGTCCCCGCATCGGTAACATTGACCGCTACGGTCCACCTCTGCAGTGCACCGCTGTCTCACATGCCCTAGGGCGAGGCAGCGGAAACACTGCATGGGCCGGGCGGCCAGGACAACCACCCATGCCTGGGTCCACCCCACACGGACGACTTTGGCCTTTTCTAAGGCCAAGGCCGCCGCAGCCGGGCACTGCACCCAGATTGTTCCGAGTCCACCAGTCGGGATCTTGATATCCCCGACTTTAATGGACTCGGCGGTGCAGCCCCCGACTCTCGCCACCGCATCGACCACCTCCCGCGGGGTGACCGAGGGCTCCAGGCCCGTCAGACGGAATTCCGCCTTCTTGACAGGCCTGGCAACCCTCACCTCCATACTCCTCAGGGCGGCTGCCATACCGGCAGCGAGGGCGTCCGCCTTAACGCCCGCGTCAGCACCGGGAATCTCGATAATGAGACCCCCGGTGACTGCCCGCTTCCAACGCAGGGTCTCGATACCCAGGGTGGCGAGATCGACACCCTGGCGAGCCGTGCGAATAGCCTCCTCGTAGGTGGCCTTACTCCCCTCTGGCACGGTGATTGTCACCGCTGCCGTGCGGGAAGGGGTCGCCACGTGAGGAGACGCCCTCTGCGGCCCGGCGCCCGTACCCTTTTTAGGGGCATTAGCCAGGGGGGCTGGGCGGCGGCCTTGGCCTTCCGCATAGCCTTCCTTCCCACGACCTGGGACCACGTCCCCTCCATCGGAGGGAACGATGAGTCCCGGTTATGGGACCTGGAGGTTCTAGGCACTTGTGTAGGAGGGGGAACGGTAGGAGGTCCTCCCTTCTTCCTCTTCTTGTTCTTCTTCTTCTTTCCGGCGGTGGGGACCACCCCACCGGGAGAAGAAGAAGGGGGTGCCGCACAGTGGTCCGGATCGAAAAATTTGGTGTCATTTTGTTATAACTTTTGAACCAGTAGAGATATTGCAATGAAATTTTAACTAAAAATATTTAAAAAATAATCATTTTTAACTATGTGCAATTCAATATTTTTGCATTTGTTAAACAATAATTTATACTAACTTTTCATTGATATTTTTTATTGAAAAATGAATTGTTCAAATATAGTTTTTCCAACCTTTTTTATACTTTTTGTGAACAATAAATTTTAGTGTTGGTGTTAATATTTAACTCACAAACGAATACTTTCCTGTGTAAAAAAAGAGATATTTCAAATACATATTGCGAATAAAATAGCACTAACATTATCAGTCAATGTTACTACAAATAAAAAAGTAAGCTAATAAAATAAACATACCATAATTTGTCTTTCGTGATGATCTATGATGATCGATTGACTTAGTTAATTAATAACTCTACTGCCTTAGGATTCAGTTCATTAGGTTTTCTCTTACATGTTAATCTTAATCGTGACTTAATCTTATTCGTGCATAATCTTGACATTTTTCTTGCATTTTTTGCTCTAAATTGTTTAAAATTTTAGTCCACTTTTGCTCATATAATTGTAGATGTAATTAATTACTCATGTAATCAATTACTGCCCAACTCTGTCCTCAATATATTCAAATTTCATATTTCTTGATAATCCCGTTATTTTTGTGGTTCTATTTGAACACGAAGAGTTTTCGAACGCTGCACAAGGTTTTAACGATAGAAATAAATGCAGCGAGAACGCTGCTATCACACACATATTTTTTTTAAATAAAAGTGACTATCGAAGTTAATTTACATATATCTTTACTCTATTTATTTCTTATAATGTTCATATTTGGAAGACATTTGATCAGTCATACGAGCCCGTTTACGCAAGCGAAACTCGTCACGAAGTAACATTGACAGCTTTGAACAATGATAATTTGCAAAGTGGGACGAGGGGGGACATGTTTCTTACATAATTATATTCGGGAAAGTATGCTGAAAATGATGCAATTTGTTACAAAACGAGACTCGTTGGGACTTCCTAGATATTCGTTGTCAAATGTAAAAAATTTGGCCAATTTTTTTACTTCATTGAATATTATTTTTTAACATATTGTGAAGAATAATTTTTAGTGTCGATGTTGATTTTATAACACAAAAGAGTGCACTTCATCGTAAAAAAAAAAAAAAATAAGAAATATTAAGTGGTGTCATCAGGGCACCTCGAAGAAGAGAAGCAATTTTCTTGATGAAAAGTACTATCTCTAAACAGTCTACCTTTAAGCATTCGGCCTAATTACAGTTCTTGGTAAACAGTATTAATTTTTTCATTTTCGAGGTTGACGAACATTTAGGAAATAATACAAATTTGTTAGAAATCGATATGAGAAAGTTGACTTTTGAGCTAAATGACACCAACTTTTTCGATCCGGACCACTGTGCGGCGTTCGCGTAAAATAGATAGGTTAAAAATATATATAATGCGCGCGTGTGTGTGTGTGTGTGTGTGTGTGTGTGTGTGTGTGTGTGTGTGTGTGTGTAAAAATTATTTGAGAAGGTCTTTTGTAACGATACATTATTTTAACAATAAAATTATTCGAGAATATCTCTTTTGTATTTTTATTTTATTGTAAATGTT
Source organism: Lasioglossum morio (assembly GCA_916610235.2). NCBI lineage: Eukaryota > Metazoa > Arthropoda > Insecta > Hymenoptera > Halictidae > Lasioglossum > Lasioglossum morio. The sequence goes on along the minus strand of CAKAJA020001046.1, from coordinate 135,303 downwards.
CGTACACCTTTTGAGATAGAAACTACCTGATTTTTTATAATCAATTAGAAGCATTGGTTTATGAAATGATATGCAGAAAAGATTTTCCAAAAGATTATATTTTACAAAGGTTACACGCAAAAATAAAAAAGGTATTTTTTTAAAACTTTTCTATTTGGACCCTTAATGAAAATTTAAAATATATGTTTTGTAGATCTATGTTGGTTATACACATGCTGAAAATTTCTTCTGATCACAACGGCAATGTACACATTTATGATAGTTTTAATGCTAATCATTTGAACCATGATGTAATAGATTATTCGAATATCCTTTATAAATACAATAAGAAATATATATATATATATATATATATATATATATTTCACGTCAGATACAGGTACAGGTACAGGTACAGATACAGGTACAGATACAGGTACAGGTATAGCGCATGCACAGCATGACGGTTGAACAGTACGCAGTATGGCTGTTGTACAGTACCCAGTATGACTGTTGTACATCTATCCATGGATCTCTCAAGATCGGTCGACGCGTTTCTCGTTCAATGCAGAACGGGTTCGACATCAAACAGTGTATTGAACTACATTGAACATTGTTCAAAACGCCCCCCAATTGATGCAACAAAAGATTGTCAATAGGAGTGAAGCTGAAAAATAGAGGAAACGGCTGGTCGATTTACGCATTATCGATATTAAGTAGCATTCATCGAGTAATAAAAAAAAAATAGCTGTTGACGTACGCTGACCAGTAACATGCGACTGCATGTGACCAGCCGTTTCCTCTATTTTTCAGCTTCACTCCTATTGACAATCTCTTTTGTTGCATCAATTGGGGGGCGTTTTGAACAATGTTCAATGTAGTTCAATACACTGTTTGATGTCGAACCCGTTCTGCATTGAACGAGAAACGCGTCGAACGATCTTGAGAGATCCATGGATAGATGTACAACAGTCATACTGGGTACTGTACAACAGTCATACTGGGTACTGTACAACAGCCATACTGCGTACTGTTCAACCGTCATGCTGTGCATGCGCTATACCTGTACCTGTATCTGTACCTGTATCTGTACCTGTACCTGTACCTGTATCTGACGTGAAATATATATATATATATATATATATATATATATATTTCTTATTATATTTATAAAGGATATTCGAATAATCTATTACATCATGGTTCAAATGATTAGCATTAAAACTATCATAAATGTGTAGATTGCCGTTGTGATCAGAAGAAATTTTCAGCATGTGTATAACCAACATAGATCTACAAAACATATATTTTAAATTTTCATTAAGGGTCCAAATAGAAAAGTTTTAAAAAAATACCTTTTTTATTTTTGCGTGTAACCTTTGTAAAATATAATCTTTTGGAAAATCTTTTCTGCATATCATTTCATAAACCAATGCTTCTAATTGATTATAAAAAATCAGGTAGTTTCTATCTCAAAAGGTGTACGAACATTTACAATAAAATAAAAATACGAAAGAGATATTCTCGAATAATTTTATTGTTAAAATAATGTATCGTTACAAAAGACCTTCTCAAATAATTTTTACACACACACACACACATACACACACACACACGCATTATATATATTTTTAACCTATCTATTTTACGCGAACGCCGCGATGATGTCGGCGCACGAAGCCGCTAGTTCGCAATCGATCAATGAACTTTGATCGAAGGATTCGCTCTCGACGATCGCTTTCGTAACATTCTTCGCGTTGCTATACTTCACTGTACCGGCGAAATTCATAAATTTAGCAGTCACCGCGGGAACATTGTCGATCAGCCATGAATACATGTTGTGTACGCAGAATTCAAGATTGTACAAGTTATGCATAGTTTTTTCTGTGACGTACAGAGCTACGAACTGATTCGACAATTTGACTAGATTCATACCATTACGATTAACTATTTCTAACGTTACATCATCGCTCATTTTTCGACACTGTTTCTGCGTAGACGATGAAAGTAAATCGGAAATATACTCCTTCGTGCGCAACAGCTCTGTCCATGCGTCCAGGAAAAATGTGATCTCGTTATCGCGGTTATCTCCTATAGCCAGTTCCACGCAAATGTCATCGCCGACGCGCACACCAATTTCAAGGTATTTAAAATAATTGCCGGCTATGGAATATCGTCGACTCAAGACCCGTGCGCTGCGCAAACTCCTCGACGATTGCATCATCGATGATCGCGATATGGGCTGCTGTTGAGAAACCCTGCAACAGATTACAAATAAAAAATTAGACGTTTTTCTAAATTTCTTTTTTTTTTTCACAATTTTTTCATCTTTCTACTTACATATTATTTAGTCTCCTCTTTTTGTGCGGCTCCTCGGCGTGCGAACGTTCACATTCAGTGGACGGATGGCGGTTGTACTGCATCTTGCGTCGTCTACGTTTTTAGCGATGGTTGTCTCGATCTGAAGCTTGACGCTCGGAATACGTCGTTTTATATGATGTCTCCCTACCACTTCTTTTTTTTACAGATAAGATCAACAATCCCCTCCCCGATAGTTATATACACATAATCTCCCTACCACTTCCTTTTTCTTTTACGATGATGAAAAATGATTTCTTAATCGATATTGTAATGTCCCCAAGGAAGAGTATCGATCAAATTACTGCAAATATACCGCTTATCGTCATGCGGGCTCAACGCTAATTTCTTTTCAGACATCGAATACACCTCATGCCGTACGGACACTATGCGATTACCGGTAACGCTCTTTTCCGTATGATTGCGAAGACATTCGACATAGTCTTCGAAACTTATATCTCGAGCGGTAACGTTTGTCCTGATACCTTTGATCTTTTTAGTATCCTGATCACCGTGCACGCGAATCGCATACATTTTCGAACGAAGCCCTACGAACTCAGTCATAATTTTACCGCCGTTTTCATCCTTCATCAAACCGAGCTGTTTATTGTTCGCGAGCGGAACACCGTAAACGTTGTTCGCGGCATAATTGCTTGTGTCGTATCTGTGGATATCGCGTTTCAACAGTTCCTCGTACGCGTCATCGCAAGCGATCTGGTATATCAAGCTATCCGTGTCAGTGTACAAAATCTTACAATTTTGCTGGAACTTTGGATGCATGTATTCGTAATGAAAGCTGTACAAATGAAATTTTGAAATATCTAATATTGACATGCCTACGTAGATTGGTTTGAAAAATTTAACTAGCAGCTTTTTCAGCTGAATTGCGACAAAGTCCTCGGAGAACACCGTGCAGCTATGAAAATTTGGCCTGGCTATCAATCGTTCGACGCCGTGTCTACCGCTCCATCGAGAAAGTAATTTCACGATCTTATGATTTCGAACATTCTCCATAGTTTTTCCAAACACGGCATTGTTCATTAATTTAAACAAATTTTTTGAAAAATCGTTGGTGGCGTTAGCGCGTAATTTCGTGTTCAAATCGATGTAGTTGTACAACCATCGTGACTGCTGAAACTCCAGAATTCGATGTATTTTCCCCAATTTCAGATTATGTTTTAAACATTGCTGGAGGTATCGGTAATGTACAACGTATCGTTCCTTATCGCGAAGCGTTGCCATCAACTTTTTCTGTGTACTCGAGTCGGTAGCCGTGTCGTGACTTGGACAAAACGGAAGATCCGCGTGAGCATCGTGAATTTCGCGCGGATACTCTAAATCCACCTCCAAAATGTATCCTACGGGACTATCTGTCGGAATGGATTCGATGTCGAAATTATCCGCGTTCACCCATCGAAAGTCTCTGTGCGGCAGAGGTTGCGACATTGCCCAACCGTACAAATTATTTACGTCGAAATACATTAAGTAGGTGGACGGTTTGGTCGAGTCGTGCGTAGACAAATATTTATTGTTGGCGTGTGCATATCTGTGAGAACACTGGCTCAATCCGCCGCGTATTCCCCGCTCCACGAACAAAAGCATGTCGACGTCGGTCAACAACTCCAATTCGATCTTTGTCATTTTTAACATCACGTCCCACGCGAAACCGGGGAGCGTGTAATAATGCGCCGGATCGAGCTTGTAATTCTCGAGACAGTCATCGCGAAAATTTTCAAAAACATCCGCCAACAACAGCACGTCCAATTTTAAATATAAATCGCTGTACTGCCCAAGCGTTTGTACAGCGAAACGCGACCAAACCGTATTCGCGTGAAGGTAATCGACGTCGGATATCTCGCTGCCGTACAACCGATTATAAAATGCTTCACGCGGCGGCAAACACGTATCGCTTAATTTGTCGTATGATGTCAGATAGTCGTACGGAAAAACGCCTTTTCTGGTCAATAGTTTGAAATCGTCGCGGGAAAGATGTGCAAATTCTCCTCGCACGATGCGTAATTTACTTTCGTCCAAGTACGACGACAGCTTGTCCAGACTCGAGTTCAAGAACTTTGTTACGTTCCGAACAAATATATATAATTTTGCCCTTTCCGTCGGCTGTGCTGTGGCTTGATAATGCGTTAGCATTGTGGGAACTCCCTAATCAATCGCAGCACGGTCCTTGATGTGTTAAATATTAGTTCTTTTAGCAACGCGAATGATGTATACATAGTTAACGCATACTCTCCTTGAAATCAACATCGTCCCAAATCACGGGAAATCGGTAATTTAAAAGTCAGTATCAGGTATTGTTAAGAACCATGAAGACACGCCAGTCAATATCCATGTATATAAAAACCATATATACTAGTCATCAAGGAAAGGACAAGTTCCGTTCAAATGTTGTTGTGCGGAGCGAGATAGCAACGTTTAACGTTGTGGGGTCGCCCTAGCTATACGTACCGTACATCGTACAGGAATTGTACTTTCCTTGGCAACCGTAAACTAACGCGTAGCCTGTAAATAAGGACGTAGCAAAGTCGCGACGCGCGAGGCGGATACCTACATGGTAAAAACCATAGAATGTAATGAGAGAAAAGGAGAGCACATAGCACGATAAGGAGAACATCGTCGCGCACCAAATTCGCATATCTGATTGGTCCGAGCGCACCGCGTAGCGGGGACGGCTCTCGAGACGGCTACCACCTCTGCCGAAAAATCGCAAATCGCGATCACTCTTCGACGTATAATCGCGAGGTGCGTGTCGCAGTAGTCCGTAAGGCTAATAGACCGGGAGTTGTCGTACATTAATGTATTTAGACAAAGGAGTCGGCCTTTCGTTAACTTTCATCGTTTTCGTTTTCATTATCAGAATTTTGATTCTTATCTCTTTCGAGTTTTGTCGCGACCTAGTATAAATACCTTGTCCGCGTTCGCATCACGAATATTATCGCCATCTTTACGCCATTGCTACTGTAGTATAATCGTGCGTGTGCGTTCTTTTCCTCTTTTCCAGATATCCAGATTGGCGAAAGCTAAATCGAAATTAAAAAGGGATCGATAGTGTGTCGTTACTAGTACACGAACATATATATATATATCTATTTGTACAGTATAGAGAATAGTTCTCTAGGGTAAGTTGTTTTCTGTTACACTCTTCTCAACCATCTTTCGATAATGTATGTAATACCGTTATTGCGGCAGAAAGATATTCAATAGTTCATTTTGAACTGTGGGATCTCCCTAGTTGGATATTTTCCTGTTAATATAAAACGATTATCTTTGATAATATACATATATGTAATTATGTGGGATACATTTACCCATCATAGCGCGAACCATTAGAGCACGTGTTATTCAAGCCGCTGGGCATTTCTTTTCTTTTATTTGTAACGATTGATTATTGTGTTTACATCAAAACAGAAAATATATTTGTTTCCTTTACTGTTATATACTCTAAAGTGCGTTGTTCAATTTCAAGGGATTCGAAACCTTTTCCAATCGGTTGTGTTGTGTAAGAATTCCTATAATATTTATTTCGTTCCGCCTATGGAATCCACCCGTAGCGCAAGAGCGTAGTAGCGCTCGCCGTTACGCGGTAGGCGCGTAACAGAAATTGGTGTCAGAAGTGGGATTTCTCATTTGAGGATTCCTTTTGAAAAATTTAATTGAACCTTTTCCCAAATATCTTCCTAAATTATCCCAATAATTTTTTTTTCTTTCTCTTTCTTTCCTTTCTATTCTTATACAGTATTAGAGTAAAAGGAATTCATATGCAACTGAATTGATTGCAGAAAATACTCATAAACGAAAAGGAAATTTTGTTTTGTTTTATATACTCGCATGGTTCAAAAAAAAAAAAAAATTTTTTTTTTTACATTTTGCTATAGACATATTGCGACGATTACAAGACCTTCGATATCGTTTGCTATTGAATACTTTTCGCCGTATTATTGGTAATATTTTGTTGTTCTATTTTATTATCGTTATCATTTTTAATATTGTTTGGTTGATTATATTTGTATAAAATGTCTACTTCTAAGCAAGACGCTGCTTTGAGCGCGCGATCACCCAATTATTTCAGTGATGCTACGTCTAACGCAATGGCTGAGACATTTGCAATTCAACAAGCAATAGCGGTTTTGCCATATTTTGATGGGAATAATATAACTTTAACTGATTTCTTAATTGATATACAAAATGCTGCATCTTGTCTACCGGAGACGTGTGAGAAAATGTTCATCAGGGCAGTTATTTTAAAATTAAGAGGTGAAGCTCGCGATTGTATTTACGACATGAAATTTAAATCAATAGATGAACTAATTAAACATTTGAAAAGGCGTTTTGCTCAGCAGAAATCTCACGAATACTATCAACGCGAAATTGCAAAAATCCGTATGAATCGGAACGAAACTGTCCATGGGTTTTATGATCGCTTAAAGATATTATTAGGGAAATTCCATAATTATATAAAAGATAAATACGTGAAAGATTCAGATAGTATAGTGGTATATACAAAATCAACAGCTTTGAATTCATTTATTAGAGGTTTGCCAGATGAATTAGCAAAAGCAGTAGCTGTAAGAGATCCAAAAACGTTAGAGGATGCATTAGAACTGGCACTGAAAGTAGAAAATCAAATGGACGCGGGACTCATACCATCTGACGATCACCGTAGATTATCACAGAATCCAGAACATTATTCTTCGCGAGAAAACTATAAAAGTAATAATTATCGTGAATATCCTAATTACCCAGTTTACCAGGATAGTCGACTTAGATCATCAAGTCCAAACGGTGCATATAGATATTCGGGTTCCTATAATCAGGGACATTTTCAAAATTCGAGACCTGTCATTCAGCGTTGTTCTTGCACTTGTAATGTACCACCATGCTGCTCTTCAAATCAAAGCAACTATAGATACAGTCGAGGGGATAGTCAAAGATTTTATAACGACGACGGGCGTAATCCGAAATATAGATCTTATTCACCTCAGAACACAAGATACGTTCAAGAACAACCGTCGACCTCTAGAACACGTTCTCCATCTCCATATTCAGTTCGATTTAAACCGGAAAATTCAGCTCAATTCAAATCAGGAAACGCAGATCATTTAAACTCGCAACCGACTCATCGTGTAGACGCGACGGGGAGTCCTTGGGAGTCACAGCGTCAACAGACGGTCAAATCAATAGAGCAGAAAAACAACTATTGTCATTAGAAGTCAAACGGGATTCGCCCATAGTAAAAATGACCTCATCTGATTTTCGTACGGGCGAAGCACATTTTTTAGTAGACACTGGCGCGGAAATAAATATCATAAAATTAAACTCATTACAAGAGAACTTGAAAGTTTCAATAGATGAAGCGGTAATAATATCAGGCATCACCACCGAAAAATTAAAAACAATAGGTACAGTAATATTAAATTTGCAAAACAGATCCATTAAATTCCATGTAGTACATAGCACATTTCCACTAAAGAGTAATGGTATATTGGGTCAAGAATATCTTAGACAGGAACAAGCCGAAATATCTTTTGCGCATAATACATTAGTTACTCGTAGCGATCCTATAAGACCTTTCAGATTTATTGATGGAATCTCGTTAGAGCAAAATCCAAAACGCCGAAATTTAAAACCACGCATATTGTCAATAAAAGCTCGCAGTCGACAACCCATTGCGATAGACGTAACAAATAACGAGCTAAAAGAGGGATATTTACCTAGAATTAACCACACTGAAGGCTTATATATCGGCGAAGCTGCCGTATCGGTAAACGATGACGGTGTGTGCCATGTCCTTGCCATTAACACCTTAGACAGGGACGTAGAATTAAAAATACAACCACAGGAATTGATTCCGTTCGAACTCCATAATTTTCCGGAGGAACAAGAATATTTTGATTCAGACTCACCATCAGAAAGTGAAATGCCCGAACCAATAGACAGAGTATCGGAAATAATTAAAAGACTCCGTCTCGATCATTTAAATTCAGAAGAAAAAGAACATGTAATTGATCTCGTAGAAGAATTTCCGGAAATATTTCATTTACCTACGGATAAATTACAAGCAACTTCATATATTAAACACCAAATACCAACATCAGATAACATTCCGATTAACACACGACAGTATAGATTCCCTTTAGTACATAAACAAGAAATAGACAGACAAATCGCATGTAAATTAGCAGATGGAATAATAAAACCATCTAAATCTCCGTACAATTCACCACTATGGATAGTGCCAAAGAAACCAGACTCTAAAGGAAACCCTAGGTGGCGAATGGTAGTAGATTTTCGCAAATTAAATGAGAAAACCATAGGGGATGCATATCCTTTACCAAATATTTCGGAAATATTAGATCATCTAGGAGAGGCACAATATTTCTCGACATTCGACTTAGCTAGCGGGTTTCAACAAATAGAAATGGCAAAGAGTGATCAACCTAAAACTGCGTTCACAACACCTAACGGGCACTACGAATACGTCCGCATGCCCGAGGGCCTTAAAAATGCACCTGCAACCTTTCAGAGGTTAATGGATCAATTATTGCGTGGCTTACAAGGGGTAGAAGTTTTCGTGTACCTTGATGATATCGTAGTTTATGCTAAGAATTTAGAGGAACACGAGAAGAAAATCAGACGGTTATTCTCACGCTTGGCCGATGCAAACTTAACATTACAACCAGATAAATGCGAGTTTTTGAAAACGGAAGTGGGTTATTTGGGTCATGTCATTAGCAAAAAGGGCTTAAAACCAGATCCCAAAAAGATAATAGCTGTCAAGCATTTTCCACGTCCAAAAAACCCGAAGAACATCAAACAATTTTTAGGTCTAGCAGGATATTATAGACGTTTTATAAAAAATTTTGCCGCAAAAGCTAAACCCCTTACAGAATTGTTAAAGAAAAACGCAAAATTTGTGTGGGGTAAACAACAAAAAGAAAGTTTCAAAGAACTACGCAAAGCCTTATGTCATAGTCCAATATTACAATATCCAAAATTCAATAAACCTTTTTCATTAACAACCGATGCTTCAGATAACGCAATAGGTGCCATTCTCAGTCAAAAAGTTAACGGGCACGACCTACCAGTAGCTTACTTGTCTAGAACCTTAACAAAAACCGAACAAAATTATTTTACTACGGAAAAAGAATGTCTAGCAGTTTTATACGCAGTATTACATTTCCGACCTTACCTCTATGGCCGTAAATTTACGTTAATCAGTGATCATGAACCACTCCGTTGGATAAATTCAATAAAAGATCCGGGCCAGAGATTAATACGATGGAGACTCAAATTAAGAGACTACGATTACGATTTCGTTCATAAATCAGGGAAACTAAACACTAACGCGGATGCACTGTCACGCAATCCAGTCATAGTGAACGAAATTAATTCTTCTGATGATTTCTCACTATCATCCTCATCTGATGAAGAAAACGATGGACTGCCCAACGCACAACAGGTATTGCCACTTTCAGGACAGCCAACACCTGAAAAACGAGCTCGTGGAAGACCACTAGGTTCAAAAACTAACAAGAACCGCTTAGGAACCGTAGATCCTGAGTCTATAGCGACGCGAACTAGATCAAAAGTACAACCAGAACCAAAGGAATCTTCCGACGCTAGTGACAGTTCAGACGACGAGTTATCAGATATTCCAATCTTTCGTGGTCGCAGGAGCGTACTGCCCGGTCTGGGATTTCATTCTGAAACACGAATGGTGGGAAACCCTAAAATCTCAGAAACGAAGGGTGCACCCGCTACGAGCGAGGAAATACAAAAGGAACAAACGCCATTAACAGACGAAAACATAGCAGTTGAACTCTCAGAAGTCCAGGATAGCGATAGTAACAGCGAGGACGAGATCTTTGAAACTCCAAATCAAAGTCGAAGAAAAGAGACCGATATATCATCCGACGAAGACGCAACACTAGAACAAACTCAAATTCTCGGGGAAATAGAATCAGACACAGAGGAACAAAACCTACAAAGCAGATTGGAACACTTAGCAAATCAAATTAGTAACACCAACAGTAGGCAACAACGTAATTTTGTAAATTCTACACCGATTCTAAACAGAAGCCCCGTGCAAAAATCTAAGGAGGGAGGAGAACATACAGAACCTTCAGATACAGGAAATTCATCACCCCCATATATACAGGTTAAAGAAAGCATACCTCCCGATATTAGTTATCCACGATACAACGAACAGAAAATAATAACCTACTCCAGGGAAAATTTAACATATCATCATGCAAACTATGTACATTTCATTTCCTCAGATTGCAAACTGGTAACACCCATTAACAAACTACTTTCTGACATCGGCATCATAGACACAGAAATGTTGAAGGAAACTGACCCAAAGTTGGGACAGGTGCTGATAACAAAACGGGGGAAGTCAATGAACTTTAGCGTAGTTATAAAAAAGAATTACTTTGATCAATTAACAATAGAAAATTTAAAAACCGGATTACACAATTTAAAACGGATTCTTCTAAACTCAAAGATAGATTCAATCAGAATATCTCAAGTCGGTGATTTCACGGACAAACTCCCGCAAGGTACATTAGAACAAACGTTAACGCATATATTCGCGGATAGCAATATTAAAATAACACTTTGTCAAGGAAACGTTCAAATACCGCCTAAAGAATTACAGCAACAAATTATCAAGGAACTACATGAAAGTTTGATCGGTGGACATAAAGGTGTCACTAAAACATATCGAAGAATCCGCGAGAGATTTTACTGGCCAAATTTGCGGGATGATATCAGAAACTTCATTAGATCATGCAATAGTTGTCAGAACCAAAAACTAGTACGTGCAAAAACACGAGAACCAATGATAATAACGGATACACCATTAGAGTCATTTGGGAAGGTATCACTAGACACAGTAGGACCATTACCGGTTACTCCAAATGGAAATAGGCACATACTTACTATGCAAGACAATTTAACGAAATATTGTATAGCAGTGCCGGTTCCGAACATAAAATCTGGAACAATAGCACATGCTTTAGCAACTCATCTGATACTCCAATACGGTACCCCGCAAGCAATATTAACAGACCGCGGTACAAGCTTTCTTAATAAAGTGATTCAAAAATTGACAAAAATTTTCAAAATCCAGCATGTCACAACATCAGGTTATAGACCCCAGACAAATGGATCGTTAGAAAGAAGCCACATAGTTTTAACAGAGTATATTAGTCACTATGTAGATAATTTTGATGATTGGGATCGCCTAGTACCTTTTGCAATGTTTTCCTATAATACTTCTGTCCACGAGGCAACGAATTTCACACCTTTCGAACTAATATTTGGTAGAGTTGCACGTTGTCCAAGTTCATTCCCTAGCGATGAGAAACTACCTACGTATAATGATTACCTAACTGACCTAATCACCCGCTTGACGGAAATGCAAACAATAACGGCACAAAACCTAAATCAGGCTAAGGAAAAATCTAAAAATTATTATGATAGGAAAACGCGACCATTTCATGGCAAAGTAGGGGACATGGTACACATCCTAATCGAGCCAAAGGTAGGAAAATTTGGCAAGCGTTATCGAGGACCTTACAAAATAGTCGGAATTTTAGAGAAAAATAATATCATATTGGAAGATGAAAACGGAAAACAATTTACAAAACATGTAGATAAAGTAAAACTATCCTAAAAATAAAAAAGGAGAGGGGCACTCACGCATTATCAACGCTACTAATACAGTATTACAAAACAGACTCTCCATTATACCTCGAAGAGTCAACTGGCGTATAGCTTTAGCAATAGTTAGCGATAAATTGAGACACTTTTAAATTACAGAACCACAAATTAATATTGTATCTTTGAACACCACCGAATGTTGCTAAGCGAATGAGTCCTCTGACTGTGTACATGCTCTTGCATATCAAGGGGAGGAATACGACGTGGTTCCTTTCAACCTTGCGAGACTTACCATCTGTACGGTGCCACAAACAGCAAGCATTATGGAAAAAGGCGAAGCTGGGGGGGGAGATAACGCAGAATACTTCAACCTAAAAATTGCAAATATTAATTGCGTCATTCTAATCAACCAAACGTCATTTTCACTGTAATGTTATACAATGTTTGTTTGTCATATACTTATACGCAAAATTACTATTGTCAGGGGACAAATTATTGATAATGGAAGGAGAAGGAAGTTGGAAAAGGCCCGGTAACTCCATCAGAGGACGAAGGCTCCTTGTCACCCGCCTAGCCCGCTACACAAAGAAGAAGGAGATATTAAAGGTCTTCAGCCCCTATGGGGTAGAGCACGCCGTTGTTTTGCAGAAGCCGACAGGAAATCAGGCCTTTCTGACATGCACAACGTCGGAACAGGCTAGGGATATTATGAGTAGGACATTCATTGTCCACAAACGGAAGTTAAGAATCCTGCAAGCGGACTCCTGGCATGAGGACAGATTAATAACACCACGACCAAATGTTAATCCATTCCCAGGATTAATAACCGACGGGTCACCTCTGCCTGAAGAATGCATGGCAAAGATCGCGAGCTACCTGTCTTTCAGCGACCGAGCTAGACTGGAATTAGTGTCGAGAAGATGGAGGAGGGGGGCTCAGGCATCATTCATTAACATCAGAAGCCTTGATTTGACCGATTGGCGATGGCCGGACGGTTGGAATGGGAAAATTGTCACAACAGAGGCATTTTACTGGCTAATTCAGAGAACCGGGGATAACATTGACACGGTCAAAATAACTGACGAAGCACTATCAAAATTATTGCGACCCCAAATCTTAGGCATTGTAACTAAGAGCTGTCCCAAGTTAAGAAACATAGACTTAACAGCCGCCACCGTTCGCCCATCGGCAATAAGAAACCTCATTGACATAGCAGCGAAAGTAGAAAACTTAGGCGTAGGACACTGTCAGGGGGACATAGAAACAATTTTGGCACAAGTATTGGAGAGGGCAGCGAACCTACAATCCTTCAAGGCCACCGATACGATACTAAGCGGAAAATCATTAGTCAATCTAAACACCAATTTAAAACAGTTAACCCTCATACGGTGTGAAAGGTTAAAGTCTGCCTATCTCTCTGGGACAATCGAGGCTCAGCAGGATTTATCGCACCTGGAGATAAGTCTCCTACACCATCTGCCGGACACCTCTTTGCTAAAGGCTTTGTCGACAAACACCAGATTACACCAGACGTTGAAGACGCTGAAAATCCAATTCTGCTCATTCACCGAAACACAACCTGAACAGGGGGATGAGATGGAAATGGAGATGGAATTGGGGAACTATGCCGAGCTGGATCTAGGACCAGTAAATGAGACATTGCCAATATTCCAGAAGTACAGTCAGCTGACCGAGTTAAGCTTAACGTTCTGCGGATGGGTGTGTGAAGAGACAGTTAGGCAAATAAGCAAAAACATGCCACTGATTCAGCAGCTGGACTTAAGCGGATGCACAAACATAAGGAACGAATACGCATTGGAACCGATAGGAGACCTAAACAGTCTTAAAATACTGAAAATAAACAACATGTACCCAGCATTAGAAGGAGGTGTATTCAATCTCTTGCACTCAATACAAGAAATCCACTGCAGGGAAGACCAAGGTATAGAGGACGAGGCTATATGTGGCGCAATAAGGAACTGTCCTCACTTAAAACTAATAGATGCTGAGGGATGCCAAAATGTAGGATGTCCGGTGCTGGTATGCGCAGTCACGGTGACTCGAAACACACACAGAGCGCACGAGTTAAAAATATATATAGGTGGCACGGCTGCGAACCAAATAACGGGGCCTAATCCGAATCCGTTTCTCCACATTGTATATGACCGCCGATACAAACCACTGTTATCTTAATCGATCCTGTAATTAGGCGAGAGATCGTGACAATCCAAACGCATTACCGCCGTTATGAATCGTCGGGGACGACGATGATTTTAAGGAGGGAGGACTGTTACGTTCCGAACAAATATATATAATTTTGCCCTTTCCGTCGGCTGTGCTGTGGCTTGATAATGCGTTAGCATTGTGGGAACTCCCTAATCAATCGCAGCACGGTCCTTGATGTGTTAAATATTAGTTCTTTTAGCAACGCGAATGATGTATACATAGTTAACGCATACTCTCCTTGAAATCAACATCGTCCCAAATCACGGGAAATCGGTAATTTAAAAGTCAGTATCAGGTATTGTTAAGAACCATGAAGACACGCCAGTCAATATCCATGTATATAAAAACCATATATACTAGTCATCAAGGAAAGGACAAGTTCCGTTCAAATGTTGTTGTGCGGAGCGAGATAGCAACGTTTAACGTTGTGGGGTCGCCCTAGCTATACGTACCGTACATCGTACAGGAATTGTACTTTCCTTGGCAACCGTAAACTAACGCGTAGCCTGTAAATAAGGACGTAGCAAAGTCGCGACGCGCGAGGCGGATACCTACATGGTAAAAACCATAGAATGTAATGAGAGAAAAGGAGAGCACATAGCACGATAAGGAGAACATCGTCGCGCACCAAATTCGCATATCTGATTGGTCCGAGCGCACCGCGTAGCGGGGACGGCTCTCGAGACGGCTACCACCTCTGCCGAAAAATCGCAAATCGCGATCACTCTTCGACGTATAATCGCGAGGTGCGTGTCGCAGTAGTCCGTAAGGCTAATAGACCGGGAGTTGTCGTACATTAATGTATTTAGACAAAGGAGTCGGCCTTTCGTTAACTTTCATCGTTTTCGTTTTCATTATCAGAATTTTGATTCTTATCTCTTTCGAGTTTTGTCGCGACCTAGTATAAATACCTTGTCCGCGTTCGCATCACGAATATTATCGCCATCTTTACGCCATTGCTACTGTAGTATAATCGTGCGTGTGCGTTCTTTTCCTCTTTTCCAGATATCCAGATTGGCGAAAGCTAAATCGAAATTAAAAAGGGATCGATAGTGTGTCGTTACTAGTACACGAACATATATATATATATCTATTTGTACAGTATAGAGAATAGTTCTCTAGGGTAAGTTGTTTTCTGTTACACTCTTCTCAACCATCTTTCGATAATGTATGTAATACCGTTATTGCGGCAGAAAGATATTCAATAGTTCATTTTGAACTGTGGGATCTCCCTAGTTGGATATTTTCCTGTTAATATAAAACGATTATCTTTGATAATATACATATATGTAATTATGTGGGATACATTTACCCATCATAGCGCGAACCATTAGAGCACGTGTTATTCAAGCCGCTGGGCATTTCTTTTCTTTTATTTGTAACGATTGATTATTGTGTTTACATCAAAACAGAAAATATATTTGTTTCCTTTACTGTTATATACTCTAAAGTGCGTTGTTCAATTTCAAGGGATTCGAAACCTTTTCCAATCGGTTGTGTTGTGTAAGAATTCCTATAATATTTATTTCGTTCCGCCTATGGAATCCACCCGTAGCGCAAGAGCGTAGTAGCGCTCGCCGTTACGCGGTAGGCGCGTAACAACTTGAACGAGTCGATGAAGCGGAATTTCAAAAACTTTGCATACTTTCGCGCTTCACCCGGCTGTCTCTCGATAGGAACGTTCTTCGTGAAAGAGATATACTTCTCTTTCGTCAATGGCAACACGTCTATCCGCCCCTCGAACGAGTTAGCTAATTCTTTGATAATGAAATGGGTGTCGTATCCCGATAAATTATGGAAAACCACGGGTATCACGTACGAAGATTGATAGCTTAAATTACATCCGTTATGAGCCGGACCGCGATACGCGCCCGTGAAATGGCAATGATCGCGCACCCTCGTCGCGTCGGAAGTGTCGAACGGTTTCTCGCAGACATGACAATGCGTAGCCGTACGAAAATTTAACTTTTCTGTTTCGGTTAGCGGATTCATCGGTACCGTTCGGTCGAATATCGGCTGTAATTTATGACTCAGTTCGTACAACCTGTTCGCGAACCATGCGGTGCATCCCTCTTTATCGCGATAAACCTGATACTCGCACAAAGATTCGTCGTAGCGGCAATGCATGTAGTATCCTATGCTAAACGCGTGGTGGTGTTGATATTGTACGCGTGCCGCACGGTCTTGTCCTTCCCGTCCCTCGGGCAGCAGCAGACATTCCAAGTCGGCATAGATTACGAACGGCGCCTGCTCTTTGTTCGTGTAGTTCTTAAACCGTAACCACTTATCTTCTTCCGATATTGGAAGCTCCAGAGCGCAATCGTTCATCCGTTCGCAGTCGGTCGTATGAACGTTTAATCTCTCCGGCGTGGGAAAATATTGTAAGCATCTGTGGGAAGGGGATAAAATTATGTCTTTTTTCCTTCAAACAATTTAAAAAAAAAAAAAAAAAATACAACTTACCGATCGCAAATATACTTCTGATTTTTCTTCTTGCTAAGCTGCGGTGAAACTAATCGTGATAAATTTCGTATACACATGAAATGTCCGTGCGTCTTTGCAGCATTCTGTAGAAACAGCAAGTTGACGTGTCTTCCCTCCCGTTTCTTCTCGGTCAAATGCAGTGTTACGCATTTCTTGCGCACCCATTCGAACACGTTCACGGAAACGTCATTTTCTCGTTCAAATTTCCGGATGTCTTTGAACGATATAGGTAGTTGAAAACCTTCGGTTTTCGGAAGCACGTCTTTATAGTGCGGATACGCCGACACACGCGACGGATTTCTCTCGACCGGATAAAGACCTGCCACGATCGCCCAAAAAAAGCATGCGTCGTCGTTGCTCTTCACGTTCACGATCGCTTTTTTCAACTGTATCGCTCGAGGCACGCTGCATGCGACGGTGCAGCCGGCTTGCAACGGTTGATATTTGCTAAAGTTTACAATCAGATGTAATATCTTAGACAGCGCCCACCTGCTGTCTCGCTCTTGAAACTCCTCCAACGATGTCAAAATCGCGGGCACAACGTCTTTCTGGTACCACTGCCGTAGATTGCTCGTCCGAAACAATGCAACGTTCCGCGTGCCGAAACTTTTCACGGAAACCTCGTTGGCGCGCTGCATGAATTCCGCCTCCAACGTTACGTTAGCTTTCAGCGATGAATGCGTGTTTAAAAATTCCGTAACGCGTCCTGTAATTATTCGTTTTGCGTGCTGCAGAAATTGTTTTGGGTCGATGTGTTCGACGTTGATAACGATGCCGCTCGATATGCGACTTTTAAACGCCGACTCGATATTTTCCCAACGAAGTGTCGACGCTCTCGCACCCCTGCGATCGTACAAACCTCTACCGACGCGTGATGAGGAAATACGATGATTCAACGAAACGTTCAAAGTTTTCATACGGCACATAATCGATGTTAAACTAAATTTCTCGCCTAACGATAATTGTTCCTTTGCACACGATAGATAATTTACACAACACTGTAGAGACTCGATGTACGAGCGATGCCATTCGCGATACTCGTCCATGGTTTTCACTAGCATTGACATGCGTGTCAAACACTTTAACATATTTTTACACGTTTCAATCATCTTGCTACCTCACGCACGATATACTTGGAATAACTTTAACGCAGCAAACGACGGAACGTTCGCGTATGACTGCATTCGCAGCCTATCGTGCCCTACTGATTCATTTTGATACCTTCCACCCCCCTCCCCCACTCCATGCAATACAGAAGAGGAAAGAAATGATAAGGAGAGCGAAAACAGATGCTGTGGTCAGATATCGCGGCTTGGCGACTCGATGTCGGTCGTCGAAAGGATGTTGATATTACGAATATGCAATAAAGACGAGGAGAGAAATGATAATGAGAGAGAGAGAGATGTAATTGGGCCAAAGGATGTTTATTTAAAAATGATAAGCCGCATGAGAACCGAGATCCGATATCGCGACTCCCGCCGCCGACAGGATGTTTATATTATTATAAACATACCGGGGCTCGCGCAATACCAGGAAGCTGATCTTAAATGCAATACCTGGAAAACAAAAAATCCCCCCTCCCCCTCCCCCTCGCCAACGAACGGTGGCTTACGCAATACCACCATGAAAATTCCCCTCACCCCACCCCCCGCAAAAATATGCTCGCGCTATACGGTAAGTTAGTATGGAACAGAACCTGCTGGTTCAGCTGCGTCGGTAAGGTAGGAATCTACCTACAATGATAAGTGGTGTGCTAAAACCCGCCTATATATCCTACTTATATAATATATATCCTACTATATATATATATATATATATTGTTGTTAAGTTATAGTAATTAGTTTGATTTATGTGGTCGAGTATAAGGAAGGCGGGGCGTATACTTTCATGCCTGCACCAACCCAAACTGTTGAGAGTCATGCTCATGTATTAAAATATAACGCAAATAAAATATTTTATATTGCAGTTTAATGTATGTATATTATTTGTCTATATATAGAAATATTTATTATTAGATAATACACTTATCATAAGGTAAAGAGGCAACAAAATAATTGATTTTATTTAAAAAAATATACGTGTGGGAAATGCTATGAAGTACGTCTCTTTCTTTCTCATACGCTCTCCTTCTTTGCGAAGCTGATCGTTCATTATGTTTGAAGTGAAACTTTTTCTATGATTTTTTTGTATTAGTTGTTCCTGATCTAGTTTCTTTTAACATTTCCAATGTTAATATGCTTCTAAACATTACTAGACTGCAAGAAGTTTCACTTCTACCGCGCGTGGTTTTCCACACGTATATTTTTTTTTCTTAATATGAACATTAATGCAATGATCATCGTCAAGGTCTCTGGGTAATTTTTTAACCATCGTATTTACACAAATCGGAACATTTATAATTTGTCCTAGAATGCCATACTGGCCATGTGCATACCTCAATCGTCTTATCTGCATAAAAGGAATGCGTGGAGAAATTAATCTTTCTGACACTAAATCCAGTGGAAGTAAATGCGCTGGTATCTCAGAGTATTTAAAACCGTTGTAGGAAGACATTGTAGGAATTTGTTTTCTCGACAGTGCAGTTCGACAAGTACTACAGATTGGTATTTTATTCCTTTCAATATCTGGTAGTATTATTTTCAAAATTTCTTCATATTCTGCATTGTACTTTTTTAAATCATTAGTAAACCATAATCTACTGCAAACAGGGCACGACTGACCAAATTTGTTATTTATAAATGTTTTCTTAAATTGATTATGAACTGGTCTATGGCGTTGAAAGTCACTATAAGGTTGAATAATATTGCTAACATTCACATCATTTAACATTGAACTTGATGGATTATTTGCTTGATTCTCTGTGTTAAACATGTTCCGTAATGTACTTGATGTGAGGTTATGTTCGTCAATATCAGTTTGACGAAGATAAATAGGTGCTGATACTGATGTACTTTTATTCTCTTCCGCACACGGTAGTTTTCGAAATACTAATATCTCCAACAACAATAGATGTAATTATTATATTATTATTTGAATTAACGCAAACGTAGTTGCACGTGCTGTCAAACTGTAACGCACTATAAAAATATCGGTAAGCATTCTGTTTTCGTGCTCTCTCTTTCTCTCTCCCAAACCGCACGAGAGTCTGCGCACTAGCCACTTCGAACTCACATTTTCGTTTTATCGTCGATCGTATTTATAACGTTCTGCATTTGTTTTTGTCATTATTTTTATTATTTGTTTATGTAAATAACACGTGTTGGTTAAAAACAAACTGTGACGCACTATAAAAATGATGATAAGGCTTCTGCTTTCGTGCTCTCTCTCTCTCTCTCCTAAACCGTACGAGAGTCTGCGCACTAGCCACTTCCTGCCGCATTTCCGTTTCATCGTCAATCGGTTTTACGCCCATCGCGCCATAAGAAGTTTCACTTCAAAAAATAAAAAATGTATTTCAGTATACATCATTAAATTAATTTAGTGCAAAATTCAAAAGTTATAGTAAAATGTGCTCCGCGCCGCGCCGGGAATCGAATGCGCGCCATCTCAAGATTTCGACTCATGCGATCGAAACGTCGGTAACGTCAAATTCGGGGAAGCGCGTCGAACAGGCAGTTCACACGGACAGAGTAGTGGTACGCTTGTGTGTGTAGCGCGCGTGCAATCGAACAGCCACTCACACGGTCAGAGTAGCGGTGTGTTCGTGTGTACCGCGCGCGCAGTAGAAGTAAGAGTGGAGGGCTCAGCCGGAGGGGCAAGTTCCTCCAGGTTCCTCTGTCTGGCATCACTGGGTCCAAGTGAGGATTGGGGGTCTTCGGACCCCAGGATGAGGAGTGGAATTTATGAGGTGTTGAAGGTTATGTTGGTGTTGGAGTGAGTTTTTCGCGAGCGATTTTGGTAATTCTGACCGGGGTTACGCGGATACGCGCGCGGTGGCGAAACCGAGTAACTTACGGACTGCGTGACTTTCGATTTTGAAAAGAAGTGGACGATGTTATGATTGCTTGGGATACGGTCCGTACTGCACTGCACTGTCGGCGCGACTCAATGATCATCTGGGGTGAATATCCGCGTTCGCTACGCATAATAATACCGCCCACGCAACATCTTACTTGCGAGAAACTTACTACATCCCGTTGTCCATCTGGCGGTGACCGCGGTAGGTGACGCCGTCGACGAGCCCGAGCCCTGCCGAATGATCCCGAGAGTCGACGAACGAAACACGTGTGTTAGTCCATTTGGCTGAATGTGTGCGTGTAACGCGTATACGTATTATGTTGACGAAAATTTCCTGACGAAGGAGAAGAATCAGAAGAAAAATCCTATCATTTCTGACTGATCCATGACATGATATTACGATATCTCTGTCATACGTGGACCGATTTTATTGAATATGGTCCTATTCGAAAGTTTATATGCGGTTTACATTAGCAAAATGCCTTTCAATTTAGAAAATATTGCAGGCGTGATGAGATATTAACTAAAGAAGTTTCAGGTTAGGTTAGAATGCCTGGTTTACGAGTAAAAGATACGCGGTAGCGACAGTCGACATCGATACAGGGTGTTTGGTAATTTTTCATGTACTTGGCGTCGAGACGCTACCGCGTCTCTAGATTTGTTAGAATAAACCGACCCGCAACAACCACGTGGATGGCTTTGCGATACGAGAGTGAGCGGGAAGAGCAAGCCCGCCAGAACAGAAACCGATACAAAACCACAGAAAAGAGGGCGCAACGATCACACTCAACATTATATGGGCGCATTTCCAACACTCGCCCTATCGATGCGCCCGTCATAAACATTCAATTTATAATTATTACACACCTATGACTTGATACATGCTTCATTCAGACACAACATTTTTATACATTTATCGTGTTTAATCCTAGCTAGAGGTTTCGTTAATATATCGGCCCGCATCGACGCTGTCGGCAAATATTGCACTTTAATTTCATTTTGTTCCTGAGCCTCACGTGAAATGTGATACTTTATATCGATGTGTTTACTCCTACTGTGATACATAGAATTCAAACTTAACTTAATAGCACTTTGGTTATCGCAATGTACAGTAGTTGTGCCTTTAACGCAATCGTCAAGATGCATGTGCTTCATTAAACGTCATAAATATATCACCTCTTTGGTCATTTCGGCTAATGCGACGTACTCAGCCTCCATTGTTGATGCTGCTACGGATTTTTGCTTTTTCGATGACCAACTAATTGGTCCTCCTGCAAGAATTACAAGATTTCCGGAGCAGGATCTTCGGTCGTCAGCGTCTCCCGCCCAGTCAGCGTCACAATATGCTTCCATCCTCTTATTCGTGTGTTTGTACACTATCCCGTAGTTTATTGTGGATGCGATGTATCGAAGTACCCGTTTTGCCATTTTCCAATGTGTTGTTCCTGGGTTGGAACAAAATCGACTGAATGCGCTTGCTGCAAAAGATAAGTCTGGTCGTGTTGCGTTTGCTAAATAAATAAGTCCCCCACAAGTTCTCTATAGGGCCGACTTTTCATTTCATCTTCTTCCTCTTTACTCTTTGGCATTAAATCTTTGGTTAATATTGCACCAGGTTCTATTGGAGTTGATGCAGTCTTTGAGTTTTACAGAATTAGTATGGTTACCTTGCAAGTTCACATTTATTTTAACATCACCAGCACCAGTTGATGTAACGCAATGTTCAGCCGCAGTATACACCTTCGCACATACTTTGTTATCGATGCGGTCAAACTTGTCTCTGTCTTTGCACATATGCATTGTCGCACCACTGTCCAAACACCAACTTTGAGTTTTCTTCGGTTCAGCATTCAGCACCATGGCAGTCATGGCATCTTCCATGTTGTTCGCAGTATTTTCCATTTTGGATTTACAGTCCGCTGAACGATGTCCATATTTTCCACATCTGAAACAATTTGCTCCAAATTTTCCTCCCCTGGATTTTGTAAAGCGACCTTTGAAATTTCCACGATGGCTGTTATTATGGTACGTATGGCCTCTAGCAGCGAAAGCATCATTATTAGTGCTCGATTCATTGGTTAGTTGGTCCTCGAGCCTTGCCTCTTGTTCTATGAGCTTTACTTTTAATAAATCAACGGTCGGGATATCATCCCGTGACTCAATGGCGGTACAAAATCCATCATATTCACTTGGCAGTAAATTCATGAGCATTATGGAAAGTAGCTCATCAGGCATTTTTATACCAGCTTCCTGCAATTGTTCAGCCCTTGATAAGAATATGTTTATATATTGCGACATACCTTGCTGCTTCTCTTTTTTTATTCTGTATAATTGTTTATATAAAGCGGCTATCTTCACTGGTCCTCTTGACTCGTGGGTTTCTTTCAACAACCTCCATGCCTCAGCCGCAGTTTCCGCCTTTTTTATGTGAATCAATTGGTTTTTCGAAACACTTAGAACAATCAGTGCTAGAGCTTCCTCATCTTTAGTTTTCCAAGCGGCTTGGTTTTCCTGAGTTGGAATATTTTTTTCATCTAGGTACTGCCACAAATCGTTGCAAATGAGCACGCTTCTCATTTGCAGCTTCCATGATTCGTAATTATTTTCCGTTAATTTTTCAATTTGATGTGCGTGTGCAAATGACGTATTGGCCATACTTCTAGAAAAAAATGGTCACTTTACTTTGTACTTGCACTTCTACTTTATAATTTACTTTGGAGGTGTCTGGACCATCCTATAAACGTACGGTTAATGTTCAGATTATGTCCAGCCGTACGTCCAAACAACGACCTTATGTCCTAGATACGTACCAGGGATATCCGAATAACGTCCGTATGTCCCAGATACGTGCCAGATATGTCCAAGATATGTCCGAGATACGTACCAGATAGTTCTAGGTAAGTCCCAGATACGTACCAGATAGGTCCGAATGGGACGTCCTACGTACGTTCCACTTCCTAACTGGGACCTCTGTCGGACTTTCCTGGTACGTATTTCGGACATATCTCGGACATAGGGACATTATTCGGACATCCCTGGAACATACATAGGTCCGATACGAACGTACACTGGACGTACATCGGACATTAAAATTATGTATTAACCTAAAGAAAATATAATTAAAAAAAAATAGTTTAAAAAAAACTTATTATTTAAAACACTCGAGACACAACTTTCTTCCTTTCCGCAGGCCTCCTAAGCCACTTCTGCATACAAACTTCGATGTCATTTTTCGTAACAGATACCTTTGATATCATTGCTGCATCTAAAAATTAGAATGTCAATTCAATAATATATTCAACTGTATACAAATAAATATAAAAAATAACAAAGTACACGTAAATAATTACCAATTATCACTGTGGCTAACTTGGTTGTATCAAATCTCCTTTTTCCTTTTTTCCCGAACCAGCTGAATTCCATAGCCAATTCATCAGTCATCACGATTCCCATAGACTGTTTGACGAAGCTGGCGCAAATGGCCCCGCCAATATTCGCTAACTCATAAGCCTGCAAATTAATAATTTATTTACAATCAAGTAGGAACTTTCATGACTTTCGGTCTATAAGTGCTATTTTTACTACTTTTGATCGTTTAGAATTCGTAAACCAATTGATCAATTTCTATGAAATTTTCAGAGTGAATATAAAAGCCTTACAGAGAAATTGAAGTCGTTTGGTCCATTCATGAAAAAGTTATTCTAATTTAAAGTGTGTGTGATCACTTATGTGCGTAACTGTATAAAATAATCTAATAAAAGGCGTAAGCAAAAACACTAACGGTAACAAATAATAACAATGAAAATACTTACTTGTCTAAATATGAAGTAAATACGCTAATATGTATTACACGATGATATATATCACAAGATCACAGGACATTTCTGAAGCACGTGTTCTCGAAGCTCTAGCACAAGACTGTTTTGTCTTCCCTTGGACGAAAAAATCGAATGTCCTTGGGATGTCCGAAATTCAAGTCCCGCGTACGTACTTGGGACGAAATAAACGGATGTCCATAGGACGTACGAAATTTTAGTTCATCGGATGTACTTGGGACGAGAAAAACAGATGTCCATAGGACGTACGAAATTTAAGTTCATCGAATGTACTTGGGACGAAAAAAACGGATGTCCATAGGGCGTTCGAAATTTAAGTCCATCGGACTTCCCAGGGACGTCCGAAACGGACATCGGACGTTTGGACGTAAATTGGACATACACGGACATCCATCGGACGTTCGGTGCTATCTGAGTTGTCCATTCTGATGTTTGTGGATCTATCACTCCGCCCACAATTGATGATAAAAATTATTACGTAATAATATTTGTAGATCAATTCACTCATTATTGTGTAGCATATTTAATCTCATATAAGTCAGATGTGTTTTCTGTTTTTAAAGATTTTGTCGCAAAGAGTGAATCTCATTTTAATTCAAAATTCGTAAATTTATATTGTGATAATAGTGGAGAATATTTATCAAATGAGATGAAAGACTATTGTGTGCAAAAAGGTATTAGTTACCACTTAACTGTTCCACGTACCCCTCACTTGAATGGTGTTTCAGAACGAATGATTAGAACAATAACTGAAAAAGCACGCACAATGATAAGTGGTGCAAATTTGAATAAAATATTTCAGGGCGAAGCAGTTCTCACTGCTACGTTTTTAATTACTCGAACGCCAACTAAAGTATTAAAGGTAAACAAAACACCATTCGAATTGTGGCATGGTAAAAAACCCAAAGTTAAATATTTAAAGATATTCGGGTCTACCGTGTACGTTCATACCAAATTTGGAAGAATCAAGTACGATGAGAAATCATCGAAGGGTATTCTGGTTGGTTATGAACCGAACGGTTATAAAATATGGGACGTGAGAACTGGTAAATTTATTGTAGTCCGGGATGTGGTAATTGATGAAGTAAATTATTTAAAAACTCGTCCAGAAATGAGGATAGAAAGGGACAATAGTGGTCCTGAAAATAAATCTGATGCATCTGACATATGGTTAAAATCAGTAAAATTGAATGAAAAGCCTCATAAATCTGATAATGATAAATCAGATACATCAAAGTCGAGTATAATCCTTGAAGAGAAATTAGGATATGAACCTAATGAATCTGTAAAAGAAACAGATACGCAAGAAAAGTCATTGTCTCAGAATGATGAATTAGAAAGACCAGAAACAGAAAATCTTAGGAGGAGTGATAGAATAAAGAATAAACCTAAAGTTTCTTATGATAAAAGTAATTTACAAGATGATCTTCTTATGTGTGCACAATCGTTCGCCGGAAAAATTCCCAGGTCGTTTGGAGAAATAAAATTAAGAGAAGATAGAGTTCTATGGGAACAAGCTATCGATAATGAATTAAATTCACATGTAATAAATAAAACCTGGGAATTAATAGATAGACCAAACGATACTAATATCGTAGACTGTAAGTGGATATTTACGATTAAACATGATGAACACGGAAATCCAACAAAATACAAAACACGACTGGTTGCGCGTGGTTTTAGTCAGGAATATTTAACTGACTGTTACGGATTAGAAGGGATGAAACAAGTCACTTCACGTTGAACAAATTTTATTTCCCCATCTAGGGCAGTGCTGTGATTCTTGGCGCTTTTCACGCGCATGAGCGAGTTTCGGCAGGAACGTATTTGCGTCCGAAGTTTGTGGGGGACTATTGGGGGGAAAATAATGGGGAAATGTTATTAGCGGGAACGTTATTAAACATGTTCATACATTTTATTTTTGCATAAGACAACATATTTAGTTGCAGAGTAATTTTATATACCAAAGGTTTTTTTGTAAATACTGATAAGGTTTTGGTAGTTTCCCTTATCTTAACAGCAAATGCTGGTATTCTTTAATTGTTTCTGCCAAATAAAATACTTAATTTTGTCATTATATATTTTGTTTAAAGTTATTTTAGTACCTTTCCCTTCCTTATTCCCAAAATAAAGAAAAAGAGTAACTTATATTATATTGTGCATACATACATAAATATTATATATTTATACATTGTATATTGTGTAAGTATGTATATATATATATATATATATATATATATATATATACATGTACACAGTTTACATTCATTTTTTAAAATCAAGTCATAATACATTTTGCGAAATTAGCAAGGCGGCCAAGGTACCCGAATTTACCCGATCTTCGTACTTGACTGAGGCTAGAATTGTCGCGCATGCGCGTGAAAAGCGCCAAGAATCGCAGCACTGATCTAGGGTTCGTTCAAAATTGTCACGAACTATGTACAGAATAGATTGATGTTTCAAGAAAAAAAAAACACAATCTTGTTTTGACGAGATGTGATGAATAAAGCGATTGAGATGATAACCAGATGAGTGATTAGAGAGATATTCACGGTTAGCGTCCGTGAATCCAGATAGCGAATCGACTTTTCTTGCTCGCGAAAACCGGTCAAGAGACGCGCGACGTTTACCGTTCGCAAGAGTGAGCACGATTAACGGACGTTGAGATCGGAATCGAACAGCTGGCAGTTTATCGTCAACGTCGAACTAGTGATTGGCAGATCGATAGAGTGATCCGCCAATAGTAATCCCCTTTTTGGGGCCGATAATCGATCCTAATCGAAGTCCGACGGTGCTGGTCTAAGCTGCTGCGAGCTGCTTATCGACTCTCGATCTTGCTGTAACGTGCGAGTCCGCCAATAGCGGGGCGGCGCAGTAAATCGGCGCGTTCACGCTGCCGCACAGTGGTCCAAATCAAGAAATTCAGTGACATTTGTGTATAACTTTTGAACCATAAGAGATATTGCCATGAAATTTGGACTGCATAATGTAGTAATGTTGCTTGACAGATAGGTTAAGAAAAAAAAAAGAACAACAATTATATATTTTAACAAGATAAACAATAAGAAAATATAAATTTTTTTAACTGCATATGTCTTAAAGCTATTTAATAATTAATTTTGCAGCTTCCGCATCTAATTTTTTACATTTAAAATAATTTTTACATTTTATTCGTGCAGTGGATATATATGGATTTTATAATTTTAAATTTAATCTAGATATAAAAGAAGAAAATTAAGAAAATTGTCATACAACACGAAGAAAAGTTTGGAATATAGAATAACAGGTACTAAGTCTAGATTAAAATATATTAATATCCAACGAAACTAAAGGTAGAAAAAGAAACTATGTACAAACTTATAATTTAAGACACACACGTATAAATAAAACTTAAATAACAATAAAACTTGAAATGCACAAAACAAAATAAGAACTTAGTGGTAACTTTCAATATATACTGACAAAATTTCTCTTCGAATGGTTCACTAATGCAGATCAGACAGTTCTGTTTCAACTGACTGCAGGAAAGAATCGAAGCCTTAGGCGAAGGCTTATCTGCAGTGTAGAATAAACACTTGAAGTAATCTAAACAAATCTTTCAAACGTCTTAGTTCGTTGCGGAGTTTCGGCGCTGGATTCGAACGTATACGCATAAAATGGTATGCCGCGGATGGATTAAACTATAATAACTTCAAAAGGGGGAAAAAGGGGGAAATGATTTTTAAACGATCTTATAGGGGAAGATCTACTGAAAATATTCTATTTTGTTACAATGCTGGATGTCCTAGGAATAAAAAGATGCACCTTGTCAACTGTGAAGTATTTTGAGATTTTTATTTATTTCATTCAACATTACGTTTAAAAGACATTATATACAATAATTATTAATGACGTGCACGATTTCTTATCTAAAAAGAATGCTCTTCAAAACAAAAAAAAAATCGAAACCAAATATCAACTGAGCTCCTCAGGACACCACGAAGAAACAGAACAGTTTCTCCACGTGAAAGATTCCAAGTTCAAAATGACCAACTTTAAGTGTTTGTATAAATCAAATCTGAATTATATTTGCTTTATTTTCGTCATTTTCGAAATCTATGAACATTTAAGGAGAGATACATGTGGATCAGATATTAATATTGAGAACGTTGATTTTTGACGAAATGTCACTGAATTTCTTGATTTGGACCACTGTGCAGCGGGACAAACGGAATCTATATACAACGGGAGTCTTGCGAGACGCAGGCTAAACAGACGTGTCATTACTTATATCTATTTATATATACTATATACATATGTCGCTCTGTTTACCATCGACTCGCGGTCCGGTTTACGAGACGGTATCGATGGGTTGCGCATTGTCGAGCAGCGGACACGGCTGCTCGGACGGGAGGTCAATCGGCAGGATACACAATTTGACGATGGGTCGCTTGTATTCGGATTGCGCGGTTTTCACCGTCACAATACGTACGATGCCATCATCGCCGGGATGACACGCGACGACGCGGCCGAGTTCCCATTTGCATGGGGGGAGATTAGACTGCCGTAATAAAACTAATTGCCCGACGACAATATTGGGCGTTTGAGTTTTTCACTTAACGCGTTGTTGGAGACCTTGCATGTAATCTTGCGACCATCGTTGCCAAAAACTTTCCATCATTTGTTGCAACAATTGCCAACGCGAGAGACGGGATTCTTTTACATCGAGCAAAGATGGAGTAGGAACTGCTGTAAGGGCTGACCCAATCAGGAAATGTCCTGGTGTCAGGGCACAATAGTCGTCAAAGTTCTCGGAGACTGCTGCAAGTGGACGCGAATTCAAACATGCTTCGATTTGGCATAGCACAGTCGTTAATTCTTCGAAGGTCAACGTGTGGGCTCCAACAACTCGTTTAAGGTGGTACTTCACGCTACGCACGCCGGCTTTCCACAATCCTCCAAAATGAGGGGCGGAAGGTGGAGTGAAGTGCCACGTGACATGATCGACAGCTAATCGATTGAGTGTCGCAGGATCGCGAGTAGCAGCACGAAACGCGCTCGTGAGCTCGCTGTCCGCGCCTGTGAATGTTGTTCTGTTATCGGAATAAAGGGCATTAGGAATGCCGCGGCGCGAACAAAACCTATTATATGCTGCCAGAAACGCATCCGACGAATAATCGCTAACGAGTTCCAAGTGAATGGCCTTTACAACCATACATATAAACAAAGCAATATAAGACTTGCGAGAACGATGCCCGCGTCCGGGTGCCGTGCGGGTTTGAATTGGACCGGCATAATCGAGACCGCAATGTAAAAACGCTCGAGCCGAACGCGTAACTCGAAAGTCCGGTAATTCTCCCATCAATGCATTTGGCAGTGCGGCCCTTTCGCGTGCGCATTTGACGCATTTATGAAGAATATTTCGGACTGTGGGACGCGATCGCAAAATCCAATATTCTTGGCGGAGGATGCTGGTTGTCAGCTGCGATCCAGCGTGAAGGGCACGCAGGTGAGCGTGAACAATGATAAGCGTTAAGGTCGAGTGTGCTTTTAATATAATCGGATGCTTGTCTTGTTCCGATAACTTGGCGTTTTTTAAGCGTCCGCCAACTCGAATTAAGTTATCCTCGTCCAGATACGGATTAAGGGAGAGGATAGGGCTGGTTTTGTTGAGCGGACGTTGGTGACGAAAGGCATGCACGTCTTCCGGGAAAAGCTCGCGTTGCATTTCTCGGAGCCAAAAGGTTTTGGCTGCTTGAATCTCCGACGCCTCGAGGGCTTGAGTTGCAAAGTTCGAGGTCACCCCGGGCTGTTTTCGAATGCGTGCAACGAATCGAAAAATGTACGCGCTGACCTTTAGTAGTTTTGCCCATGACGAGAATCGATCTCTTAACTCCCATGGCGTACGAAGGTGGGAAATGTTGACCGGAATGGTCGGACGTTCCTCGGTGAGCCCGTCAGCTGGCGAAACGGGAAGATTGGGGGGCCATTGGTCGGTTGACTGTTGCAGCCACGAAGGGCCTGTCCACCAAAGGTCGTGAAGCAATAATTGCGACGGAAGGAGGCCGCGAGATGCACAGTCGGCGGGATTCTCGTCAATCGGTACGTGGCGCCAAGTGGCATCGGGCAGAGTGGTCTCGATCTGAGCCACCCGATTCGCAACGAACGTTTTCCATTTTGACGCTGGTTGCCGTAACCAACACAGTGTGATGGTCGAATCTGTCCAACAATAACACGGGATGTTGTGCGGCAGTTCGTGCAGTGATTGTCGCACGAAGACGATGAGATGCGTAAGGAGAAGGGCGGCCGAAAGTTCGAGCTGTGGAACAGTCAATTGTTTGACTGGAGCTACTCTCGATTTGGCGGCGAGTAGCGAAATAATGATTTGACCGGAGGAAGTCACGATGCGCAAGTATACGACAGCAGCGTACGCCAAGGTGGACGCATCAGCGAAGCCATGCAATTCACAGGAGCCGTTGTTTACATCCTGATGCGTCCAGCGAGAAATTGAGAGAGAATTCAGCAGTGGCAATTCTAAACGGTAGTTCTCCCAGCGTTCGAAAAGAACCGGAGGAAGTGGGGAATCCCAACTGCATTTCTCCAACCACAGCTGTTGCATGAGAATTTTTGCATACACTGTAGTGGGAGTGACCCATCCTAATGGGTCGAACAGGCGAGCAATGTTTGACAGGACCGTGCGTTTGGTGCACGCGGTATCAGGAGGAAGCGTGACTTTGAAGCGGAACGCGTCGACTTCGGGACTCCACGCGACACCAAGGACCTTTACAGTGTCATCGCAGTGCAACACTTTCTCCTGGACGGTTCCACAATCATGAGGACTGATATCCGTCAGCAAATGCGAAGCATTGCTCGTCCACTTGTGCAAGCGGAAATGTGCTCTGCTGAGCAGTGCAATCAATTGATTTCTAATCTCAGTTAACGTGGCTTCATCGGACGCACCAAAGACACAATCATCCACGTAAAGGTGGTGTTGAAGAACGCGCGTGGCTAATGGAAATTGGGACCCTTCGTCCTCTATAAGTTGCTGTAGGACTCGAAGAGCGAGAAAGAGGGCCGGGGCTGTACCGTATGTCACGGTCAGCAGCTGATAATGGCCAATGGGCTCCGACGGGGACGACCGCCAGAGAATACGCTGATAGTCAACGTCTTGTGGGTCCACCAGTATTTGGCGGTACATTTTGGTGATATCGGACGTTAATACGTACCGAAATTGTCGGCACCGAAGAATTATGGTCGGAAGATCTGTTTGGAGTTTGGGTCCGATCAACAAATGGTCATTCAACGATGTTCCGTTGCTAGTGAGGCTTGACGCATTAAATACAACACGAAGGTGTGTTGTTGTGCTGTTATCGCGTATCACCGCGTGATGCGGAATATACACGGCATGGGGGGCGTCAATACTCGACGGAGGGAGCTTACGCATATGCCCAAGCTGCAGGTACTCGCGTAAGAAATCATCGTACTCGGCATAGAGTGTGGGTTTCGGTTGTAACCGAATTTCTAATTTGGTGAGCATTCGTTCGGCAATTCGATACGAGTACCCGATTTGAATTGGAGGGTTTTGTTTGAAGGGTAAACGAACGACATAACGACCGGACGAGTCACGCGTATGCGTGCTGCGAAAATGATTCTCGCATTGTTGTTCCTCGTCCGTGAAATGCGATATCGTCGGGATCTCCTCAACCTCCCAGAAACGACGAAGATCGAGATCAAGCGGATCGGACGGGGAGCAGTGATAGGTCGGAACGACTGGACAAGAAGTGAGCTCGTTCGAGCCGACGGGACCAGACAAAAACCATCCGAATATTGAATTTTGCGCTGTCGGCTCGTGCATCGATCCCGCACGGAGTCCATCTAATAATATGAAACCGTAAAGGTCCGCTCCTATGATAATGTCGATAGGATCGGAACTCGTTGGATTTTCATCGGCTAGATCGAGATCGCGTGTATGAGTCCAGGATATTGTCTGGTTCGTTCGCTCCGGGACGTATCGCGTTAATGACGTTAAAATCAATGCGGTGGTCGAAAGTGTAGGGCCGGTTCCACGTTTTGACTTTATATTTATAGTCGCCGCATGACGTGTATTAATGTCGCGATTTCCAATGCCGGTAATAGCGATGGAGACGTGGCGACGGGGTACGCGTAATCGATGCGCGAGCGATTCCGTCATCAAGGTGGTGGCGGAACCTTGGTCGAGCAGGGCTCGTACACATTCCTCCCGACCGGCAACGGAGGTCACGATGACCCATGCCGTGGCAAGCAGAATACGGGGAGTCGCGACCGACGTATGAGACGCGCAATGAGATGCAATCTGGTTACTCGCCGAAGAACGTGAATCAGGCGTCGAGATTACAGCCTGTCCAGCGGAATTGGAAGGCGGTGAGTCGAAATGCAAGAGGGTGTGATGTCGGCGTCCGCAGTTTTGACAGACATACTTGCTGGGGCAAGCAGTCACGGTATGTTTTTGACTCAGACAGTTTACACAGCGTCGCTCACTTTTCACGAATTCAAACCGTTGCGAAGTTGTTTTGGATTTGAACTGCGGACACGCGTTTAATAAATGTTCGGTCTTGCACAACGAACACACCAAGGGCGCGTCGCGAGGACGCGATAAACGGTTGGAGGTCGCGACATGAGTTTGAACGACTCGCTTCGTTTGTTTTGGAATCGACTGGAGAGCGCCGAGCGCGCGAATTCGCGTCGTGATGAATTTATCAAGAGTGGCATATGTCGGATAGTCGGTGGAGTCGTCCAACGTTAAATCCCATGTCTTTCGAGATGATCTATCTAATCGCGAGACTAACAAATACACGATCATGTTGTCCCACGTGTCGACTGGGCGTTTCAAGTTCCGTAAAGCTTGAA
The DNA here is from genome assembly GCA_916610235.2 of Lasioglossum morio. NCBI lineage: Eukaryota > Metazoa > Arthropoda > Insecta > Hymenoptera > Halictidae > Lasioglossum > Lasioglossum morio. Next base: position 101,917 of record CAKAJA020001046.1, on the reverse strand, counting down.
GCGTGTTGTGGGCTTTGTATCGAAGGGAGCTTAACTCGCTAGCGTCCGAAACGGGCGGAAGAGAATAAAGCGTTTGCAAATGCTCATGAATTAAATCTCGATTATTGTCGTAACGCTTAACAAGTGTATCCCACGCGATCTTAAAATTGGAGTCCGTAACCGGGAGGTTACAGATAAGGCTTTCCGCGTCGCCTTTCACGCACGAATTAAGGTGATGAAGTCGTTTAACGTCGGACAACGATTCATCATTAATAATAAGGGACTTGAACTTATCTCGGAAGCTTTCCCATTTGGTGGGTTCTCGAGAACGTAGGCAGACCGATGCGGGGGAGATCGCTGCGTGACTGGGCTGCGGCAGACATGGTTAGAGACGTCGAGGCTGGACCGGACGGCTTCAGCTTCTCGATGTGGTCGGTAAGGAAATCCGCGGCGAGATGGTATTCATCCTCGCAGAGGCTTTTTTATTTCGTTATCTGATCGTTATCTGATAAATGTCCCCAAAAATGAAAGAATAACGTCGAACGTGTGGTTAGAATTCTGTAAAAATCCAACTAGAATCTGAAAGGTCTACTGTAGATCAATTTTTCTCCCTTATTAATGAAAAATACATAAATCCATTTTCATAGCAAGATACATTGGTTCATGGCCTATCAGGAAATAGTAGTCGATATTTCAAATAACGACTTTCATAATTTTGTTTTTTCCTTTTTCCGACCACTGTGCGCCGCATTATGGGGCAAACGGAAGAATTTTGTGTCAAAATCAAAGAACTTTCGATAGAAATGAGATAGAGCGATGAAATTTTTTTATAATGAAAACTGAAATTTGGCAGAATATGAAATAAATATAGAGATTGTGGTACGAACACTTTTTGACCTTGAAAAAATTCGTTAAACTTGCACAAGTTAATTGTGGTTTTTCCAATACCACGTGCGAAAATTTTTTTTTAACATGCGACACATCATTTCTCGTAGATTCTTTCACGCTGATTTCAAATCTGGTCTCAAAATTTGTCTACGACCTCAGGATTTTTCAAAAAATCGATTTTTGTGAAAAAAATCAATGAAATCATCATTTTTTCGTTGAAATGATTTAATAACCCACTAATTTGAAGGTTTATTGTATTATTATTTATGGAGTAAATATTCGTTCTCAAAGGGTTAAACATTGTGGAAAGACCAAGGTGGTTCTACTTTCCTCCATAACACCAGGGAGAACAGTTTTGTTGGCCGATAAAATGTTCAGTGAACTATGCTAACCCTTCAGGGACACGTCTGAGCACTGACGAATATTTCGAAATTGATTACAGGAGATTATTAGATAGGTACTTTGTTTCAATTGTACACAAGATTCTAGGATAGCACTTTTTACTGACATTGTATTCGTACGTAATAAATAGATTGCGGATTTTACGCATTATGACAAAAATGGATGAGCGTAATTTAAAATATTAAAGATATTGCAAGATTTTAAGAGTATAAATACATTTTTGCAACTTTGAAAAACCATTAAACAGAGTAATAAATTCCAATCTGGTCCCTATAGCAAAATAGAAATATTTTGCACTGATTATGGAAGCAGAAATAACAAATAAAAATTGATTTCATCCCTTAACGACTTTGTTCCATTAAAAGCAACATTACAACACTCTTGAATTTTCTAAATCGTTTCTCATTTTATATTTCACTCATTCAATGTCTTCATAAATGCATAAATATCCTCAGTCTACGTAATCACATATATGATTATAGACGTTAATTTAAAAAATGGATAGTTTTAAAGTATTAAAAATATTGAAAGATTTTTAGAGTGTAATTACATTTTTGCAACTTCTCTAATGATTTAACACTAGATTGCCCAAGGAAGTCATTTTAACTGCTTTTTAATTTCAACTAGAAAAACAATTATGTATATAATGACACAATTTCTTAGAATTTTGTGACTTTTTGTACAACATATAAATGCGTTTTATTAATAATTGTAGTTACCTCCCCCTCCTTCATTTCCGGCATATATATGTGTGTTATACCTTGTGACGTTGCAGTTCGTGCGACGTCACTTCGCCGTCGAAGTACGGGTTAAATGACCATTTCGCGTGTGGATCAGACTGACCCGAGACCGTGGTGAGAACCACCCGCAGAATTAGAGCGCTCCGAGAGGAAGATCCGACGATCTCGAAATTCACTTCTAACGCCACCTATTGTGCGTACTGAGTACGTCGTTTCAGGAACGTGCCTAGAGCACATCAATTCGTACGACTCCCGAAGGGCACCCCGCATCATAGGATCGCCCGAAGATGAAACATGGCCAGAATGGCGAAACATCCGGATCCGGAATCAAAAGGGAAGCTACAACACACGGGCCAAATAACCCGGAGATGACGACGCGGGACTAGTGATGGGCACCATCGACTAATTTCAACTATCGACTAATTACTATTTAGTTGCTACATACTATCAAATATTTAGTCGATAGTTTTTAGTCGACTGAAATTTTATTTTAGTGGTTACGTCTAGATTGCGGGTTATAGTCTATGCCTACGTCTATCTCACATATTATTATTTATCCTTTAATAATAATGCGATATAAAGGCAAAGTGTTAATGTACTTTTTAGAAAAATATCTGTTATTGACAGATATAATTATAAAATACTACTTTTTCTTTAGATTATGATGAAAATTTTATAATATAAGTATTGTTATTTAATAATTGTATAATATTTCTAGTATAATAATTGTTATTTGTGTTTATTGAACAAATTATTCGATATCGCTAATAAGTGAATGTATTTGATAGTAAATTTTATAAAATCTATTCAAAACTCCCGCCCGTTACAATTTAACCAATAGCTCGGTGACTGATTCAGTTAATTGAATTTAGTCGATAGTTTAAAAAATCAGTCGACTGAAAATAGTAGTTGGCTACTATCGATTTAGTCGATAGTTTCAGTCGATGGTGCCCATCACTACGCGGGACAAGGGACCCTTTTGCGAACACACCTTCTCTTCGCAGTCCCCCGGTCGTCTCACCCCGCTCAACAAGGGTCCCAGCGAGGGTGGTGTAACAGCGGTCCCGGGAAGATTTATTTTCCCCGTTCGCTAACGAAAAGCGATCGTTAAGGGTGGAGATCTCAAGATGACCTTGACGCCTTTTCGATCGTCACGCCAAAACACACGAGTGGCCGGTAGAAGAAGCAAGTAGGGGGTGCTGGGTACGTTTTCTACAGTTGAATGTCGAGGAGCACTGAGCAGCGCCTCGGCGGTGACAACAGTAACTGTTGCCGGTAAGTTAGACTTTGTACGCAAACGTGACGTCGCTATGCTGCGTCGGTGTGCTCGAGCGAGAGTGTGTGAGTACGATGGATCGCAAGGGTTCGGTATTTGCGAAACCATTACTCTATAAGACACATTTGCGATCCCTGCGTAGTCACAATCGCTAGATGAAAGATCAATCTAGCGCGCATGGTATCCAGATTGATCTAATTTTCCCGTTTTACAGGAGAAATTTACTAAATTGTTACGACAGGCAAGTTCGGTCGGCGTGTCTGTCTGCCTAAGCAGATCGCAAGGGTTCTGTATTTGCGAAACCATTACTCTATAAGACACATTTGCGATCCCTGCGTAGTCGCAATCGCTAGATGAAAGATCAATCTAGCGCGCATGGTATCTAGATTGGCCTAATTTTCCCGTTTTAGAGGAGAAATTTACATTATTCGGAAGCATGATGCCTGCCAGGGAGACTCTGTAGACAAGCTCGACCAGCCGTCTCGGGGTACACTCGCACACAGGTACGCTCGGCCGGTGTGTCCATGTGCCTAGCCGGATCGCAAGGGATGCTTGAAACCAGTGGTCGGCTAGCCCCAGTGCACTAGACATAGCATGATGGTCGTGACGGGGAGGGAGACGCGCGGGAGGTGTAGGGTCTCGAAAACTGGCGGAACAGTGTTCCCGACCATTGCTTCGAACTCCAAACCGTTTCTCGTCCTCTGCCGCATCCTCCGCCGTATCTTCCGCCGCATTAGAAATTATGTTTATTATTATGTAGGTTGGAACGAATATTGGTGCGTTTTTAAATGAAATTTCACACATGAAATTACGATACTTATTCATAGGTTTAGTGAATAACATATTGATTATATAAATAGATTTATTTAATAATGGTATATTTAAGTATATCCTTGTACGCCCAAATATATATTAAAATATATTGTTATTAAATAAATCAATTTTTATTACGTATGAAGCGTACGAATACCGAAAATTCGTATACCGCAGTTCGCGGGGTCCTACATCCCGTTTCGCCTGCTCGTGAAATTCATCGACCGCCACATTCTACTGTCCGATAAGTCTATAAAAATATCCCTGCGGCGATCCGCGATGTCTCCATCATGTCCGTTCTCGTCCGCTGCTTCGGTCGAATCTACTATCCGTACGCATCAAGTAGAACACGCATGTTCGTATAGGTCGTGGTTCCCAGTCAGACGTTGAACGTACGTGCAGCGTGGAAGAGCGGCTCGCGAAGCGATGAAATCGCGCACATCAACGTCTCGGGACGTAACAATTGATTTCTAGTTTCATCAGATCCATAGATAGGTAGTATTAGGACATCATGTACAATAAAAATAAAACAATATCCCCACGAATTCACACAATTTTTCGAAAAACCTGATGTAATTAATTGTCGAGGTTGAAAGAATTGTTTTGTAATGACCTAATCCCTTCAGAATAAAACAAAAAGAAATGTAGCTGAATCGGACAAACAGTTCCTGAGATAAAAATTCATAAGTTGGTCCCGGTTTAGTTGCGGTTACCCCGCGGTATACCTGAGTAGCCGTCGGGTAGCCCGGCTGCGTTTATTGCACCACTCGGCCAAAGCCGAATGGCACGTGCCAGTTTCGCAGTTCACTTTTCGTCCTCTGCCACATCCTCCGTCGTATCTTCCGCCGCATTAGAGATTACATTATTAGGAAATATTTTTGGAAGAAAGGATGCTTTCTTATATTCCTTAATTATTTTCTATCCTTCCTTTAATCGTATTATCAAAATACTTGAACATTTTGTTCAAAAATAGTAGAGTTCTTATAGAAATTTCGTCCACTGTATTTGAACATGGATTTCCTGCGATATGGTCCGCTCGTTGTTCTCGATTGTTCCCGACAAAACTAAGCGTTAAGAAATGCTACGATTGACGTGCGAATTGAATTTTAATGTCGAACCAACGTTCCCCGATCGACAACAGCCTACTGCTTGATGATACATGACCGCATCGTGGAGGCCAGTCCATTAATGAACATTGTTCGAAAAATTACTTAAACCGCTGTTATGTTGACAAAAAATATATACTTTATCAAAATAAAATAATATTATGTGAATGATCTTATTTTTAAAAATTTTAAAACAATTCTCCTCCTCCTCCTCCTCATACAATTAAACTAGTATTTATTAAAAAGAAAAAATTATAGTAATAATATCACCTCCCTCCACCATAGAGCGAGATATGGTGGTAGGGCTATTCATTATAAATTGCTCGCTACTCGTCATAAAAAAACGTATACAATCACAGTCGCTATACGACGTTACATCGCGTGTATGATCTTATCATCCGACCGGTCAACTTCGCGCATTCCCCCTTTTCTTTGACGGTAAGTACAATAAAAAAGTTTTTAAAAAACGATGTAAAAATCTAGTGAAAAAACATTCTTTTATTTAGATGGATCAAATTACTCACATCATTGACATGGACGGATTCATTGTGAAAAAAAGATTTATATGCAAAGAATTAGCCATGATCGATGTTTGTCGCGACGGCTCGTTCGAACTCTCTGAATTTCGCTTGGGAAGGAACTTTCGTTGTTTATCCGACGCTGACAAAAAGTCTGCATGGTATGTCAGCAATTTCGTGCATGGGATTCCATTTAAAGATTTCGGCTATGAAAACTATCAACAACACGATATATTTGAAGTTATACGAAATTTTATGTGCGATTACGCGAATCCTGTCGTAGCATACAAAGGTGGATGTTTCGAGAGAGACATCTTTCGGCAAATGCAAATAATCTCGATAAATTTAGAAGATTTCAACTGTCCGAAATACGATGTACTAGTTCACGATCCTATGTATAAAATTGCCGACGGCGAACCGTGTCGACTTCACTGTTGGCAACCGGTAGAAAACGTCAAAACGAAACCGTATCATTGCTGTCTGCGCGAAGTACAAACATTTCGAGCATGGGTTAACAATTATGAAAACACGTAAAGTATCAGTTATAAAAACCCGTCTACATCTTTGAATTTTTCCCGCGAGTCAAAACCGTAAAACACGACACCACCTTTTACGTTTTTGATTTTTTTCACACAGAGTATCACAATGATTACGAAATCCGAGGGAGCCGTCGCAACAACCGATCACGCAACACCACCACCCGCGGTTATCGTCTCGAACGCGACAGACTACAAAGTTTTCACGACTGGCGTTACTCACACATCGTCCAATCGGAGAAACTCGCCGCCGCAGGATTTTTCTATCTGGGTGATGAGGATTTCGTTGAATGTTTCGAATGCGGCATACAGCTGACTCGATGGGAAGAGGATGATGATCCTATGACGGAGCATGGTCAAGATCCTGCGGATACGTTTGCGGGGTGAACTGCGGCAACGTACCGATCGGAGTCGATCCGGATACAATCCCGCCAAACCCTCGTGGTATGGATGTCTGTGGAATCGCGAAAGAATCGTCGCTCGAACGTGATAAAATAAATTTTAAAAAATGAAAAAATTAATGTAATGAATATAAGATTTTTTTATTAAAAAATAATTGTATTGATTATATATGTTTCTTCATTGAGTCTGCAAAAAGAAAAAACGTTATTAAGTATTAATTTTAAGTAATTAATAAATATATAAAATTATTAATTTTTTTTTACTCACAGTATCTAAATATATACTTTTATTAAATAAAAAAAGGTATAGGTAAAAATTTTTTATTTATATCGTCTGTATCCAATAATAGCTGTTTGCTGTCGAAGTCTGAAATCACTTACTTCGTCATTTTCCTCATTATTGTCAGCATCACCTTCCTCTTGTTCCTTTTTTCATGATCTTTTTTGATAATTCGTTGCAAACTCAGCGAGGCACATATCATGTAAATCAATATCTCTTCTACTATAATTATCAAATATATCATCCATATAAATTTCGGTGGAGTCTTCATTTAATTTTTTAAAGCATTCTCAGATTTTAACATTAATACACGTTCTGATATCGGATTGGTATTCATGTATACTGCCTTTCTACTTTGCTTTGTAAAGGTAATGATAAAACACGATTGGCTGCTTCTTGTGCAGACATTAAATTACTATTTAAAAAGGATTGGTAATATTTCGAAATTTTTTCTCTAACATTCTTATTGTTTATTATCACAATCAATAGCAGTTTCCCTTAATAATTTTGATAAACCTCCTTCAATTTTACTAATGTAATTGGTTACATAACTCACCGCCGAATATTTGTCAAGTACAAACTGTAATTCCATATTCGATTCGAATAATTGTAAAATATCTGCATTATAACCATTAATATTTACTTCAAGGCTGGGATCGTTTTTAAAAATATCCGTTTTTTTTTTAAACTACTTCATCATAGCTCATAACTATTTTTTCTTATAAAATTCATTTATTAATTCATCAATAAGTTTATAGGATTTAGGCGCCATTTAATTTTTTTTTATTTAAAGGTTCAAGAATCATCGTTCTTCTCATTACTGGATAAGGCATATAAAATCGACGTAGCTAATTTCTTTGTCCTTTGTAACAACTATGATTATGGTTTGTACATTTGAAATTTAATATATGCAATATTATCGTCATATCTATATGTGATAAATCGGGCAATTAAATCAATCAATTCTTTGTTACCAATATGATCGTGTCTATCTTTAACACTATTGTACATAGATGCTCATTTCAACCACAGAAACATATGTTCATGTGGACTTCCACGTTGCTGAATTTCCACTCGTTCATAACTATTCACAACCTCATATTCTCCGAAATTACTTTGTTTTTGTCTTAATAACCACATAAGCTTATGTGCCTCTATGATCGAAATATCGAGCGCATGTAACGGGATCATTTCTAATTAGATCAGTTTTGGTATTGCAATCCAAATTGAATGCGTCTTGTACAGATAATGTTTTACCACCATCGCGATATTTCATAAATGTTTGTAATAACTCAGGCCAGTAACTTTCTGCAGCCGACACTGTCATAAAGAAAGTGGGTTTACTCAATTGACGGATCATTGCTAGTAACTCTTTCTTTTTTTGTTCCCAATATGCTTGGCGATGAACGAATATTTTTAAGTAACTTGAATCCGTCAGCAAATTCAATCAAATTATTCATAAAATCTGGATTCATAACATCTTGAGCACGTAAATTCTTATTCGTATTAATTTTTAAAAAAGAGGGGAACGAAATCTCCGCTCACGATATTAGAAAAGATGTTCGGACATGATCTTACATCGAAAAAGAAACTCTATACTGCTCTGAAACGGGCTCGCGCTATTTCGCGGTAGTCGCGTCGAAAAGATAAGGAGAAACTCTATACCGTTCTGTTAATTAAAAACTTTCTCTCTTACATCGTGAACGGTCTCTCTCTCTCTCTCTCCCTTACATCGTGAATGGTCTCTCTCTCTCTCTCTTACATCATGAACGGTCTCTCTCTCTCTCTCTCTCTCTCTCTCTCTCTCTCTCTCACACTCTTACATCGTTCAGGACAATCGTCTTAAACGAAAGTGCACGTGTTTTCGTGGGAAACAGTCTTTGAAAAAATCAAGGTCAACCCCTCCCCCATAGGTAAGAAGCACGTTCCAACACGTTCGAACACGTTCGGACGCGATTCTACGACTCTTCGATTCTATGACTACCTCTATGAAGAAGAGGAAAGAAATGATAATGAAAAGACTGAGTGAAAACAGAGGCGGTGGTCAGATATCGCGAAAGGTTATCCAAAAAAGCTGACGCTGCAGTTTTGCACGTGCGAAATTCCTGTTGCTATGGGGTATCATATTACAAAACCCCCACCCCTCCCCCTTGCCCCTCCCCTATGAACACATACTGCGGTGATGGTCAAAACGCTGATACTCAAAAAGCTGACGCTGTAGTTTTGCACGTGCAAAATTCCTGTTGCTATGGGGTATCATATTACAAAACCCCCACCCCTCCCCCTTCCCCCTTCCCTACAAACGGTTACCCAAAAAGCTGACGTTCAAGGTTACCCAAAAGGCTGACGCTGCAGATTTGCACGTGCGAGATACCCCCTCCCGCCCCCGCAAAATATGCTCGCGCTATACGGTAAGTTAGTATGGAACAGAACCAACTTTTTCAGCTGCGTTGGTAAGGTAGGAATCTACCTACAATGATAAGTGGTGTGCTAGAACCGGCCTATATTACCTACTTATGTTGGGAAGATGGTGCATTTACCGTTGCTTGTTTGGCTAGGTTGTCTGCAAGTTCATTTCCCTGAATGCCGCAGTGGGCAGGGATCCATATAAATTTGACCTCTTTTGGGTTTTGAGATTCTGTTGAAATATTGTATACATTACTTTTGATGTCTAGGATATGGAAGTTGGTTCGAACATTAACAGCGTGGCTATTGAGTAGTGAAAGTGCACTAAGAGAGTCGGAGCAGATTAAGAGTGGTTTGTCTGTTTTCTTGAAGTGGTCAAGCGCTATTGAAGTGGCAGCACATTCTGCAATGAATATCGAAGCTGTGGGGTGAATCTGTATCGGGACTGACAGCTTCTTTTGAGGGCAAACAAATGCTGCACCTGTAGAAAGCCCTGTATGTGTTCTTGAGCCATCGGTGAAGATATATAGATAATTGGGATAGTGCGACATAATGTGGTCTATAAATTCTGAATTGGGGTCTGGAGATTTTTGTAGTTTCAGTCCTGTTGTTAAATCACAAGTGATTTGTGAGTTAATTACCCTGTATGGAGTTGCTACACAGGGAAAGTGTACATTTTTATGGCAGATATTATAGTTCTTTTGAACAGAGCAAATGCAATTCAAAAGAATGTTGTTTTTTTGATTGTGGATAATATTTGGGTTCTTTAAGATCATTTGATGTAGTTCTATAATGTTTTTGTTAACTATGTGGTTTGTGTTGGAGGTGATTTTAATTAGGTGGGATTTGCCTAGAAAAACTGCTCTATTTTGAAGGTATGGAATACCCGATTCTGCTAGAACTATGTTGGTTGGCGTGGACCTTCTGAGACCTAGGGCCAGTTTGATGGCACGGGCCTGAATGGATTCAAGTTTGGTGATGAGAGCCTTCTGAGTGGGAAAATAAATATGGGCTGCATAGTCTAATCTAGATCTTATGAGGGATTTATAGATTAGAATAAGTGTATCAGGGTGAGCGCCCCACCATACACCTCTCAGAAATTTGATAATGTTCATGGTGCGTAGGCACCTGCTGTATAAGGATTGGATGTGCGTATTGAAGTTCAGTCTATTATCAAAGGTAATACCAAGGAATTTGGCAGCGTCAACGTCTGTTTTTTCAGTTGTACCTAATTGAAAATGGGTGCGGCCTGCTATCAGTTTTTGATTATTAAAAATAACTATATTTGTTTTTTCAGGAGATAGATCTAGACCCAATGAAAGAAGATTAGTTTTTACCTTATTGAAAGATGTTTCGATGTCACTTTTGGCTATTTCCAGACGATTGTTCCTGGTATAGAGAGCTATATCATCTGCATACTGAGAGATTTGGACACTCTTGGGTATGTCTGCCAGTATATTAGCAACGTAAAGATTATAGAGTAAAGGACTAAGGACTCCTCCTTGGGGCAGGCCCTTATATATTATTCTGATTCCTTTGAAGCTTGGCGAACTGGCGAACCGGCAATAGGACCAGTTTGCAATAAATTGAAGGATATTGTACGGGATTCCCATTTTGGCTAGAATTTTCAATAGAATATGAGGTTGTACGTTGTCGAATGCAGCACTTACATCAAGAAATGCAGCTATTGCGTGTTGATTTTGTGCAAAGCTGGAACGGATGAAAGATGCAAGATTAAGAATGTTGTCTGAAGAGGATCGGCCCTTTCTGAATCCAGCTTGGGATGGTGGGATGAGACCTTCGTTCTCAGTCCACCATAAAAGTCTGTTGTTAATAAGTTTTTCCAGTAATTTGCACATGCATGATGTGAGAGAGATGGGTCTATAGTTTAAATTGTCGGGTTCTTTTATAAATAAAATCTGTGATTTGTTCCAATCTTCTGGAATGCTGTGATTTATAAAAATTTCATTATATATGTCCAGTAGGAGGAGTCTTGATTTCATGGATAGGTTTTTCAGCATTTTATAGTCTATACCATCCAGTCCTGGTGAAGAATCGGGATTGGATTCTTCTATTGTAATGTTAAATAAGATAAAGTCGAATGGAGAATCCAGGAATGTGTTTGTTTCTATTTCTATTTCCATATTCATGCAAGGGTTCGTCGGAGCCCAAGGGGGGGGGAGAGTGTGTCAGTAGCTTTTATAAGATTTTCTTTAAGTTTGTTGTTATTTGTGAATTCTTTTCCCTTTATAGATGTCCATTTGTTTTTAAGTACCCTTATGTGATTCCATACATATGTTATAGATGACGTGTGCCAGAGGGTGGCGGCAAAGTTGCGAAAACTATCTCTTTTTTTCTTTTTAACTAGTTTTTTTGTCAGTGCTACTTGTCTTTTGTATTGTATCCAGTTACTGATGGAAGATTGATGTTGCCATTTTTTGAAGAGGGTCTTCCTAATTCTTATCTCTCTGTCACACTCCTGGTCCCACCATGGAACCGGATTTCTGTGGATATGATTGTTTACTGATTTTTTGATTGGTGTGCTCTCGAGAATTGCATTTGTCATAGCCTGTACAAAGTGATCATATTTTTCTAAATAGGAGGTTTCTTGTGCCAGAGTGGTAGCGTTTATATACTGATCCATAATTTGAGTGTATTCCTCCCAGTTCTTTTTGAAGAAAGCCTATTGTTTTTTGCTTTGTATATGTTCTTAGCAAAGTTGATTGCTATGCGTAATGGGAAGTGATCCGGACCACAAGGGTCCTCTTCTTGGGATACAGGGATTTCTTTTTCGATGCTTCCATGTGTAAGTACAAGGTCTAGATTATTGAATGTTGCATTTCTGAAATCATAATGGGATAGCAGATTGTGGTTGATTATATCTAATTCATGTGTATCTAATAATTGTAACAGGGTTCTTCCCGGGCCATCTATATTAGAACAGTTCCATTCGGTGTGATTAGCGTTGAAGTCTCCCATGATAATGAAAGTTCCAGAGTTTTTCATTGTTTGGAGAAAGTTGTTCCAGAGTGCTTCATCTATTTTTTTGGACGGAGGTCTGTAACATGCTGCTATTGTTATTTTCTCAGCTACATTTGTTATTTGGAGGCAGCACGTTTCTGTGTGCCCATCTGGAATTTCTATATTGTGAAGAGGGGTGAACTTAAGTTTTTTTTTCAATGAAAATAGCAATCCCGCCACCTTTTCGTTGATGACGGTCTTTCCTTACTGTATTAAATCCAGGAATTTGGAATGAAATTTCTGGTTTTAGCCAGGTTTCAACACAGATCACTATGTCAGCATTCTTTGCCAGATGATTGATTTCTGTTTTCTTTTTTATGATGCTTCTACAGTTCCAAAAGAGAATACGTAAAGAGTTTTCCATTGTCGGTTATTCTGTTTTGTATATTAATGTGAGGTTTTTGAGGATGTGGATGCTGCTGGTTTGTACTGTTTAATTGCTGTAGATGGTTTTAAGCTGGGAGAGGAATGGGTCAGTGTTACCATGTTTGGAGAGTTGGGTAAAATGTTAGATACCTTGGATGTGCGAATTATGGATGGTGAGGAGTTTTGTTTATATTTGGAGATGTTAATGGTAGAGGTATTGGTAGAATTGATGATACGTACCGGTGTAGACGGGGGTGCACCAGAGATGACACTATTTTTGGAAGGAGCTTGTTGTCCGCCGATCGATTTCATTTGAATGATGCTTTTATGGTTCAGAGGACGAAGAGACGGAAAGTTTTCCTTGCTATTTTGAATTCCCTTCGGTACAAAGTCTTGACTGTTTCCCGTAATGATTTTTTTTTGGCTTCAAAGTAGCTTATATTGAGGACAGACATTTGATTATTTATTTCTTTGAATGTTTGATACATTAAGCAGCTGGGGTGAAGAGTTTGGTGTGCTTCTTTACAATGAGCACATGATGGGGTACCAATTGTAGGGCACTCAGATATATTGTGACCTGATGTTCCACAGTTTTTGCATATTGTGATGCTAACGACAGAATTTGGCTGTGTGTCCAGTTTTAAAACAGTTGAAGCATGTACGGAGGGGTTCTATATAAACTTCAACTGGAGTGTGAATTAAATTGTATATTTTAATGTAGTCAGACAGAACCGTGCCCTCGAAGGTGATTACTACTGACTCACTGGGTATCCATTCCGGGGAGCCTGTTTGGACATTTTTAACTTTCCGATTTAGTCTCCTTGCATGTAAAATCGGTATAGGAGAGTCAGTGTATTTTATTAAATCATCCAGATCACATTCTGTAGAGAATCCCTTGATTATTCCTTTTCTGGTGGTACGGAATTTGGGTATAAATGTGTTAATTCCATGCAGTTCCATATTTCCGGATTTTATAAATTTGTTAGCTATTGTGCCACTCTGGAAATTAATATTAAATTTTCCGTATCCTTCGTTTTTCTTTTCTTCCGCTCCTGCATTATTCTTACTTAGGGCTTTCGCTAAAAGAAGTGCATATTGGGAATTTCTGATTTTGGTGGCAGTTTTATTAAATACTGCGAATACGTATGCTGGTCACTTGTGAGTGTCGGGGTACAGGTTTGTCTCATATTCCCTTTTTTTTTGTATTATTTGTATTTTCTTTAAATTTGCTGTTTGTATCATCAGTCTCCATCCTTGTTCCAGTATTTGGTTCTTGGAATTTCCTTTTTTTATTAGTTGTAGACGTTTCGGGCATTTTGGTCGCCATAATGGCTTCCCTTATGCTAGAGGCCCCGAGGGCCCAGGCTTTTGGATTTTCCAATTCCTGGAACACTTTGTTTAGTTATCTATAAACTGAATTGTTGTATGTGCGCTACACGCTCACTATTTACTAGATTTAGTTAATTCACTTTTTAATTCACACCGTTTATTACATTTATCCTTTCCATTCATAACATTTCATTATTAGGCCCTTTTTTTCGTTCCACACCACCTCCATTTTCACCGACGAGATTCAGGTGGTGGTTCAGCGCTCTCTACCTAAATAGATCATTTGTTCGTGAACCACGTGAAACTGCGTCAGTGTCGTAGGTAAATAAATATAGTACCGCAGGTAATAAATACATGTAGAATGCTGAATTACCCATTCTGTAATTCTTAGAAAAAAATTACTTTTTATTGTATAATTTCATTACGCACCCTTATTGCTTTCTTATTTCCCTTATTGCTCACCATTGTAATTATTGCTTTATAATCGTCAGTGTATAGATGTAGGAAAAATGAAAGTAATTACCACGAAATATTCTAATAAAGTATTGGAATTTAAAATTAATTTAAGAATTATTGCGATATTTACAAATCAATGGTTCGTAAACGAAAGGTATTCTGTAATAATCGTTATTTATTGTTATTTATAATTCAAACAATTTTTAAAGAAATACATTTTAATAATTTGTTTCTATATTCATTTTTGAAATTATTATTACAATACTAATGTATTGTTAAAATAATTGTTTAAATAAACAAATTTATAATGTATAGAGATTTGTTTCTATATTCATTATTTTAATTACTATTTCAATAACAATTTATTGTTGAAATAATTGTTCAATGAAATGAATTTTATAAATTGTTTCTATATTTATTGTTTGAATTATTATCCCCATAATAATTTATTTCAACAATTATTTTAACAAGAAATTATTGGAATAATAATTTAAATATGGATCATATAAACAGATTATAAAAATTGTTTATATTATAAATAACAATAAATAACTACTTAAATAATAAATATATAACGCCAAAGATAATTCGGAATACAAAATGACAGAAACGGAACCGTAGCCGATATAACGATATAAGACAGAACAAATATTCTCGTAACAATTTCACATCTTCACGCATTTAAATTCCTGCTTTCAATGCATTTTGTTTTCTTCTGGTTCAATCGATTTTGAAGAAATTTTCAGTACGTGTATCATTAACGTAGATGTAGACACATATTTTAAATTTTCATTGCAGATTCAAATAGAAAATTTTTAAAAAGTGTCTTTTATTTTTTTATGTAATTCCTACGAATTGTAATTTTTAAGGATTCTTCGCGTCTCTGATTCTTTTCCGGACGCTATCCTTTGCGCCCGAACCTTTCGTAGCTGATAGAAAGACCGAGCCGAACGTAAAGAAGGACAGCGCGTGTAAAGAGAGACCGCGCACGGCCAAAGCAAGCTGAAGCAGGCGAAGCGACTAGGAGTGCGGCGGCAGGGGGGTCCTCTCCCGTCGTTCTTCTGTGCCCCAGGTGAGGGGGGCGGCGTCTGGGGGAGAGCGTGAGGAGTGATCCCCTCCTCGCTTCAACTTGTGCCTCCCCGTAGTGGGGGCGGGGGCTGTGGGTTTGTCCCCGGTATTGGCGGTGCGTAGGTGGCGGGGTAGCCGTCCCCACCACCGCCCTGGATTGCCCTCACCCCGGAGGGCGGAGGATGGCGGGGCCGGGGGAGTGAGCTGACCCCGGCCCCTGGGGGGGAGGTAGTCTCTCCCCCCCGAGATGGACCGGCACCCCGGAGGGACCTTTATCCGGTCCTTTGTAGGGGATGTCGGCCATCTACCGGAGACGGGCTCCGGTGGGGTGGCGCGTGGGGGGTGGGGTGGGGAGGGTCGGGGCGTGCGAGTGCGCCTCCGACGATCCTTCCTTGCCGGTGTCGGCGCCTTCTTGCCCTGGCCGGGCGGTGGTGGTGGGTGACCCCCTTAGGGGGTCACACACTGCTGCTGCCCCGAGCAGCGAACGAAGGCTCCGGGAGCTGTGGGTGGACCGAACTGGGGTTCGGGAAGCCCAACTCGAAGGTTCCAGGGATGGGGACATCGGGCGGGTCCCTCCGCCCGGGGTCTGATATTAGGTAGGGCACGGGGGGGAGCTTCACTCCCCTCCAGGGCGGTTTGTTAGCTAAGGGGGTGGCCAGTTGAGTTCTCGGAGATCCTGGCCCCCCCCTTACAATAGCTTAGGTGGGAGTGCGGTTTTAGTGGGTAGAGGCTGGCCGGAGAGTCCTCTGGACAGTCCCACATAACCCTGGCCCCCCCAAGGGGGCCAGGGTATGCGTAACGCATTTCCGCACTAAAAAAAAAAGGCCGAAACGACTGCGATTCTCCGCGTCGCATTAGTAGTGGTTCACACCAATATATCCGGTCCGATCAGTATCATGCTTCAATGTTTCACTCCTCGGCGACCGTGGCGACCGAGGCTTCTCGAGCTCCGCTGTCCTTTTCTACGTTCAGCAAAATTCAAAGAATAGTATCCCTGGCGGATAATTTCTGGGAGACCTGTGTTGGGGATAATTATTGATAAAATACTGTATTGACATTTGAGATTTTTTCCGATTTTCCTTTTCAAAATCTCATTTACAAAAAATGAAAAACACGTAAAACTCGACAAATGCAGATT
Source organism: Lasioglossum morio (assembly GCA_916610235.2). NCBI lineage: Eukaryota > Metazoa > Arthropoda > Insecta > Hymenoptera > Halictidae > Lasioglossum > Lasioglossum morio. Next base: position 85,194 of record CAKAJA020001046.1, on the reverse strand, counting down.
TTTTATAGAAATTGAAAAACAGCATTGATCATGTTTTTGCAATAGCAACATATCATTAGTACCTTTTTTAATCGGAAAACTAACTATTTGAAATAAACTTTTACAACAGAGTCAATATATATTAATGTGGAAAGTTAAATTAAACCAAAAATGAAATGATGGGAAAGTTAAAAAGTCCAAACAGCACTACGATTTAAAAGAATCCACAGATTCATTCGATCCCTGCTTTGGTCATTGGGCGATACTACGTACATACATTGTAACGCGCGCTCCATTCTTTGACTGCTCGGGTGCCTGGTCCTTCCTACAGCATTCGAACGCGACTCATTGTCAGAAGATTATTCGAAATCGAATAAACTATCCAATAAAGATACAGATTTTATATTAAATATAAATATTTATGCGTGCAGATAGTAGATTCGACCGAAGCAGCGGACGAGAACGGACATGATGGAGACATCGCGGATCGCCGCAGGGAAATTTTTATAGACTTATCGGACAGTAGAATGTGGCGGCCGATGAATTTCACGAGCAGGCGAAACGAGATTTACGACCCCGCGAACTTCGGTATACGAATTTTCGGTATTCGTACGCTTCATACATTATAAAAATTGATTTATTTAATAACAATATATTTTAATATATTTGGGCGTACAAAGATATACTTAAATATACCATTATTAAATAAATCTATTTATATAATCAATATTGGAAATGGGTAATTTGTAATAGATAGATCACGCACAAGAATTCGAAATATAGTTCTTTATTTCAACGAGGTAGAAACAAGTCAGAAGACGTCTGTATGGTCTTCAAGCCGATACTGAACTGAAGGAGAAAGTTTTGGGGGGCGGAAAACCCCTGTTGGGTCCACTCGGGAAATCTCGATACCCGAGAACCCTAAGTTTATTGCTCAGGCCCTCTTAGAACTGAGATACTGCAGGCCTTCCACTTCTGACCTGAGAGCCGTTTGAATATACAAGGACACTGTTTATATCCTTCAACACCCGACTTTATCTTTGCTGATATTCCAACAATCAATATGTTATTCTTTATTCACTAAACCTATGAATAAGTAACGTAATTTCATCTGTGACATTTGATTTAAAAACGCACCAATATTCGTTCCAACCTACATAATAATAAACATAATTTCTAATGCGGCGGAAGATACGGCGGAGGATGCGGCAGAGGACGAGAAACGGTTTGGAGTTCGAAGCAATGGTCGGGAACACCGTTCCGCCAGTTTTCGAGACCCTACACCTCCCGCGCGTCTCGCTCCCCGTCACGACCCTCATGCTATGTCTAGTGCACTAGGGCTAGCTGACCACTGGTTTCAAGCATCCCTTGCGATCCGCCTAGGCACATGGACACGCCGGCCGAGCGTACCTGTGTGCGAGTGTACCCCGAGACGGCTGGTCGAGCTTGTCTACAGAGTCTCCCTGGCAGGCATCATGCTTCCGAATAATGTAAATTTCTCCTCTGAAACGGGAAAATTAGGCCAATCTAGATACCATGCGCGCTAGATTGATCTTTCATCTAGCGATTGCGACTACGCAGGGATCGCAAATGTGTCTTATAGAGTAATTGTTTCGCAGATACCGAACTCTTGCGATCCATCGTACTCACACACTCTCGCTCGAGCACACCGACGCAGCATAGCGACGTCACGTTTGCGTACAAAGTCTAACTTACCGGCAACAGTTACTGTTGTCACCGCCGAGGCGCTGCTCAGTGCTCCTCGACATTCAACTGTAGAAAACGTACCCAGCACCCCCTACTTGCTTCTTCTACCGGCCACTCGTGTGTTTTGGCGTGACGATCGAAAAGGCGTCAAGGTCATCTTGAGATCTCTACCCTTAAGGGTGTGGATCTCAATGTGACCTTGAAGATGGTCACGCCAAAACCAACGAGTGGCCGCTACAAGAAGCTGAGTTAGCATTTTCGTCTAGTAGGGGAGCTGGGCACATTTTCTTTTAGAGTTGAATGCGAGGAGCAAACAGCAGCGCCTCGGCGGTGACAGCAGTATGTACTCTGATGCATGCGGTGTGCCCGAGTGAGAGTGTTGCTACACAATCTCACTCGCTGCTTGCGGCGCGTACGTGTGCCCAGACGAACGGCATGGGTTCGGTGTTCGCCAAACCATTTCTCTAGTACGCGCATTTCGGTGCTCTACTCGGGCACAATCGCTAGATAAAAGATGAATCTAGAGGGGACGTATCCCAAAAATGGCCTAATTGTACGATTTCAAGGGGATATTTCAAATATTCGGCAGCATGCTGCTCTCCGAGCAGAGCGCGTCGGGGCACTGCCAGTCGAGCCTGCTCGGAGTGTCTCCCGGTCAGCATGCTGCCGAATATTTGAAATATCCCCTTGAAATCGTACAATTAGGCCATTTTTGGGATACGTCCCCTCTAGATTCATCTTTTATCTAGCGATTGTGCCCGAGTAGAGCACCGAAATGCGCGTACTAGAGAAATGGTTCGGTGAACACCGAACCCTTGCCGTTCGCCTGGGCACACGTACGCGCTGCCCGAGCGTGTTTGTGTGGGAGCGCGTCGGGGCACTGCCAGTCAAGCTTAGGCACACGTACATGCGAAACACACACTCACTCGAATCAGCCCTATAGTGACGTCGTGTTGCGTATGAATTCTAACTTATCCGCAGTGCCTTTTTTCTCGTTCTGTTTTACCGGCATCTCCGAGTACGGGCGGAGTTGCCCGTAACTGCAGTGACTGAATGATCTGAGACAGACATAAGCGTTCGTAGTGGGAAGTGACAAAACTATAGTTTGCCAGAACTCTCCGTTTTGTAATGTACTCTCGAATTCCGCAAACTATGCGTTTAAATACGTAAGGTTTAAAGTAATGAAGGCTGCATTCACATTGTATGTGTCCCCGCAAGGGGGGACGCCTGTCACTTTTTCTAAACGAACCCTAAATCTCTCGATATTGAAGAAAATGCATCTCACTTGACTGCGGCAGCACTGTCGTGCGCCCTTTGCTACTTGCGGCTCCCTAAGGGCTGCCGAATAATGTAAATTACACTTCGAAAACGCAAAAAATAGGCGATTTCAGTATGCGTCCCCCCTAGATTCATCTTTTATCTAGCGATTGTGCCCGAGTAGAGCACCGAAATGAGCGTGCTAGAGAAATGCCATTGGGAATGCCGAACCCTTACATTTTCGTGTACGTATATACGTAGCGGTGTGTGAGTTACACACACTAGAGATTCAAGTCCAGACCCTTAACAGTATCTCGTCGGTGCTACAGCATTCGAACGCGACTCAGAAGATTATTCGAAATCGAATAAACCATCCAATAAAGATACAGATGAAAATGAAAAGTTTAACCAACGACAAAAGATACATTTTTATAGAATAAAACAATATTCTTCATGCGTTGAATAGAGACAAACAAAATTATTTTTATTTGACGCGTGACAAATGATTTTTTATCTCTTATTCGCTATTTGAAATTCTTAATTGAATAAAAACTTGTCTATTTTTGCTCCTACAATTATATTATATTTATCAGCGATTCGAATTTCTAGACGTTCCTACACTTTCCCTCTTCGCAAGGGGACGGTTGTATGGATGTATATATGTTTTCTTTGCGAAGAGGCTAAGCGGAACGAAATGTGGGGACAAGCTTTGGGCACGTCCACTGAGGACTACCGCTATTTTTCCACAGATGTTTTCCACGACGCACAGTGTGTCGTCTAACGAAAAAAAAACCCAAAAATCAGAGTGTGCATAAGATCGGCAAATTTATGTATCCTAGAATATTATTCATAACAAAACGTAGTTTCTAAATCTACCTACTTTTCTTTTAAGCGTATTAAGTTTGTGGTATTGTAAAGACGTGAAAGAGCATTTGGAGAGATAATTAGTTTGATTTTTGTTTAATTTTTAGTTATTATTAGAATAAAGGAGAATATTTCTAACTGGCCACCTTGGCACCACTGTGCGTCGTCTCTCGGAATCATCCACCCATTCTATCTCGCGTATTTACATATCTTGCGTTTCTATATCTTACTATTTTCTACCAGTATTATTATATCTAGCGTTCCATTTAAAAGAAAAAATATATAAAAAAAAATTTCTAAACCACGCTTATATTAAAATGCACTAAAAAGGATAAAATAATATTTATAGACATTAGTGACTATAACTAAAAGCGTGGAACGCTAACTATATTAACGTAATCTTCGTGGGCGCTTCACGCTTTTATTTATAGTCACTAATGTCTAAATAAAATTATTTTCACCTTTTTAGTGCATTGTAATATAAGCGTTGTTTTTAAAAAGTTTTTTTTTAAATATATTTTTCTTATTTCATAATATGGGTCCTTTAATGACAAAACATCGTCTGCATAAAAAGGGTATAGCCGGATAAGATGGTCCAAAATGCCCTTGAGCCGAATTCTATCGACGATGCGTCATTCGATAGGGCACCAAGAAAAAACATACTGTGCAAAGTTTCAACCCTGTATCTCGATCGGGAGGGTAGTTATGGGGTAAAATCGAAAAATCAGTTTTTGGCCTTTTTTACCTAGTTAATGATGTTCAGAAATTCTTAAAAAAATCTGACACATGTCAAGAACCCAAATATATACTATGCAATTGGTTTCAGATTTTTAAATTGAAAATTCTGCTTGTAAAAAATCAAAAACCTCAAAAAAATCGAAAAAATGCATATTTCACATGGAAGTTCTAGAGTGACAACTTTTATATTTTTACAGTAGCGATATATTGTTATTGGTATGGTTCATGAATTTTTTCAGATTTTTTGGTTCACTGCGCCGTTGTTAAAAAAAATAAAAACCTTTTTTTTCGACGTTTTTTCCGCGAAGAACTAAGTTAACCTTAAAATTATAACTTTCTATTTATTTTTTAAGTCTATCAGGCTCTGATAAACCTTGAACATTTCTCAAAAATAATTAAACAATGAAATCGGCTTGATTAGTATTTTTACTGTCAGTGTATTACATCTGAAAATATTAACCACATTCCCAACAGCTCGGTTGGCTCAGCGCGTTGAGCATTCGACTGTTGTCCTGCTTATAAATACTAGGTTCACGCCCGGTATACGTATAATTTTTTTTTTACTTGATCAATTCTTTTTTTTATGTCTAACTGTATAATAATCAATGGTATTTTTGTAGATTTCTTTTAGAAGCAATATTTAAATATTTAAAAAATATTTTAAGCCCAAATTCGCCAAAAAGATTTTGGAGCAATTGTTATTATCATCAATTTTTAGTTATGCATCTTCTTAATTCTGGTAGTATTAAATATTTTCTGTAGTAAATATATACGTGGCTTCGAGTTTTAAATACTCCGTTATAGAGAAAATTCATTGTAATACTATTCTTTTGAAGCATTCGTTTTTGGTACTTCGTCTTTAGTGCCGAACAGCAATTATTGTGTATGAACCACCATTGTGTAAAAGCATATTTCGATTGACAAAGGGTCTGCGTTTTATTATCTTGTACCTTTACGCTGTCCGTTTACCTTTATCTTTACGTTTACGTTCATCTTTTCTTTTCTCTCCTTGCTTTATGACTCTGTCGATTACGACCAACAGGTAACGGATTACTAGGGTCGTTGTTACCTGTTAATTCTTTATCGGTCGCGGGTGTAGTTGGGGAGGGGTAAGGTTTTAAAACTGAACTTACCCCTTCCAGACCGGGGTATGGAAAAAGTCCGAAATGTGAAAATTGTGTGAGTGTTATCAGCATGGCAAGTGTAGAAGTCGTTGATGCCAAAACCTCGTGTGTTAGGTGTGTTAAATGTAACATTCTGGTTCGAAAATTACACAGTACAAAAAAAAAGATAAATACAGTTATAGAATCAATAAGGTGGTCTAGAATTTTAAATAAAGAGATATATTTTTTAAATATTTAAATACTGCTTCTAAAAGAAATCTACAAAAATACCATTGATTATTATGCAGTTAGACATAAAAAATAGAATTGATCAAGTAAAAAAAAAATTATACGTATACCGGGCGTGAACCTAGTATTTATAAGCAGGACAACAGTCGAATGCTCAACGCGCTGAGCCAACCGAGCTGTTGGGAATGTGGTTAATATTTTCAGATGTAATACACTGACAGTAAAAATACTAATCAAGCCGATTTCATTGTTTAATTATTTTTGAGAAATGTTCAAGGTTTATCAGAGCATGATAGACTTAAAAAATAAATAGAAAGTTATAATTTTAAGGTTAACTTAGTTCTTCGCGGAAAAAACGTTGAAAAAAAAGGTTTTTATTTTTTTTAACAACGGCGCAGTGAACCAAAAAATCTGAAAAAATTCATGAACCATACCAATAACAATATATCGCTACTGTAAAAATATAAAAGTTGTCACTCTAGAACTTCCATGTGAAATATGCATTTTTTCGATTTTTTTGAGGTTTTTGATTTTTTACAAGCAGAATTTTCAATTTAAAAATCTGAAACCAATTGCATAGTATATATTTGGGTTCTTGACATGTGTCAGATTTTTTTAAGAATTTCTGAACATCATTAACTAGGTAAAAAAGGCCAAAAACTGATTTTTCGATTTTACCCCATAACTACCCTCCCGATCGAGATACAGGGTTGAAACTTTGCACAGTATGTTTTTTCTTGGTGCCCTATCGAATGACGCATCGTCGATAGAATTCGGCTCAAGGGCATTTTGGACCATCTTATCCGGCTATACCCTTTGAGTAGACGTCCGGTCATTATGGACGGGAATGTACAAGTAATTATTTAAAAGATTTTCGAAAAATAACAGTGATATAATTTTTTGTAAACGCATTGAAAAGAATAGTCTCCGAATACGTCCGGTAATTATTTTTCTCATTATTCGTCTAAATATTAATTAATTCCAATATTCTGAAAAGTCCGGAAGTACCTTGTGAACTATTACGTTCATATTGATCCATGAAATGATAATTCATTGCATTGTTACTGTTTTAAAATGAGGCCGTAACCTGATTTACATTCGTATTAATTTATACGATTATGAGACCTATACGTAAGTAGCGTGGCATACTTTTCGTAAGATGACTTTTTCTTTTCTACTGAAGATATTTCTCTGAACGTTTCTCGTAGAAAAAGGTAGTAGCCAATTCTTGGTGAATTTTCAAATTGCAATTATACTTGTTCATTAGGTTTGTCCTTAGCTATAGGAGCCAAAAATTTGTTTCAAAATTTGTTTGGTCTTACCCTTCTAAAATATTACAATTGGTGAAAAAATGATATGTGCAAAATTTCAGCTCGATCGGACAATGGGAACCCGTGTCGCAGAGCGCTTGAAAATGGTTTATTTTTGAAAATTGATTTTCTCCATTATAGTACATGGTAAATATACATTTCTATATATCGTTGAATTTGTTTTTTCATTCTCCATAACTATAAGCAAATAAAGTCCGAGGTCATCGTGTAAAAAAGTTTCCGCAACTTCGAAAAAAAAAATTTTCTTCAGCATTATATTTACTTCGTCAAACAAAACAACCTTTGCTCGACACATTTTTCCATATATTTATTAATAACAAAGATTTGATTTCTCGTCAATTTCAAATATAATTGTGATCGGGGGTCAAAGGTTATTTTGTTAGACGAAGTAAATATAATGCCGAAGAAAAAATTGTTTACTGAAATCCAATTTTTGCGGAATTTCAAAGCTGCGAGAACTTTATTTACGGTGACCTCGTACTTTATTTACAAATAGTTATAGAGAATGAAAAGACAATTTCAACGATTTTTAGAAATGTATATTTACGATGTACTATAATGGAGAAAATCAATTTTCAAAAATAAACTCAGTTTCATAATTCCTTTTTTCTTCTGTTGCAGCATAAATTTCTGAGATTTTGTTCATCTAAACTAAATAATCCAATGTCAGTTTTTGATCATAATTACTCCACAATATTAACTACAATGAACCTAGAAACATTATCTGCTCAAAGAATGGTATCCGACCAGAGCTTTATTTTTCATTTAATTAATAACACTGTCCAACAAATTTCAACTTTTTTTTTTCATATAACTGTTGGGTGGATCTTGTAGAATTTTTTTTGCGCTGATTCCGAATCTGGTCTTAATTTTTTCCCTACACGCACAATTTTTGAAAAAAATGGCTTTGAAAAAAAAACGTATTTTTCAAATTTAAACAATTACTGTGATGTTATTATAATAGATATTGAATTGTCCTTTACAGCAAAAGATTCTGTAGACTTTCCTGAATACAGTGATATCCGATAGTAATACATTATGAATGTTTAAACATGTTTAAACAATCATTAAAGACGGAGAGACACCACTTTTGCACCAAAATTTGATGATATTTTTTAATTTATCTGAAAATATAAGGATCCTGCGGAAAATCGAAATGTACCACGCGATAGAGCAGACTTTCATCTTGAGAAATCATATATTCAAGTTTCCAACGTCGACGTTTTTGCCATCCAGAACGCAAAATATCTTCACCGGACATGCGTTGCCGTCAGTGATGATCTTCCACTAGCGCGCGCGCGGTGCCGTGCCGTATCACAACGAACGACCGCGCTAGATGATGAAGAGTCTGAAAGATGAAAGATGAAAGTCTGCTCTATCGCGTGGTACATTTCGTTTTTCGCAGGACCCTTATTTTTTCAGATAAATTAAAAAATATCATCAAATTTTGGTACAAAAGTGGTGTCTCTTCGTCTTTAATGATTGTTTAAACATGTTTAAACATTCATAATGTATTACTACCGGATATCACTGTATTCAGGAAAGTCTACAGAATCTTTTGCTGTAAAGAACAATTCAATATTTATTATAATAACATCACAGTAATTGTTTAAAGTTGAAAAATACGGTTTTTTTCAAAGCCATTTTTTTCAAAAATTGTGCGTGTAGGGAAAAAATTAAGGCCAGATTCGGAATCAGCTCAAAAAACTCTACAAGATCCACCCAACAGTTATATGAAAAAAATTTTGGTGTTGGACAGTGTAATCATATTGATTGTTCCTCTCTACTTGCGCAAATCAATTTTTATGTGCCGCAACGTGAATTGAGAACAAGTGCGGGTTTTCAAACAATTCAAGCGAAAATTACTTATGGATTCCAATGAATTCAATGAATCGCATTATAGCAAAATCATGCAGTATTTATGATCGTATGGACGTTTTCATTGAATCTTTACAAAGTTTTAAAATGCAACTACGCAGGATTATGTGATAATTCCATGTCGACTATACCATTATTAACTTCCCGATTCATAGGGAAGTTACTGTAATTATCCCGAAAATAGAATATCGAGTTTTTAGATGATCTTCACGTTTCATGGTCATTGGAGTCATTTTAAACTATTTTTATCTAAATGTTTGTATGTATGTGTGTGTGTGTGTGTGCGTATGTCCGTTTGTATGGTATCAAATTTTTCGTTTACGTTTTCTGAAAAAGTAACAACGCGATCAGAATGATGAATGATGCAATTGATGTGCCCCGCTGTAACTTAGAGCTGATTAGATTTTGGTCCAGTAGTTTTTTATTTTTTTTTCGAAAGAAGTTGATTTAACAATGCAATTTATACGAGAGAACGGAAATTTTCCACCGAAGAAACAAACATAATAATTATATATATTTTATTTTTATTTTTTTTTAAATTATGCAACTAATGCTAATGTAGTAATAATAATATACTGCAACTAACGAATCGGGAAGTTCTTTGTGTGGCTCGTGGAGAGTCACACACAAAATGAAAAAAAAACATTATAGCTGTAGGCCCCACTAGTTATTATTTCTTTTTCGTCTATGTCCCTTCTTTGTTATTAGACGAGTAGTCTTGTATCTTTCTCTTTTTTTTATATTGTGAACACTTATGTAAAAGGGATTCAGTACGTCTATAATAAATAATAATAATAAAACCACGCGCGGTAGAAGTGAAACTTCTTGCAGTCTAGTAATGTTTAGAAGCAAATTAAGATTGGAAATGTTAAATAAAAAAAAAACAAGATCAGGAACAACTAATAAAAAACCAAAAAAAAACATAAAATCATAGAAAAAGTTTCACTTCAAACATAATGAACGATCAAAATTGGCGACGCAAAGAAGGAGAGCGTAAATGCTATAACTATGTCTCTTTCTTTCTCCTTCTTTGCGTCGCCAATTTTGATCGTTCATTATGTTTGAAGTGAAACTTTTTCTATGATTTTTTCTATGATTTTATGTTTTTTTTTGGTTTTTTATTAGTTGTTCCTGATCTTGTTTTTTTTTTATTTAACATTTCCAATCTTAATTTGCTTCTAAACATTACTAGACTGCAAGAAGTTTCACTTCTACCGCGCGTGGTTTTCCACACGTATATTTTTTTTGTATGTATTGTTCCTGATCTTGCCGCTTCATTATTTTTTGTATTAGTGGTTCTTGATCTTGTTGTCGTTTCATTATTTTTCTTGAATTAGTTGTTCCTGATCTTGTTGTCGCTTCATTATGATTATTTACCATTTCCAATCTTAATTTACTTCTAAACATAACAAGACTGCAAGAAGTTTCACTTCTGCCGCGCGTGGTTTTTCACGCGTATAGTTTTTTATTCTGTACGTTTTATACGGCGTGGGTTACAAAGAGTGTGAAAGAGAGAGAGAGAGAGAGAGAGAGAGAGAGAGAGAGAGAGCGCTATAGATCCCGGCTAATGCTTTCTCTCTCACTCTTTGTACCCCATGCCGACAGTGTGGTCTTCAACTCGCCCGTAAGACGGCGCAGTCTATCTCTATATGTCTGTAGTCGTAACATAACCATGTATTTCTAACCTTTTCGTTTGATCCTACTACCGAGCATTTTATTCGTTGCGATATATACCAAAATGTTCGCTATCATTCTAAAGATCGTTGGTTGTCCCCAATCGGAGGACCGGGGTTCGAATCCCGTCGGGGTAAGAAATTATTTTTCTCCGTTCATTCTCGGTTTAACTTTTCGCGCCCGACTTTCCACTTCCGTTGCATCGACACGTCACATATCCGTCCCGACAGAAAAATGTTACCCTCAGCAAAGAAGTTTCACTTCAATAATAAACCATTTTCAAGCGCTCTGCGGACGGATTTCGGCACGATTACGATTTCCGTGGCCCCTACTTTAAAGGTTAAATTTGTGTTTCTAGGGCAATTTTAGGAAAAAAGTGGGTAAACCTTACGTTTAGGGGAGGCAGCTCCGATGACCTTGACCTTCACATATGTTGTCAAGGACAACATTGTCAACAACTTTTGTCATTACAACTACCCGGTGCTCGGTTTTAGTTTTTGAGATAATTGCAAAAAACTATTGCTAGTACTAAATTGAATTTTCCGTATTCGTGCACGCTCCGTGGCAACGTAAGCCTGCCCCAACGCAGCGTCAGTTTACTGTTGCTTAAACACGTTGTGGAGATGATAGAGAAAACAGGGTCGTGAGTGATACATATATATTAGGGTAAGCTTTCAATTTTGAAAGACTACTCCTGGTATTTCGTATGCGTGGTCGGGCCCGCTGACGGCCGGCCCTCTCCGCCTCTTCCCCGACCTAGTAGTAGTTGTAGTAGTAGTAGTAGTAAATGCTTTTAGCCGGAGAAGAATGGTTCGGCCATCTCTCGCTTCCAAAAGGCACACCGGATCATTGACACCAGTTTCACAGTAGGCTTCCGGCTCTCGGCCCATGAGTGGGTTGCATTTATCCTTCGTTTTTCGGTCGTTCCTCTGTTTTTATTAGGCCCGGGCCACTTTCAGAGTCTTCGGCCTACTAAACGGGACGGTCATCATTGATGAGACGGGCCATGCTACCTATTTTATTTGAGTCTTTGAGCTGTTTAACGGCTCGGTGTGAACGTTGGACCCTCTCACCTTCAGACCTGCAGGGTGTCTCGCCTGCCCTTTTTGACTCCCCCCCACTTCACCATATTTCCATGTTGAGTATGTCAAGTATTGCGTCCCGTCGCTAGTCTGTTTCCGGATAGTCTAGAAGCTTACCCCACTCCCACCCTTGGACTAGTCCCTCGCTAAGTCTGTGAGTCTACTTGGACGATTCAACTGTAAGGGTACCGTTATACATTGCATGTATAAACGTGGGAGGTACATAGTTACTTGCAACTTCGGGCCCGATCCGACTTCATCGAAATCTTAATTTTGGTCAAGATATCAATTCCATTCGGTCTTCGCCAGCCCAGCCTATTTCGCGTTGGAGTAAAGAGGGAAGGGTTCGTCAACTTTGCCGAAATCTGTCTCCTAAGAGATTAGATATCTGTTTCATCGAGATGTTCCTCCTGGGTGGGCTTGGCATACTCTAGGAAATATGGCTGATTGTTTGGACGTGTCCACCATCTCCGGGTTGTCGGTCGGTGTTCAGCGAGTAGCTTCGTCCACCAGACTTTCCCCCTTATAAGGTTTTTGCTTCCGTTCCTGTGATTGTTGCTGTATAAGCGCACCGTTTTTAATCCGAGGTCACACACACTCTAACCATTGAGTCACTGCGCGTCTCATTACGTTGATCGCTGACCAGCCCCCTTTCTCTGTCCCCGTAACAGAGGAGACAGAGCGGCGGGCACCCTTGTGGGGCGGGTGGTCAACTTGGGCTTCCAATACTTCGCTGATTCCCTGAATAAAGGGGAAATCATTGACATTGGTCGCCCCATGACTCCTACAGTAGGGACCGAACTCGTAGCGAGGAAAAAACCACCCTGGAATTTTTTTTCCCCGACCTAATCATACCTCACTCTGTTCCTTATATTATATTATTTTTCTAGTATTATTTTAAATTCTGGATGACAACTATAATGCAAAGATCATTCGAACAGAGTGAGGTGTGGTTAGATCGTGGAGACTAATAGGCGGGTCAGTGGCTCAGATGGTAGAGCATCTGACTCGTAGCAGGAAGGGCCGTGGTTCGAATCCGTGGTGCGGCAAAAATTTCCAGGGTGGTTTTTCCCTCGCTGCGAGTTCCCTTCCGTAGGAGTCACGGGGCGACCAATGTCAATGATTTCCCCTTTATTCAGGGAATCAGCGCTCAGCAGCCCAAGTTGACCACCCCGCCCACAAGGGTGCCGCCGCTCTGTCTCTTCTGTTAAGGGGACAGAGAAAGGGGGCTGGTCAGCGATCAACGGAATGAGACGCGCAATGACTCAGTGGTTAGAGCGTGTGCGACCTCGGATTAAAAACGGTGCGCTTATACAGCAACAATCACAGGAACGGAAGCAAAAACCTTATAAGAGGGAAAGTCTGGTGGACGAAGCTACTCGCTGAACACCGACCGACAACCCGGAGATGGTGGACACGTCCAAACAATCAGCCATATTTCCTAGAGAATGCCAAGCCCACCCAGGGGGAACATCTCGATGAAACTGATATCTAATCTCTTAGGAGACAGATTTCGGCAAAGTTGACGAACCCTTCCCTCTCTACCCCAACGCGAAATAGGCTGGGCTGGCGAAGACCGAATGGAATTGATATCTTGACCAAAATTAAGATTTCGATGAAGAATAAAAGAAAAAACAAGATAACTCCGACTTTTTAAACATTAAATTTTATTTTTGATTTGATAATGTTGTAGCGGGTTTTAGGACGAATTCAACAAAATATAATATTGTGACCTTGACAATTTAATAACGTTGTAATAGTTTTGGCGCGCTAAACAGGCCAAATACCCACTGTGCGCCGCGTGACTCACGCGTACGTGGTGTGCGGGGGATTTCGTTTCCGCGTGGTTTTACGGCGCGTCGCGGAATGCAGTTCATACGTATATCTACGCCAAGCTCCCTAGGTGACAATCAGTGCACGCTTCACGCAGAACGTGCCCAACGTTTCACGCGGTCAATTGTGAATTCTGAACGAAGAACTATCCTGAAGAATTGGAGAATTTAACTACAAAGTAAGTCACAACTATTCCTACTCGCAACCGTACTTTTTATCGACTTCTCCGATCAGTTTTCACCATTTCTGAAGAAAGTCGACAGTGATCGTTAGTTCGGTATAGATTTTAGTTTTCGATGCGTCACACAGTGTGGTACTTTGATAGGAATTTGAAACAAAAATTAAAAAAAATCGTATAGCGTAGCCATAATTTTTTTTTCGGAATTGTTTTCAATGCACTGATCTAAGATTTGGAATACTATTTTAGAATTTTCCTTTCTTATACACTACATTTTGAAGAAACAATAAGAGGCATATTTTATGTATAATGTAAAAATGAGATATGTACAAATAGTACATATATTTTGTGTAGAGAACGGATAAATAAATATCGATAAAAAACAAGTAAATAAATCATTTTTAACGTTGAATAACTTCGAGTGGTAGCAGTTTGTAGCAAGAAAAACTTGTAGGAAACTGAAGTAATAATGTCTATTAATTACGAAAAAAACAAAAACTACAGGACCTTGTGTCCATCTTGAAATATGTATATTTAAAGGGGAAAAAGGAAATCATTATTTCAACTGTATTATTTACTAGTACTGCATATAAGAGACTTAAAAATTTTGAAATTTCAATCACATTGGCTGTACTTTAAGCTACCATATCCCATATGTAAGGAATAGCCATATTTATTACAAACAATCGTTGACATATATATATATATATATATATATATATATAAATTTTGGTATCATTTTTGCCGAAACACCCGATGAGCAATCGAAATTCCTTATCATAACCTTGTCTCCGATTTTGTATTTTTTTGTGGACCTGTGTTTTCGGTCGAATATACGTTTATTTAATTAGTGATTCTTTAGAAGCAGTTCGTTGGCTTGTTCGTGCAATTCCGATACTTCTCGGCGTGGTACATTAATTCGTTCGTTTAGTTCTAACGCATCTCGTAATTCATCAATTACTTTTCCGCGCTGTCGTACGCCAAACAGAAACACGCTTGGACACTCGTAGGTAACACTGTCCAACAGTAAAAATGTTTCCATATAACTGTTGGGTGTATCTTGTAGAGTTTTTCGCGCTGATTCCGAATCTGGCCTTAATTTTTCTCCTACACGCACAGTTTTTGAAAAACATGACATTGAAAAAAAAAACATTTTTCAACTTTAAACAATTACTGTGATGTTATTATAATAGATATTGAATTGTTCTTTACAGCAAAAGATTCGTTTACATTTTGCTTCTAAGCACGCTGTGGAGATGAGAGAGAAAACAGGGTCTTATTCTGGTCATACATATATAGGGTGAGCTTTCAATTTTGAAAGACTATTCCTGAATTTTCGTATGCGTGATCGGGCCGGTCTGACGGCCGACCCTGTCCGCCCCATCTACGTTCTAACCACAATTCATTCTGACCGCATAATTTTTGCATTGCAGCTGTAATCCGGAATTTGAACTAGTAATGGAAAAATCATGCAATCAGAATTAGTTAGGGTTAGGTGCTGGGGGGCAGAGAGGGCCTGCCTACTGGCCGGCCCGACCGCGCAGACGAAATTGTGAATCTTTCGAAAACTATCTATCTCAAAATGAGAATTTTATTCAACATTTAAATGGTCTAATGGATACATAGAATTCATAATTCGAAACTATGGAAGCCTTACGTTGCCACGGAGCGTGGAAGAATACGTAAAATTCAATATAGTATTCGCGATTGTTTTTTGCAAATATCTCGAAAACCAAAAGCGACTCCCCTATATTGGAAAAGGAAAAAGTTGTTCAGAATGTGTTGCTGCATAACATTAAAATTTCATCAAAATCGGAGTAGGCAATGTATAATTACCGAGTTTTAGTTTCGTCCGTTAATTTGGCAATCATTGGTAATATTGTTCGATTTACTCTTTCTGCTTGACCATTGGCTTGCGGAGAGGCAGTTGCTATCTTTATATGTTGTACATTATATTCATTTATAAAATCTTCAAATTCTTTAGACGTAAAGCATGTTCCACGATCAAATACAATTCGTAGTGGTCGCAATTATATTGTTTTGTTCGCGTATATTGTAGTTTCACGAATTTAGAAAACGCATCTACAATTACATAAATGTGACGGTCTTCCAGAGGTCGATTTAAAAGTTTGGGTTAAATGATCTGTATGCAATGTACCAAACGGTACATTGTCTTTCGGTATATTATGCAACGACCTTTCTGATTTCCCCGTGTTTGGTGAGAATGCGATACATTTTCAATAAATCTTTATGTATTTTTCCACTTTGCATTTCATTTCTAGAAACCAATAGCTGTTTAATATGTTTCGCATAGTCTATTCTATTCCGACTTGACTCATTTCATTATGATACTTGTGCATTATTCTCGTTTCTAATGCCGTGGGAACATAAAACAAAGCTTGATTTTTGTATTTTCTATGAACTAAACCATTCCTCATTTCATTGAATTTATTTTCTGCTTGCTCTAATGCAGTATGAATTTTCATTATTATTGGATCGCCTTTCTAGTATAGTCGATAGTTGAGACGCGAGACTCGATGCGTTCGACCGACGAGCGTAGCGATGCGTCGGTGACGATGCATGATAAAGGCCTGACGTTCGACGGATGATTCCAACGATCGGCAACGAGCGCCGATCAACGGAAGAAAAAGAGAGTCGGAAAGGAACGTTCGAGGTACGAGCCACGTGGTGTATTATTTTCGCTTTATGAACTTATGTTCAGGACGTGGTATCTACTAGTTTAATTTATGTTTGTTCCATTGTAGTTTCCAATTCTATATACAGGGTGGGGCAATAACTACGTCCAGTTTGAATATTGCCGTTATTTCTAATAATATGAAAAAATGTTATATAGAAAACTTAGGTAATTGTGCATAAAAGGTCCCACCTCACCGATTTTGATAAAATTTGAATATGTTGTAAAACTCAACATTCTGAACAACTTTTTCCTATACATGTAACCGCAGCTCTGCTTTAGTTTTTGAGATATTCGCGAAAAACTGCAGATACTACTACATTGAATTTTGCCTATACGTTCATGCCCGTGCTGTGCGTATGCGTCAGCATGATGCGACCATTCGTCAACTCTTTCTACAGATATATCACTACGATCGTCGAACGATCCATATACCGCGAGAACTTTTTAAATCATATGATGATGAAGAATGAGTATGTAATGTTAAGATATTATCAGAGGGAACAACTCTATGTGTACGATCTCTTCAGTGAACTCTTTATTTTGGTTGAGGGTACAAATGTTCTCGCTGCGCGCTCGGACTAGACTGACTTTTTGGTCATCGTCTTCGCCTCTCTGCAGCTCGGAATTCTCTTGAACTCGTCCTGATTGGTCGACTTTGCATTAGCCTGTTTCTTAACCAATCAGGTAATTTCCCTGGGACTCTTTCTGTGCCTCCCTTATTCTTTGCGTCCTTGACGCGCTGTTTCTGAACGCGGGGCGGTCCCGGAAATTTGGTAATATAAGCGGGTTTTCCTACGGGCCCGCGGTGCCTGAAGGTCTGGCTGTCGCCTACCTGCCTAGCCCGGCGGTCCCTTCGGAAACTCGAGGTTTATGGTACCCGTATATGCTGTTGAGGCCGAAGGTAAGAAAGTCTAATTGCCAAAACATGCACTAACAAAAACCCTAAAACGCTCGCTAAAACGAGTAACGGCTTTCTCAAAAACAGCTGCGAGACAACGGGTTCCATAAACTTGCCCGACCATTTGCACGCCAAATGTTCTTAAATTGTACGTGCCTATGGCCGCTACAAGTACATATTATACTACGCCACCACACGCACTCTAATGGTCGGGGCAAGTGAAAAGGGTTCTGAAAAAACCAAATTCTAGATAACATCTACAATGGGAAGATTATGTGAACAGGAGGGTTGGGTTAGGTCGTCAGTGGAGGCGGAGAGCACGCATACGAAAATCCAGGAGTCGTTTCGAATATCTCGAAAACTAAGTGATACGCTCTTATTGTTCAGAATAATTACCTGAAATCTTAAGCTTTTCCGGATAAATGTCATGGGCTGATTGCACTTAGTACAATTGAATGTTCCATGAAATACATTTTTTGCGATTAACAAATCCAATAATTTCTGGCGGTCATTGCATATACTTAGAAATTCATGCAATTTCATGATGATTTTACAATAATGTATACTATACTTCACTATATACAGGGTGTCCCAAAACTACCCTCGGAGCCGAAAATAGGAGGTTCCTTGGGTCATTTGAAGCGACATTTTCCTTTGCAAAAATGTTATCCGCGATTTTGTTTAGGAGTTATTAACGAAAAATACGGACCAATCAGAGCGCGACCTAGACGCGAGTTGGCACAGTCGGCCAATGGACAGTTGGCGCGCCGAGCCGATTTTACCAACTCGCGTCTAGGTCGCGCTCTGATTGGTCCGTATTTTTCGTTAATAACTCCTAAACAAAGTCGCGGATAACATTTTTGTTAAGGAAAATGTCGCTTCAAATGACCCAAGGAACCTCCCATTTTCGGCTCCTAGGGTAGTTTTGGGACACCCTGTATATTTCACAATATTTTACTTCCTCTTCAATGCCTGCTATTCGTTCGAAGAATTTATTCGACTGATTCTTCATCATCATTTGTTTTGTAACTGTTCCGATTCCCTGGATCTGACTCCGAGGGATCGGCAGGGTCCTCTCGGTGCCCTGTGGCTCGTCGTGCCAGGGTTCGACCGGGGAGGAGAGGACTTAGTGCGGGAGAAATAAAATAACCACGTTTTTCGGTGTACAACTCGCTAAGGCCGGTGCGTGATTCTCGCGGAAGGCGTCGGTGACGTTTGGTTCGCGGCGTCTGGTGGGGTCGCGGGGGCGGCACGGGTTTGGGGCCGGAGGGTTGGGACGGAGGGTTTGGCGTGGTCGCCGGGGAAGCGGGGAGGAGGAAGATGGTTCCGGGGGTCCGATGCTTCGGCGTCGGAGGAACGGTGAGGACGGTTCGGTGATGTTACGCTGTGGGAAGATATCGATGCGGTGCAGGTCGTGGAGTTTCCGATGCTTCGGCGTCGGAGGAGAGCGAGCGAGGTGGGGTGCGAGGTGTTCGACGTTGTCGTCGAAGGAACAGGTGGAGTACGTAGTGTTTCGACGTCGTCGTCGAAGGAGCAGGCGGGGTAAATATTTTTGATGAGTATCGCCTTCTATATACAAAACTCTCGCGGGCGTATCCTGTTGACCGCTACGTATTGTCGTGGTTTGTTGAGTGGTTTCTGTGCACGACCGCGAATAGTGTCCTGACTTTCCGCATTTGAAACACGTTATACTTTGTGTTGCTTTCGGGCAGGTACGCACGGTGTGACCTTGTTGTTTACAGGCGAAGCATCTTGCCTGATTGTCGTAATGGGACCCTAGAGTGCTCCGTCTCTCGTCTGCCTTGGCTACATCCTTCCAATACAAACTCGCGTTTCGCAAGTCTGCGAGAAGTTCACAAGGTTTTTTGTACCGGCTTAAAGGTCCTAAATAATCTCGAAAACGGGGATTATTAAGACCATCGGCGATCCACTCGATCGCTTTGCGGTCGCCCATCCGCGCACGGTTACATTTTGCGAGCTTTTCGTAAAAGTATTCGGCTATATCTTGGCTCGGTTTCTTTTTATAATTTTGAGCCTCTAATCTAAGACTCACCTCACTCTCGTCTGATGGGAAGCTGTCCTTTAACAATACTTTTCATTGTGCCCATGTTCGCTGGACACGTGGCAGACTGTCTCGCCATTTCCGTGCTACGCCTTTTAATTTAGCAAGGGCGTAGTGTCGAATTGCTACCTCGTCCCAGTTGTATAAATTTCCGTACTCCTCCATTTTCTCAATCCATTCCTCAATAGTGAGTTCGTTTGTTACGGGGTCAAACGCCGGCAGCACACTCGTCGTGTCGCGAAAATGTCTGCCCCTCTCGTCTTCGAAGACATCTCCGTTTGTCGCCATTTCGGAGATAAAATTACGTATTCGCCCACACTGGCCGCGATTTTACTCCGAAATGTTATGCAGCAGCAGTATACGCGCCTCACGCCTGCCTGCTCTTCTCGACAAAACGACCGACACGCTTTCTCACGCGCCACGTGCTCCAATTTTCACGCACTTTTTTGACGATTGCTCCGTCCGTTTACACCGCGTTTTCGCACGAATCACTACTATCCGTTGAATATATCAATATCGCGACCGACTTTTTGGCTACGTGAAACGTAATCGATCCCACTTCTGATATACTGTGGTGCTTTTTAAACAATTTTATTGTATACCTTGATTCTTCGATGGCTCTTTCCATACTACATCTCGCGCAATCGGCGGTGTATTCTACAAATTTTAGCCAGGTGTCGTTGATGTTGCTATTCGTCACCTGTCGCGATTTCCACTCTACTCTCTCTCTCTCTCACATTCATCCGCTCATTCGCATGCGTACACACATCCATACACGGTTGCTATAATATAATGAGCATCCTTTTCAATAAAGACAAGTTTTGAAAATATCTCGAGAACTATTAATGTTGTCGCACATAATAAGGACATTACGTAATTAATGTTCTTATAATATAAATGTATGTCGATTAAATGACAAACACGAATTCAAAGTAAATTAAAAGTTCATATTTAAAAAAAAAATCTATTCCTAATATTACATAAAGATTAATTTTATAATAAGAAAAATATATATCTTTCATATTATGAAATAATTATACTGTTGTAGCGGCCAGCTGCACACAGTAAAATTAACATGTGCTGTGCAAATGCTGGAGACGTTTTGGGACTCACGCGGCGATAGAAGCTATTTTTGAGGAAAATGTCAGGTAGAGTCATTAAGACATCTGCTAGGGTTGCCATTAGGTTGTAACGAGTCCGGAAATCTCGTTACAACCGGATCTCTCCCTCGTTGCTGAATGGCTCGCCGAGCCAGGGTTCGCGGCGAGGGAAGCGGACGGAAACGGTAGTTCGGACGAGGAGCGAAATGAATAGAACACTCGGTATAGTTTTTGGTGTCTCACGGGGCTGCGACTCGCGAAGATGCCGATTGCGATAGGTTCGCGGGTGCGCGTACACGGATTCGCGGTTTGCGGATCTGGCGGTCGGCGACGGGCGACGGCTCGTCGAGGCAGATGAGCGGACTCTCCGCGACGGCTCGTCGACTTACTAGGGTACGGGAACCGGCGGCTCGCGGTAACGGGTATTCAGGGTCGGTCAGGTCAGCGGTAACGGTGAGAGTCGCTCGACGGCGCGTTGAGCGGGCGAGGAGGCAACGGCGCGTTGCACCGGGTGTTCCGACGGCTCGTGGGAACGGCGACGGGAACTTCGGCGCGAAGCTTTTGAAGGATTCGCTCGACGGCGCGTTGAGCGGGCGAGGAAGCAACGGCGCGTTGCCCGGGGTTTCACCGGCTCGTGAAACGGTAACGGGAGCTTCGACGGCGCGTGAAGCGAAGGTTAGAATCGTTCACGGCGCGTGAGACGGGCGAGGATACAGCGGCGCGCTGCAGAAGGTGTTCCGACGGCTCGTTGGAACGGCGGAAGGAACTTCGGCGCGAAGCTGTTTCGAAGGATTCGTTCGACGGCTCGTGGAACGGGCGAGGAAACAACGGCGCGTTGCAAAAGGTGTCTCGACGGCTCGTGGAGACGGCGACGGGAACTTCGGCGCGAAGCTGTTACGGTGGACGGTGCGGATGCAACGGCGCGTTGCTCGGGTATCGGGAACGGTCAGGTCGGGAGATTGACGGCTCGTCAAGGCAAGGCGCTTACCGGTGGTCCGCTCAGTCTAGGCGGCTCGCCAGCTGGACTCAGAAAGAGAGCGAGTCGTCTTCCGCGTTGCCTTTTATAGGCAAATTCGGTGATTACTGCGGGGGGCGCGGGTTGCGGTGTGCACGAGCGATTCGCGGAATCGCTCGTGCGGCGTCTGCTTCGGGGCGCGAAAACGCGGGAAGACGCGTAATACAATGTCGCGCCTGGTTATGAGGCGTGAAATCGCTTCGCGCGGATTCGGGTTCGGTCGGGATCGGTCGGCGCGCTTCGGCTGTACGCGAGTCTTCGCGTTCGTAACAGAGCTGTACCGAGCCCGCTGTACAGGTCTGTTACAAGGTTTATTTGCGATAGTCTCAATAGCACGCGCAAAGAGTCATAAAACCCCGAATTTCTAAAGGCCCAAGTCGACAGTACGGGACCCCGTTAATGTAAAAAGGACCCATTACCTGAAGACGCACAAGACACGATGAGGGTGTTGGGCCCGTGAAATTCCGCTACAAGGGAAAACTCGCGACATGTCATTTCCGAGAATTTCCCACTCCTCAGATAAGTTTTCACGAGAGTGGGGGTGAAAAGTAACCCCACCTATCGGCGACAAAAATATATTTTGTTTTCACCTTTTCGCGTTTCAGAAAAGGTTAAGGAGTCAGTCTTTTCCGAGCCAGCGACTAAGGCACTCGCTTAAAATAAAAGATAGTTCGCGTACAAATCCGATCTCACTTATTCATCCAAGAACATACCTACTTCCTACACTGTCTATATCTGTATACATATTAGGAAAAAATTTTCTATTTCCAATATCAAATAAAGGTTCATTCAATATTTAGAAAAAAATATTTGTCTCGTAACATGAAATAGATATTCCCTGCATATTGAAACAAAAATATTTGTTACTTAATATAAAATAAATATTGTATGAGTATTTGAATATTAAAAAGAGATTAAATCTATTTTTAATATTATATGAATGTTTATACAATATTTTGTGCTAGTACGGAAAATATTTTAGGTCAGAAGGAACGTTTGATTTTCGAGTTAATAAAATAGCTCCAAGTGCAAAAAGTGTTAACCCACTGCTGTTCCCCTATCGCTCGTACGGGGCAGTGTATTGGGCTACTGGTTAGATATAAACAAATTGAAAATGTTTTTCACTTTGTGAAAAGTGTAATTTTAGGATAAACGCCGTCGACCCTTATTTGAGAATATTTGAAGTATATTCAGCAATTTCATGGACCTGAAATAACAAACAATTCAAACCTAACAGCTGTTTATAGTTTATATAGAATATTTTGTTTGTACATCGAAGACACATGATGCTAATTAGTCAGTGGGATACGGGAATTGACAGGTCACCAGAAAGATGGCAACAAGTTGTTACAAATTGTGGAAAAAAACAGAATTTCAAAAAGGAAGAATCGTAGAATACGACCATATTTTTAAAAAAATTTTTCACACTTGAAACGATGAAAAAATTTGCAGAACAAAGACATGTCTAATATTTTTCTAATAATTATTTGAAATCATTACCCAGATAGCACTCGGATGTCCGAAGGATGTCCAAAGTACGTCCGTATTGGACCTTCGTATGTCCCAGGGATGTCCGAATCGTGTCCGTATGTCCGAAACATGTCCGATATACGTCCCAGGAATGTCCGATTGAGGTACGATTTACAAAGTGTGATGTACATAGGATGTCCCGTTCGGACCAATCTGGGATGTATTTGGGACGTATCTGGGGACATACGGACTTTATTTGTACATCCCTGGTACGTACCAGGGACATAAGGACGTTATTTGGACGTTCCTTACAGGACGTTTACAGGAACTACATAGAAAACGGGTTCTGCATTTTAATTTTACTTTAATCAAAATTACATATATTACAAACACATAGATTTGGCACATAGTACAATACAATAGCACATATAACACTAACATATACAGTAATTCATAACATAATAAATATATATATTTATAACAATTGTAAAATATAAATTTTTAATTTTATTATTAAATATCTTTTAAAACTGTTTGTTACTTTCCACGGTTCTCCGCTAATGTACGCCACATCTTTATGGAAATACTTGATTCTTTCTGTGTATACATGTAATTGGATATCTTCGCTTCATCTGAAAATTAAAATTTCATGGTGAGAAACATTGTCCAATAAACGGGAAGATTTTAACATGAATATATTGGGTTAGAGGGAAAGCTAAGTGGTATTTTAAATAAGCAGGTAATTTTACCTGTAATGTAAAAAAAAAGTTACTTAGTTAGTGAGTGATTGGAAAACAGAAATTGACAGGTTACGTGAAAAATGGTAACATATTGTTACAAATAATGGAAATTATATCATTGAATAATATTAAACATGTATTTTCATAAATTGATTCAAATGTTCTCTTTAAAATACGATAGAATTTTCCCTCCAACCTAATAATATTTTTGTATGTTCGTATTGTCAATAATGTTTCAATGACTGAAAAAAACGTGGTAAAATAAATATAAAATAAAAGCTTACCTGAAATCGCAGTGACGAGAGTCACCAACACAATCCTGACAAGTGGCTGAAGGCATCGAATCACTCGCACACGCTTTTTATTAATTGGAATATTACGAACATGTGCACAGGGAACACGTGCTAAACTAACCTAACCTCACTTCACGTAAACGCACGGTGATGAGAAGCGACGCTACTGTGAGGTATTTGGCTGAGAAACGGGAAAATCGTATATAAAGTCTTGAAATCGGAAAAAAACTTACAAAGTGATTAGCAATATTCTTATTATTATAATATTATATATATAATAATATAAATATTAATAACAATACTAATTTAAATGATAACTGAATGAAATCTGAGTGCTCTGTATATCGCACTCAAAGCATTCAATTATCACTACTTTTCAAGAGTTTGGATAATCTGAGGATAAAATGTTTCGAATAAAAGTTGAACAGTACTTAAATATGTACTTAGAACAGTAGTTAGTAATTAAGAACAGTAATTAAAAATTATATATTTAAAATTTCGAAAAAAAAATTTTTTCGACAAAAAGCAAAAATCATTTTGATTTTTTAAATGTTAAAATACATTTTTTATTATATAATGGTATATCTGGCGTCGAGGCGAATCCAACGATCTACTTTGTTCCGTTCGGAACAAAAACAATACAATGTGAGTCTCTGTCCGACCTTTTTTTATGGCCAGTCCGTTGCCTGAAGTTTTCTCGGGATTTAAGCTAACCTTGTCATCTGGAGACCACTCCAGACGTTCCCCGAAACATTTAGTTTATTGCGGGCATTCTTTCATAGGACATTGTAACGCGATTCTTGCGAGCGGTTACCAACGGTCGCCCGATAACAGTCTCCAGACCTGCCATAAATCAGGTTGGACAGCTCCCCACTTCTCCTTCCTACGGCCTCAAACAGAGCTAAGGGAGGGAGAATCTAAACAACCACAGTTTTCTGATTGGAAAATAGTATTCAAGACAGAACCAATCAGAAACCGTTCTCTATTTTGACAACAGGTCACACCCCCTCTCCTTACCTAAGGCCAACCTCTCATCCACGAGGAGCCTAACCTACCTCGCCTGGAGGGTGAAAGTCAAGTTCACGACAAGTTCAGTTCGTTTTTCAACGTGCGAATGAGTGATACTCTTCACACCTCCTCCGAGTGCGTTTCAATACGGATCACGGCAGTCTGATCCGCGCGCGTCTAAGGCAGGATCTGTTAGAACAGCCTTACCGAAGAGTTCTCTAACAGATCTGGAACGAAACGCGATTCTTCCCTTCCTATTCCAAATCAATGAACTAGTTACCCAAAATTAATTTGGCGGGTAACATTAACCATTCGAAAACACACAGTCGTGAATGAACATTTTGGTCCTTCGAGCCGGATACATTAGTGAACTATGAAAGTGCAGTGCGTGTGAAGACAAACAATAGTGTTCAATAACAGCCAGATTGGAAGAATCGAGAGACCTTAGCCGCAATCAACTGTCATTGCTGACCAGCCAGTGAGAGCAGTCGCCGATTAAGATAATCAGCTATTCATATCAGCAAAGGGTAAGCACGTTATTTGAATTTACCGATCAGGGCCTTTTCAATTAGCAGTTCCTATTCTCATTTTCATCGTCTAAAAATGGCTAACACGAGTAAGTCAAGCCAACGCATCACTATCCTAAAACACAAACAACGGGTTTTTCAAGCGAACATAGCAACACTTACTACGTTTCTTACGGGCTACCAAGAGTCCGCGACCGCGCGCACAAAACTCCATGAACGCATCAATAGATTGAAAAAACAGTTTGAGATATTCAACGACAATCAAGACGAGTTAGGCTTACACGAGGATTTCGATCAAATCGAAGCAGAACGCGAAAGGGTAACTCAGTCATATGAGGACGTGATAGCAAACGCGACGCAGTTATTAGAAGGCTTCTTGTTAACACATGAACAGACAGATAGGTCCGCAACAGATTCACTCGCGCCTTCCACGTCCACCAACGCTGGAATAAGACTTCCTAAAATCAATTTGCCTGACTTCGATGGCCACATCGAAAAATGGCTAACTTTCAAGAACGCGTTCATTAGTTTAATCCAAGGACACACCGGACTCACTGACATACAGCGCTTCAACTATCTCCGATCATCAGTCTCCGGAAAGGCTAGAGATGCAATCGAATCATTTACAATAAGCGAGGAAAATTACAAGGCGGCATGGGCACAACTGTTGGAAACATACGACAATAAGCGCGCTCTCATCTTACGCCATACGTCCATGCTGTTAAACACACCCCCAATGCAAACCGATTCACCAGACGCGATAACTGATTTGATTAATCATACGCAATCACACCTTCGATCGCTACAGTCACTCGGTCGGTCTCGGGAAGACATCGCGGACGATTTCCTCGCAAGTATTATAATTGATCGCATGCACGACAACACGCGTAAGGCTTGGGAACAAACTCTCACAGAGACAGAAATGCCATCCCCAACAGAGATCATCAAACACTTACGCAACGCGTCACACCAATGCAATATTCGCGTCACAGCTATAAACGCGAAACCAGTCAAAAATGCACTACCGGAATCACGATCGTCGGCAAGTTTTCGACCGCGAGCCGCGAAACGACGATGGGAACACGCGACAAAGGCCAGAGAGATTTCTTCATCATTTATACCTAATAAACGAACATTCGTGACAACAACCACCGCGCAAGCATGCCCGATCTGCAAATCTAAGACGCATCAAGTATACGCGTGTCCTAAATTCGAAGCCATGTCAATCAATGACAGATGGTCAGCTGTACGGGCTGAAACATTATGTTACAATTGCTTACGGTCAAATCATACGGTTGACAGCTGCACGAGGAGTCGATGTCGCGTTTGCAATGAAAAACACAACACTAAACTTCACATAGACCAAAAACCTACAACTCCAACTCAAAGAGCATGACTATCGACAGATATTACAGATCGTCCATCGTTTCATAACCACACTTTGCTTTCTAACGAATTAACAGGCGGTCTGTTAACCACAGCCAAGATCCAAGTATTTGATCGCGATCAAAACCCGGTAGTATGTCGCACATTGATTGATACCTGTTCCAACGCGAATCTTATGACGGAGGAACTCGCGAAACGATTACGATTACCTACAACCCGACAAACTGCAATCATCGAAGCGCTAAATGAGATGAATACGACCACGAGCAACCTTGTGACGGCTACTATACAATCACGATTAACAAACTATAAACGCACGCTTACTTTTTGTACAATACCGCGAATTGCCGAATCTTTACCCGACAGTCAGGTGGACAGATCAAAATTACACATTCCAGCCAATCTTCGATTAGCAGATCCTGAATTTCACCGTCCAGGAACGATTGACATGTTGCTCGGAACTGGCCCAACGTTATCATGCCTCAGCATCGGACAAATTAACTTGTCTAAACAAAACAATGTCGATCTCATTTTACAAAAAACCCAATTCGGATGGGTCCTTGGAGGCGGTTTTCCTTCAGTATTACAATCAAACCACAAGACTTTTTGCTCCCGCGTACATTTTGATTTACAACAATTGTGGAAGATAGAAGAAGGCGCCGTTGAACAATTTCGTTCAATAGATGATGAAGCGTGCGAGAATCATTTCGTAACCACCGTGAAACGCGATGAGTCCGGCCGATATATCGTCGCGCTGCCTTTTAACGAAAAAAGAGAGCAACTTGGAGAATCGCGCTCTCGCGCCATGCATCGTTTCCTAACTCTTGAACGAAAATTGGAACGGGATCCAAATTTAAGGGATGAATACACAAGGGTGATGAACGAATACCGTGAACTTGGACACATGAAACAGGTCACAACCGTTAACACGCCAGGCTTTTATCTACCACACCACGCCGTCATAAAATTATCAAGTACAACAACTAAGGTCCGCGTAGTTTTCGACGGGTTAGCAAAATCGAACACTAATATATCATTAAACGATACACTTCGAGTCGGTCCCACCTTACAGGATGACCTCCTATCACTTTTATTAAGATTCAGGATGCATGCATACGTTCTAACAGGAGACATCGAAAAGATGTATCGACAATTTCTCGTTCGGCCCGAAGACCGCGTTTTTCAGAGAGTATTGTGGCGAGACCCACACGAAGAAATTAAAACTTACGAGTTAACGACTGTCACGTTCGGACTAGCTTCAGCTCCATATTTGGCCATACGATGCCTGCAACAATTGGCAACCGACGAAGAGCATGATTTTCCAGAAGCTGCAGCACGGATCAAACGGGATCTTTATGTCGATGATTTATTGACCGGCACCGATTCGATCGTTCAAGCGAAGACGTTGCAACGTCAAATTATCACGTTATTGAAAAGGGGTGGTCTCAATATTAGACAATGGGCATCAAACGAAATGGAATTACTTTCGGAACTAAGCGAAGAGTCAATGCACCCAAAGATTTTCGGAGACGCAACAACCATGAAAACATTAGGGGTTTCATGGAACGCAAGAGACGACACCATTCAATACTCAGTCCAACCAACTACAGCAAAAGAGGTTACCAAGCGAAAAATTTTATCTACAATAGCCAAAATATACGATCCATTAGGATTACTTGGGCCTATCACAATCGTAGCAAAGATCCTCATGCAACGACTCTGGGCATCAAAAATCACCTGGGACGAATCACTTCCGGCCAATCTCCACACAGATTGGATTAATTTCGAAAGAGATATGCAGTTGTTGAACAACATCACTTTCAGTCGCTTCGTTCGACTTAAAAACGCAAAACGAACCGAACTGCACGGGTTCTGTGATGCGAGCGAAAGGGCCTACGGTGCTTGCTTGTATGTACGAACAATAGCGCAATCCGGTTCCATTCATACGAGTTTACTTTGCGCAAAATCTCGCGTCGCGCCTTTAAGCCAAGTAACACTCGCACGTTTAGAGTTGTGTGGTGCCGCATTACTAGCTACATTATTTCAAACCGTGCAAGACGCTTTAACGCACCACATCGACGAGGTAACTTACTGGACAGATTCGACGGTTACATTGAGCTGGTTACGTAAACAACCTTCCACCTTAAAGACTTTCGTTGCAAACCGCGTCGCCGACATTCAACGAAAAACTAACATTCAGTCATGGCGATACATACAGTCAATAGATAATCCAGCGGATCTCATTTCACGAGGAACAACCTCAGAACAACTCAAAACCAATAAACTTTGGCAGCATGGACCCAAGTGGCTCATTCAAGAACAAATAACATGGCCATCCGCCAGGTTCACCATGTGCGATGAACTACCTGAATTACGAACAGTAACATGTCTGATTGGCTTGACAAAACAGTCTGGTGAGATTCTCGTACGATATTCTTGCATCCACAAACTCAGGCGAGTTGTCGCCTATTGTCTACGTTTCCGATTAAGACATCACAGTACAGAACCACTTTCCATTGAAGAATTACACGAAGCAAATATTCGAATCATTCAATTGCTACAAGCCATCACTTTCGCTCCTGACATACACCAACTAAAAACCGGAAAGATAGGAAAGACAAGCCAATTACAGCCACTATGTCCATTCCTCGACAACAAGGGAATATTACGTGTAGGGGGTCGACTACGTAATTCCACGCTACCGTTTGAACAGAAACATCCGATACTCCTACCTAAAGGACACCACGTGACAAAACTTATCATACGAGATGCACACATTAAAAATTATCATGCAGGAATTACGACTACTTTATACAATGTACGACAGTCATATTGGCCGATAGACGGGAAGAGTACCACGCATCAAATTATTAGACAATGTATCAGATGCTTTCGAGTCAAACCTCCTACAGTTGAATACCGCATGGGTGATCTACCTGCCGCCCGTGTCACCGAAGGCAGGCCGTTTATCAATAGCGGTGTTGATTATTGCGGTCCCTTCTTTATAAAAGAACGACGATTCAGAAACCGGAACCGAATTAAGATTTACGTAGCCGTATTTATTTGTTTTGCAACCAAGGCAGTCCATTTGGAAACCGTGAGCGATCTGACCACCGAAGCATTCATAGCGGCATTTAAGCGATTCGTCGCACGACGAGGAATCTGCAAAAATATACATTCAGATAACGGTACCAATTTTGTCGGTGCAAATAACGAGTTGACAGCACTTTACCAAACCATGATCAAGGATGATAAGTTGAAACATTTTCTAACATCAAGGGAAATACGATGGCATTTCATTCCGGCGTTATCGCCTCATTTTGGCGGATTGTGGGAGGCCGCAGTAAAATCATTTAAACATCACGTTAAACGCGTTATTGGCGAAGAACTGTTCACCTATGAACAGTTCAATACATTTATCATCGAAGTGGAAGCCATTCTAAATTCACGTCCTCTCACGCCACTATCTTCAGATCCTAATGACATCAGCGCATTAACTCCTGGCCATTTCCTGATCGGTGATTCTTTAACGTGTATTCCCGAGACTGATTTCAGCGATACGCGATCAAATCGCTTATCTACATGGCAACACATTCAGAAGGTGAAACAGGATTTCTGGGTCCGATGGAACAAAGAATACATTCATCATCTCAATCTCCGTAACAAATGGACCAAGGGATCCCATGACATTAGCGTTGGGACCCTTGTACTCTTGAAGGATGACAATCTCCCACCATCATGCTGGCATTTAGGTCGAGTGCAACAAACACATCCAGGCACAGACGGTATCGTACGTGCAGTGACCGTACGAACCATCAACGGCCTATACAAACGTACTGTTAAGAAATTAGCACTTCTTCCAAACACAGACAGCGTGCAATCATGCAGCACCCACGACTCAACATAAACTAAGTAAGTCAAACATACATATCACTCAAGAATTAATCGATCATATCGATCAAAGAGGGGAGCATGTTCCGTTCGGAACAAAAACAATACAATGTGAGTCTCTGTCCGACCTTTTTTTATGGCCAGTCCGTTGCCTGAAGTTTTCTCGGGATTTAAGCTAACCTTGTCATCTGGAGACCACTCCAGACGTTCCCCGAAACATTTAGTTTATTGCGGGCATTCTTTCATAGGACATTGTAACGCGATTCTTGCGAGCGGTTACCAACGGTCGCCCGATAACAGTCTCCAGACCTGCCATAAATCAGGTTGGACAGCTCCCCACTTCTCCTTCCTACGGCCTCAAACAGAGCTAAGGGAGGGAGAATCTAAACAACCACAGTTTTCTGATTGGAAAATAGTATTCAAGACAGAACCAATCAGAAACCGTTCTCTATTTTGACAACAGGTCACACCCCCTCTCCTTACCTAAGGCCAACCTCTCATCCACGAGGAGCCTAACCTACCTCGCCTGGAGGGTGAAAGTCAAGTTCACGACAAGTTCAGTTCGTTTTTCAACGTGCGAATGAGTGATACTCTTCACACCTCCTCCGAGTGCGTTTCAATACGGATCACGGCAGTCTGATCCGCGCGCGTCTAAGGCAGGATCTGTTAGAACAGCCTTACCGAAGAGTTCTCTAACAGATCTGGAACGAAACGCGATTCTTCCCTTCCTATTCCAAATCAATGAACTAGTTACCCAAAATTAATTTGGCGGGTAACATTAACCATTCGAAAACACACAGTCGTGAATGAACAACTTCTTTATGATCCTAAGCCCATAAACAATACAAGAATATGTTATATCCGTTTTTCGGCCAAATACCCCACTGTGCGACGCTTTGACTCTGACTATGTCACTCTACTCACCTGTCACATAAGATTATTATAAGTGTTTATGTCCGTGGTCGACCTTTGCGGAGATCGTTCGGACTTTGGTTATTATGCACTGCGAGGTGCCTACTAGGGAATGGTTGCTCGAAGGACCACCTTCATGTGAAGGACTATTGCAAATGTTAACAATAACTATTTATTTGATTTGTACAAACTTGCGCGAGAACTGCTGCTAAAAGGACTAAAAATGCGACGGTGCGAATCTACTATGTTTTTACCGGTGCTACGGTGCACGGTGCAGTCTGGTTGCAGTCTAGTTGAATTCTATTGGCGCTCTAGCCGGAGGACCGAAAAACTCTCCACTTAACACCTCGGTCCTCCTCCCTACTCTTGGCAAATTCATCCCCACTCTTTGGGATGATTCGGGGGGTGGACGGTACCAAACTAGGCGTTTTGCAACTACAGCCTGTCTGGTTGTCAGATGGCTGAAAAACCTAGGGTTTGGTCGCCAAATGTTGGCCTTGGCAACTCTTCGGGACCGTTGCAAAACATTAGCCATTCGCGCTGGACCCAAGGAGCGAATGTTTTAAGCGTTTTATGGTAGGGACGGGTTCGAGGGTACCCAGGTACGGACCGAAATCACGTAGCGATGACAGGCCCAACGCAATAGCCAAACTAAGGAAAGTCACGTACCGGGCCCATGTGCAATAGGGGTGTCCCTACCATAAATCCGTCCAGCACGGTCGCTACAATAAGACTTAAAAAATAAACGTACTTGGACATTCGAAACTTAGGTCCCACGGATGTCCGACGGGACGTAATAAACAGATGTCCCAAGGATGTCCGAAATTGAAGTCCCACGGATATCCTTAGCACCTGAAAAACGAATGTCCCAGGAACATTCGAAATTTAGGTTCCACAGATATCCGAGAAACGTAAATAACGGATGTCCCACGGATGTTCGAAATTGAAGTCCAACGGATGTCCTTAGGACCTAAAAAACGGATGTCCCTGGGACAACCGAAATTTAGGTCCAATGGATGTCCAAGGGACGTCCGTAACGGATGTGGAACATATGGACATAAAGTGGACATGAAACGAATGTCCTTCGGACGTACGGTGCTATCTGGGTAATTATAAGAAGTATTCACCAAGTGACAGAAACGTTTCTCATTTACATGATGTTGTAAAGAGAACTACCGATAGTTTAGCTGAGAAGTCGTTGGGGTGCCCATAGACACCTTTTTTTCTGCCACGCACCGCAGGGAGCCGTCAACCCACCAGTGGGATATGGCCCAACCGGCTAGACAGAAAAATATTGTGAGAAACGCCGGCCGGATTATCGGTCGTGAACGGTCCCATCTAAACCTATGTATGTATTTATATTTTGCCGGACGTCCGGAACGGTTATGTATAAATGGACCTTAACCGTAGCGCTGCCGGCGAAGGAGTTTCTTATGGCCAGGCCGGCAATTGTGCAGAGTTCCAGTGGAACTCTGCTGTGGATCACTTCGTGTAGATACTTGGTTATTAACGGTAAGAGAGCTCTCTTAGATTTATATTAGAATGGCCAATTAATATGTAATTTGCTTAAAACGCCGATTCTTTGAAACCGCGTTAGCTATTTCTAAATGCTGAGCTTTCGTATGACGAAAATCTTGTAGTATTTACTTCGATTGAATAAATACATATATTGCGTCTTGCTTCGGCGTTTCTTCGTAATCCGTCAAGGTTTTTATGCCGAAGCAAGAATTTGTTTAATCGGGAAATTGTGTGTTTTTATTTTAGTATAAGTTCGAACGTTGTTCAATTTAAACTTCTATGAATTCTATCTTTCTAAATTTCTAAATGATTGGAAAAACAGAAGTTCGATCATTTCCTCAAAGTAAATTATTTTCCATTACAATTGGCTTAACCCAGCCCACGTATGACCTTGACCCATAGGTCATTGTACGCGTCATAAAAGGCTCTACCCGATAGTACATAAAAAAGATATACGATTCCATTTTTTAAAAAATGGAAGAGGACCTTCATATGTCCTTTACGCGTCCACCTACAAAAAAAATACTAACATCAGATTAATGACCCCTCGAAACCAAGCAACTTCCATCTGATGCATTTCTTCCTAACACCAATAGCAGCCGATGGCTTGTTTCTAGCGCCTCACCCTGTATATTTCAGATAAAATTTAAAATGTACCTTAAACACCTGGGTAGTTTGGTTCATCTTTCTTCTATAAGATTATTTATGAACGTTTAAAATAAAATCAATTATATCTCTGTCAGTTATGTATGAAAAAACTGTTCAAACGAAAGTTGTAGTATATAAGGAGGTGAATATACAGGGTATTCAGACTATTACTAGCCAGCATTTTTTTGTAAATAGTAAATATTAGAAAAAAATGATACAGGAAAAAGTAGTACTATTTTTTATGCGCAACACAATGACATATGCATTTTTGTTTCATTTACATTATTTTGATAGAAATGAAGGTGACCTTCAATTTTTTAAATGGAATGCTATGCATTTTTTTATATCGTATGAAAGCGCCTGTCAAGACGAATTCATTCATCTACTACACAATGACTTTCAAGGTCGTGCATGGTCAGAAATGGAAGAAACAATTTGAATATAGCGAACCAATGTGTTTACATGGATGAATTCATCTTGACACGCGCTTTCATATGACATAAAAAATGTATATCATTCCATTTAAAAAATTGAAGGTCATCTTCATTTCTATCAAAATAATGTAAATAAAACAGAAATACATATGTCATTGTGTTGCGCATAAAAAACAGTACTAATTTTACTTCTATCATTTTTTTCTAATATTTACTATTTACAAAAAAAATGCTGGCTAGTAATAGCCTGGACACCCTGAGACAAAAAATTTTTCATAGTCATTTTTTCAATTTCTCAAGGTCACGGATGTTTTTCTATTAACAACTAGTTATGCTATATAGGGATTCTTACAGATAAAAAAAGACAAAATCAACAATATATTCCAACGTATATTTATGTCAAGATTTAAAAAAAAAATTTTAAAATCGTTGCGCGCCGGTTTCCCATAATCCAATCGGCTCCAATTTTATCTAGATAATTTTCTCAATAGATGTCATAATTCTGTGGGAAAAAATTCTGCAAAATAATTTTCATCAAGTCAGGACAAAAATCGTGTACCTCATTGTGCCTGAACGAGACGAGGATAAATCTTTTTCTTAAATTATCCTTAAAGTTATGAAACAAACCCCGTTTGCCCATTTTTACCCATTGAAAAGATGTTAATAATATAATACTGTATGTATTTTCATGCAGACAGTTAAGTGCGAATAGCCAGAACCAAGAAAGGCTACTTATGTGAATCTGTTGTAAAAAAAATAGCATGCATCAAGTTTATTTCATGTGTTAATAAAACAGTTTAAAGTTAATAACAAGTTGTTATTAACAAATAAATACATTTAAAAATAAATATACCAGTTGATGAGCGAAACATATTGTTGGACTATCTCGCACCAGTATTTCGCACCAGAACTTTACTACGTTTTCAAATATAATTAAAATACCAATTAAATATATATGTATATACATATATGTATATATATATATATATATATATATATATATATATATATATATTGTGACGTTGCAATTTTTGCGACGTCACATTGTCGTTAATTTCGCGTAACATCTGCGATTAACGAAGGACCGGACCAAGAAACAATGAACCGCGGGATCGAGAATCAACAGATTCAAGAGCGTTCCCTGAAGAACTTCCGACAAACAATAGTCAACATACTGACACCTAGCATACGTGCCGAGAACGGCAAGTTTCAGGGCCGAACACGGGACCGGGAAACAGAACCCCGACCTCCGAAATCGGAAGGAAGATGCACTGCCTACGGGAATCGTCATTTGCCTCGGGCAAAAGTATGGCATCGAAGGCACCCGGTCATGTAACCAGGAGGCGCTGAAGGAAAGGAGCCCTCGACGGAAAACATCACCCTTTTCGCGTTCCCAACACCGCCTCGCCCCGCCAAAATAGGGTTCCGGCGAGATAGGTGCCGACGATGACCACTGAGGCAAAGGCCTCCCTCGGCTCCAGGGGAGCCGAGTATTTTTTGCGTTATGGTCTGGGGCCCAAGGACCCTCGCAGAGTCGGTACTGATGCGCGGACATCGCGCGCGAATAGCGCATACCTTCGGAAGATTCCGGCAAGGAAACTCGGGTAGGGGGGAACAAGTCGCGTTAGCGCTCTCACGAAGAGCAACTCAACATCTTGCGTAACCGTCAGCGGCCCTCGCGAATTGTTCGTACCATCGACATCTTTGCGACTCTCGTAAGAGAGAACCTCAGTCTCGCAGCCGTTCGAGTATTTTTCGGGCTAGTGGAGGTTGCCGATTTCGCCCCGACGTGTCCGGCTGAGGAGCCCGATTAACGGAAGGGACGAATCGATAGAGAAAACCTCCTTGAGAACGAACAACAACGGTGAGTCGCACAGTGATCTTCTTCGTATTTGTCGGTAGCGAGTTTGCTCGATCGATTTCGCGCGAGGACGAACGGTCGCCGTTCCGTCGGAAATTCGCGTGCGCCGAGGCGTCCTGCGTCTCGTGCTCTCGAGAGCACTTTGAGCCTTTCCTCGTGCCTAGAGATTGTTCCATCGCGTCGCACAGTGAGCTGGATCGAAAAATTTAGTGACATTTTTTTTATAACTTTTGAACCATAAGAGATATCGGGATGGAGTTTCCACTAAAATTCATTAAAAAATAGTCAATTTCAACTGCAGACAAATAAAATTTTTTTTATTTTTTTAAACAATAATTTTTAATTAGTTTTCATTGATATTTTTTATTAAAGTAAAATTGTTTAAGTATAATCTTTTAAACTATTTTTGACTTACTAAATATGTACTTTATATTGTATTATTTTTACATTTGACGTATTTAAGTAACTTCATAGCTTCAGAATGTAATAATTTTCTTTTCTTTTTATATGATTTTAATCTCATTGTTGATATGTGTGGGTCAGATGTTAATAATAATATGTAAAGTGTGAATTACGTTTTGATTTGTTGCTGTTCTTGAAATTTTCCGGATTTTGTAATTTCAAAAATTTATAATAATAAATAAATAAATAAATAATTATTTGCGTACCATGTATTCAGAGTTTGTGAACGGAGGCTGGCGTATAATACCATTTATTGTCATACCACAATATCATTTTCTGTATCTATTGCATATGGAGACGAAATTACTTGCAGTATTGTATAAAATTTTTTAATTAGTTCTATTTTAATTCCTGTGATTTGTGCATTTTCTGGATTGGAAAAGAATCGCCTTACGGTATTGCCATCATGCCACTGAATCACATCCGTACTTAACGAAGTCAATTGTCGAAATCAAGTTAATTTTTTATTTAAACACATTATTTTTAAAATTAACCTGAACAATTTGTAGGTATATGTGTATTTGTAATCTAAAGAGTTTCTTAGAAACATGTCTTAATATCCCGCAGGCCGCGGAGTACCGATGGTGGCTACCAAACACATGCGAAATAACGTGACATTACTAACTTTAAACGTTAATAACTCAAAGAGATGGACGAAGGCGGACGAGATTCTTACACATTATGTAAAGGAAAGTGTCCTGAACACATTGTGATTTGTCCGAACGCGGGTTCTAACGGGTATAAAAAGATATTGCTTGTTAATTGAAAAATTTTTGACATTTTTCTGTCCAACATTGAACAATAAATTTTAAATACATTGAATATAATAATTGTAACTGCAATTATAGTTTCTTAACAGAAAATAATGCTCTTTACTATAGAAAAAAACGGGGCTGAAATCTTGAACAGGATCGTGAAAATATCGGGAAAAAGAAATGACATTCTTCGGGTGTCAAACGTAGATTCTAAAACGTTCAACTTTAAAAGTTTGGTACAACTACAATTTTCATTTAATTTTATTAATTCTTCCATTTTTGAGGTCAGTGGACATTCGAAAGACAATACCAACTGATTATACATCGATACGTGAAAGTTCATTTCCTGGCAAAATGTCACTAAAATTTTCGATCCAGCCCACTGTGCGTCGGGTTGTCGGAAGCTTCTTCGGGGGAACCGCGTGTCGCGAGAATAGTCGTCTTACGATCTTTCAGACTTCTCTTGAATCTGTTAGCGGAGAGAGTAACGTTGCGCGTGTCGAACACCTTACGTTTTGCGAGCGTTTAACGTGCGAAAGCTATCGCGCCGTCCACTGCGCTTCGCGCGATCCCGTCCGTCGGGAATCGTATTTTCATCGGTACCGGTTAACCGTACCATCACGCGCGATAGAAAATCGACAACCGCGCTGCGACCGAATTACCGTCCGCAAGAAGTGTATGAAGAGCGCGGGCTCTCGAGTTGTGGCCACGTGGCCGTCATTTGTAAGATTTGACTTGGAATAAAATCCACTCGAGACAAAATTGTCGATATTATTCGAGCCCTGTGAGATCCGTCCTGCCGTAAGGGCCGTCCTCGTCCTTTCCGTGTTCGAACCTCCTGGACCCGTCGCGTTCACCGTTTCGATTCGCGTCTCCGACAATCCGATTCTCGTGTTCGGCTTCTCCGAACACGAGGTGCTCATCGCATTTCGCGTGGCATCCTCGCGCCTGGCGCCCGAACAATAGGTTTCGTACGATCGTCGGATTTTTGCGATCTCACTTAGCCCCGGACGGACCACGCGCATACGGCTGCCCGTGGCCCAGTCTCAGAGCCATAAAAGCCCGGGCCGGTCTTTTCGGGGGTTTTCTAGTCTCCGCCGAGACACGGCGTGGCAGTATAAAAATTTTCATAGCGATAGCTTCAACGGTATATATATATATATATATATATATATATATATATATATATATATATATATATATATTGTCACGTCGCTCGGCAATCGGGAGCCGCCAGAAGGGCGAAACCCTTTGCGACACCGGGTATTTACAGGCGGGAGGCCGGGCCACGATCGGCCGCACGACACGTGGTCCACCCGGGACAAAAAGGCAATCGCAACCTCGAGGTTTTCGGCAACTAACGCGAATTATCGGGCGCCAGACACCACGGGGTGTCGTATGAGAATTCGAACACGCGAAATATTCCTTTTCCTAAGCCACGAGCTTGCGATGGCCGCGATACGCCTGCGATAGCGATTCTAAGGGCACAGGATAGACACGGGAGGGACGAGAGGCATTCCCTGCGGCGGGAAGGTTTCACGCAAGAAATTGCAGTCAAGATTTCGGCAACAATAATCGTTTATTCAACGACGATGGTAATACATGGGCGCCGAGACGGCTCGGCAGCCCGTAAAGATGAATGCCGGCGCGTCGAATTCGGCAGCGTAGGATTTTACACGCGCTCGTATCCCACGCGGGGAATCTACGATCGAATTCAGATGGAATACGCGATCTATGGAAAGCTTCGTTCGTTACGACAATTCGCGGAACACGGATCGAGCACATGGCGGCGTCCCACCGTGGGACGGCATCGAGGTTGGCTAGAGTTGACGACAAAACGCTAAGGTTCGCGCGAATTATTCTCTCGACGCGAATTTACACAAAACTAATTGGGCTCCGGGCCCCGCAAACAAGTCGGGTTTCGTACGTGCTAATTTATGACGCTTTTACCGAAATCCTCGACTAGGGGTCGTCAACTCTTGCGACGCGAACGCGGACCCGCCAAAACGCTACCCGAGCCACACGCGCAAATTCGATATAAATCAGATGATACCAAAGCCTGATTGGCGCTTACCAACGGTAGCCGTACGGCAGCAGCAGTTGGACGGCAGCTGGTTGTTTTCGGCCCCTTTTCTACTCGACAGCGGTCGCAAAGGTACAAATATGATACGCAATGGTTAACGAGTTACTCTCAGAAACGACAGCGAAGCAATGGCTTCCCATGCGGTGGCTCGGTAACGCGGAAGCAGGGCGTCCCCCACTTTCCTAATTCTCTCCCTCGCGTAACGCTTCGGCTTATCGCTAGCTAAATTTTGGACGCTACGCGACAAGCCCTGGCCTCCGGTGATTCGCAAGTTCTTCGTTAGCGGCGTTCGGTGATTAGCCGCTCCTTGCTGCGACGATCGGCTTCGACCAATCCGGTGGCTGATCAGGCTTCTTCCCGGACGAGGCGACGACAGGATGCGGCTGCTTTTCCTCGTGGCACCGTTGTCCTCTGTCGGAGCCTCCAGGTTGCTTATCCTGGGCCTTGCTGATCTTACGACGTTTCTTCCATTGTTATTTCCGGAGCCAGTCCTCTCCGCGCCTCTCCTTGAGGAATCTCTTCTTTGTTGAGAGGGAGAGAAGTTCGGGTCCCCCTGGGACCCGACTACGGTCCTGCAAGATCGCGTCGCGCAAATTGGCGCGACGCTCAAAAATATGAGTTTCTCGTCCCATGGGTCTCGCGCGTGCCCAGGGAGATCGCTCGCACCGATCTCGATCGTGTCTCGCTGTCAAAGGGTGATCCGGTCTTACGTTTACCGGTTCGGAGGGACGCTGGCAAAAATGCCACGTCACAATATATATATATATATTTATTAACAAGCTTTAGATCGTCTCTGATCCATAAGCCATATATACATATAAGTGTGTAGGTACATAATGTCTCTGAATAGCTTACAATTCCAACCCTATTTTAACAAGTAATAAAAGATTATAACATTATATACTATATTATTTCTTACAAAATACCTGGTCTCTCTTACTTAACTAATAGATTATGAATGTAATTTCTTATATCTGACGGAGAAGCCTGGAAATTTTGTAAACATGGGGTGTTTTTGTTATTATTTCTTGCGTCTGATGAGTCGTGGGCCATTAGGGAAGCGGCTCTCACCCCTACTACATGGATTAATTGAAGAGGGGTCGGCGGATGGATGATCCGCGGTAGGGCGGATAGGCCCGCGGACTTGGTTTCGAGCTTTTGACAAAAGCAGTTCGTTTAGCGTTTAATAAAGTTTTCTCTAAAGTTTGAGAGCGTTCGTTTCTTTGGCGTCCTGTTCCAAAGGATACGTCAGGAGGAGAAGGACCTTCGGGAATCTCCAGAGAGGAAATTCCCTATTCTACGACATATCTATATAGAAATTATTAAATAGGAACATAGAGATATCTTATAGTCTAATATTGCATTTGTTAAAGTAGTCATTAATTATCCTTAATATTTTTATCTTTGGCTCGTTGCTTTGTAATATTCCCGTCTAGTGATTTAGTAGCGGAACTTTAATGTAGATGGCACGAGAAGTCTATTCATTTATTTTCCGCGGCAAGGATCCAAACGCCTTGAAATACTGAAGTATAAACTTCCGAACGCGGCTCGTTGAGGAAGGGTAACGAGGTAGAGAAAATAAAAACTCTTTGCATGAAAGTTCGGTTAAAAGGAAAACAGAAGATTTTCTCTCTATATTTCGTTTAAACTCTTAGAAGTTGCTTCCAGTATCGTTCGAAGGATTCTGCCAAGGCCCAGCGATTTTCGATCCTCTGCCCCTTCAGTCAGCCCTCTGCTTCTGGGGTGCGTTTTTGGTGGGGCGTCGTGCGGTCCAATCAGAAGGGTAGTCTCCTCCCTTAAGTCGATGTCACGTAGCAGTCTTGCGTGGGGGAAGAGGTCGTGGGCGTCCCAATTTCCCATCCTTGGTGCGTAAGGCCTCGCAGGGGTGGCCCCAAAGGGAAACTGTCCAGGAGCGTGCACGTGTACTCAATATGTCCCGCACTTGGACGTCGCTGCGCGTTTCCTCCTAAAAAGAGGGCCATTGTTCAGGACGGCGAATTTGTTTCGACGTCCTTCACGAAAGTTGGAGAGTTGTCTTCGGGTCTCCCATTCCTCATAAAAAAGGGGTCCTTTGTTCAGGACGGAAAATTTATGTTCTAACGTCCTTGACGAAAGCTGGAGAGCTGTCCTCGGGTTCGCCTTTCCTTGCTGTCCTTCGTTTAAGGGGTCGTAATCCCGCGAGGCTGTTTCCGTTCCTTTTATGGGTTGCAGATGGTCTTCCTTTCCTGTAAATTTCTCTATTCGACTGACCTTCTAAACGTATCGCAACATTCTTTAGCTAGGGGAGCTTACGATAACCGTGGCCCCTACTTTGAGGGTTATATTTGTGTTCCTGAGGCCATTTCAAGAAAAAAATGTGTATATAACAGGTATCCAATGGGCTCCGTTTAGCCGGTAAAGTAGATTTCTTGTTTTTTATAAAAGTGCAAATATCTCGGAAACTACGCGAGATATTGCAAAATATCAAGAGACCTTTTTTGTAGGAAATTGAATTTCCAACAATTTATGTCGTATGACTAACCTAACCTAACCTAACCCTATGAATCGGGAAGTTAAAAAAATATTCACTAAAAAAACTAAAAAAAGAAACCTAAAAAAAAATAAACCTAACCTAACCTAACCTAACCTAACCTAATCCTATGAATCGGGAAGTTAAAAAAATATTCACTAAAAAAACTAAAAAAAGAAACCTAAAAAAAAATAAACCTAACCCAACCCAACGTTAAAAATAATATTCACTAAAAAAACTAAAAAAAAAGAAACCTAAAAAAAAATAAACCTAACCCAACCCAACCCAACGTTAAAAAAATATTCACTAAAAAAAATAAAAAAAAATAAACCTAACCCAACCCATCCTGTTCACATAATCCTCCCATTGTAAATATTATCCAGAATTTGGTCTTTTCAGAACCCTTTTCACTTACCCCGACCATTATTTCGGACGAGAGACAGCTGTTCTGCAACTTCACCGAAATATAAATATACTCAGAAACTGCGCAGCTAATAGAAAAAAGTCACACGACATAACTTGTTGCAAATTTAATTTTCTACAAAAAGGGTCTCATGATATTATGCTATATTTCGCATAGTTACCGAGATATTTGAAGGTTTATGAAAAACACGATATCTACTTTACCGGCTAAACCAGGCCAAGTCGTAACATATACGTATTACATATAAACTTTTTTTCTTAAAATGACCCCAGGAACACTTTAACCTTCATAGTAAGGGCCACGGTTATCGTAATCGTGCTCTAAATTGATACAGTCCGAGCGGTAAGATTGTATCGTGTGGGACGTTCAATTACTTGATTAGGATTGTGGAACAGTAATTACGGGTTTAATGAGTTGACACGAAATTATCAAAGAACACAAATATATTCTAATTAAAGAAAGTGTAACAATTGTGCAATTGTCCCGAAGGAAATAATAGAATTAAAAGATGCACTGTGTTGACTCACTGGCAATGCGGGGGTCTCGAGAGCAACTTTATAAATGCCTAATAGATTATACACCGGACTCGCGGAATCTATACGGTTAAGATTGATACTGTTCAGTCGCATCGGAGCGGTACACGTGGGCCGTTCTTTGGGACAATATTTATGGCACGTACGTGCCTAAGGAACCTTTTAGAGGATTAACTAAACGATTTCCTCATTTTGTAATCACTCGAGACTCCCTAGATGAGTTACTTTCCTTTGTTGAGTTTACAACGTGCCATAAATCAGATCCCATCGTGGGGTACTGTTTCGCCCGATGTGTACGGTTTCAAGTGACGGAACGATTCCATCCACAAATCGAGTATCGCCTCCATCCTTCCCCAAGATGGGCCTCAAGCAGAGCCATGGAAAGGAGAGATAAGTACTCTTTGGGAACGCTGATTGGTAAATGCAGAGTTCGGCACAAACCAATCCGTGCATTCCATTCATAAGGCAATCATTGAGATTTCACAGATGCTCAAAATTTTAGCCCGATCTCACTGACAGTTGACTCTACGAGATACAGCACGACGCGACACGATTCGTGACTACGAAAGTACTAGCTCCCGAGAA
The DNA here is from genome assembly GCA_916610235.2 of Lasioglossum morio. NCBI lineage: Eukaryota > Metazoa > Arthropoda > Insecta > Hymenoptera > Halictidae > Lasioglossum > Lasioglossum morio. The sequence continues at coordinate 41,509 of CAKAJA020001046.1, read as the reverse complement.
CAAAAATGCAAGGGTTTATAGACCCCTGCAATGACAGGTGGCACTTGTCAGTACCCTCGTATTTTGTCAACGTCCCGTTGGTCGTGCGTATGCATTGGTTTTAAACTAAACAGATATATAGTTTTAATTAGGATGGATCCGTGTATTTAATCTAGGGCGGTTCCTGCCAGAGATGATCTTGAACATCTGTTCGTCATCCGTAACAGACCTTAGCATGTTTACTACAAGTCTCACTGGTTATAAACGTATTCTGCCTCCATATTTTAGTTTTACATGTTTTTTTCTGATCGTGACCTTGAATCACCTTGAGTAATTACAGTCACTGAATTCCTAATGAAAGAGACTATCATTGTAGGTGTTTTAAAAAGGGTGGTTCCATTTTAAAAAATGAAGGTGACCTTGACATCTCTGAAAAATTACATAAAAATAAAAGTATTTTTGGAATCATTCGAGCCCCATTGAACCATTCAATTTTGTCCTTCTGACATTTAACGTATCTTTAAAAACAAAAAAGATATTTGAGGTAGCAGCTCAGTTAGGTGACTCACCCTGTATACTTATTCTAGATTAGATCCACGAAAATGGCGATAAGTCTGGTCGGTAGACAGACAACACTATACTTGGAAGCTGCACAGCAAGGCGTTCATAAGGAGAAATTGAAGACAGAAAAAGCGAGCCCTCAAAAATTCACTGTACAGAATTCATCGACGAGCCCTGCACAAAAGTATAAATATAACATCGTCTGGAGAAATGTGATCTATTACCTGTACCTTCACGTTGCCACAGTGTACGGAATATACCTTGGATTTACCGTACTTAAACGCTCTACGGTGTTGTGGTGTAAGTTGACTTTCTGAAGTATATATTTCAAAAAACGTAGCAACAATACAGCAAAGTGAAATATAATAATATAATAAAACATGATGAATGACCTTTTTTTTAAGCAAAAATATCTGGGAACGGTATCGACCCAATTTTAGATCAATTTTTTGTTGCAAGCACGGGGCCCCCAGAAGCGCGGGGCTCGTAGCATTTGCTACTCTTGCTACGGGACACTGTTCACTTGTATTAGTTCGGGGGTGTACAGGGTGTCTCAAAATCCTTCAACATCCGGAAATTCGAAATTCTTAAGATCATTTGAAGCAACATTTTCCTTTGTAAAAATGATGTCCGTGGCTTTCTTAAGGAGTTATTAACGAAAAACACGGACCAATCAGAGCGCGACCTAGATGCTTCTTCGCACAGTCGCGTGTGCCAATAGGGGAATTTTAGCTGGACAAGAGTCTAAAAACTTGCCTACTTTTCTATATTTATTAATTAATATGTTTACAGTTGTGTAAAATATGAATAATTATTAAGTTCTTATAACAGTTAATAACATATATTCATGTTTCCAGCGCACTGGTTCGATCAAATACTACTTATAATTTTGCAAATTAACACAAAAATTTTCAACGTTTCGGTCAACTATTTAGACCATTTTCAAGAAAAAAGATTTTTCGTATAATTGCGTCTGTAAAAATTATTGAATTAGTATAAATGATGTTCAACATGATAACTAATAATTCAAAATGTTTTAAGTACAAAAGACCACATACTTGCTAAGTGAATTAACTATTTTGAAACTTTTAAAACTTTAAGACACATGTTGATTCCATGCTTGCAATGTACAGAATGAGGAAACAGACGTTAGTGTTTGAAGAACACAATCAGAAAGCATCGATCGTGCCCTTGGCCGATCAATATAGCCAATCTATATTTGGCGGTAAATATGAATAGTGGAAATTCAAAGAACAACAAGTTTCACCGTTTGTATACCATATGAAATTATGGTAAATAATTAATTGACATTCAAACTGCTTTTTATATATTTTTAAACCTTAAGTGGATTTTATTTGTTAGAAAAATTCATCATAAGACATTACTGGTTCAGTAATGTTGCGTAATATTCATGTATTGTAGGTGTTTCATACCTAAGATTACGCTCTGATGTTTAATCATGTGAATTGTTTCTAATCAAATCCTGTGCTGTAAATTGGTTTCTTTTTATACTATTTTGGAATTTTCAAAATCAAAAGCATTTACTTATTGTTTGGGAACCCGGAGCGAGTTTGAGGAGTGGACTGTATTGGAAAACGAAAGAATCGGGTGCAAACACAGAAGGGAGTCCGGATGGGGGAATCGGGTGGGAAACGTGAGTGGAAAGAGGCCGAACAAAAGAATTGGAGATTCGTTGCGCATTAGGTGTTGAAATGTGGTTTATTACACACAATCGCGTAACGACAAACAAGTCCAGACGAATGGGCGCGATCGAGACGAGCGGAATTGTCCATCCCGTATGGCAGAATAAACGACTGCAGCAACGGGCGCGATTGAAGTTTGAAGCGTGTGAACGATAAAACGAATCTGCATTTCTCTGTTCATGCACGTTTTTGCCCCTGTCGAATCCTTGAACACTCATGTGGTCATGCATGCTTCTGCCCCTGTCGTATCCCTGAAAATTCCTCGGTCCATGCACACTTCTGTCCTTGTCATATCCCTGAGCACTTCTATTCATCTCTCTATGTTTCTCTTTATTCCACATATATTTGTGTTTAGCCAGCATCGCACCATGCTCATCGGTATCCTTTTCCTGTCTGGTCTCAAATTCCTCCAGAATTTTTACCTTTAAATTTTCCAAGCCTGGAAGTTCATCTCTTGACTCCATGGCACATCTAAAATTTTCAAATGCTTCCGGCCAGCTATTCAATAACATTACACTTTGCAAACCAGGGTTTATATCAATATCTCTTTCAGCCAATTTTTCAACTATATCAATAAACTTATTAATATGTTCCCGAACGTCTCCTCCGTTCGACATATGGTGAGAAGTCAGCTTTCTTAGTAGTGCTGCAGTTTTTGCTGGACCTTGAGAATCATATACAAAACGTAATTTTTTCCATACCTCATTCGATGTTCTGCAATTTTTAATTTGTTTTAATTCTGCGGGATTGATGGATAAAATTAAATCCGCCTTGGTCTTCCTATCTTCCATGTCCCAAGCATGAACTTGTGCTTCAGATAGAACATCTTCAGCGACAACCGCCGGTCTTTTCACATTTCCAGTAACATAATCCCACAATCCATTTTTTATTAAAACTGCTTCCACTTGAATACACCAAGTATCGTAATTATCTTTGTTCAGTTTTTCAATTTTTGTGGTACCCACGACGCCGTTTGCCATTTTTATTTAGCTTGTTATACCTTTACACCACGTGCTTAACCTCACTTTTCGGTTACTTGGCACTTTTATACTTTCAACTTATATATTATAATTATCTCACTTATATTTTTACACTGGGCCCATAACTTGTTAAAGTTAATGCCAGGAAGGTTGTCTTCGTAATGTATATATATTAGCCTTTATTACAAGATATTATAATCGGGCACGTGGGTACTGTGCAAGCGCAAAACCAGAAGTGAAGAACACTAGTGGCGACTGGCGACGCGACATCAAACACACGACGACACACATAACTGCCAAACATGAAATATGGCGCGCGAATTAAACTCACTCTAACACGCTGGGTAACATTGACTTATTTATAAGATATTATACAATCATTACAAAATAGAAAACAAAAGTCTTAATAAATTATAAATAAATTAACCGAAATGAATAAAATAGTAAATTACCCTCTCGTGACTGGAAACAGAAGAAATATAGTACATACAGGACAAGAAAATATGGTATACGATAAATTTAATGATATTGTATTTACATATTTTCAATTGCATAGTGGTACATGTCGTAAAAGCATACGATATATATATATATATATATATATATATATATATATATATCTTTAATTGATCCCCTCGGGGTTACAATTTCTTTACACCTCCCTTCTTCTTCTTCTCCTCCACCTCTATCTGCTCTTACATCATATCCTTAATTCTAGACTTATATAATACTTAAATCTAAGCTTATCCTACTTACTAAATCCTATATAGAGAGAGAGATCGAAACCTATTTACAAAAGACTTACTTACTAACTTACTTACTAAAGTAAAATTAAATTATTATTTACAAACTACAACTACCCCTTTTAACCCCCCTTTTGGACCTCCTCTTCCGGTCGCTCCTTCCATCCAGCTTCCTTAACCAATTATCCTCCTCCGCCATCGTCTAAAACTTCCAACATCCATTCACGCCATCCTTTTTCCTCATTCACCCTCAAACATATCTCCCACACATGCTCCCACGTCTCACTCTCCCAACCACACACTCTGCATTTTCTCAAGTCTTCCCCTACCCAATATCTTTCATCCCTCATCTCATTTCCTAACCTGTATCTGGCCATTCTTCTCCACCTACTCTCCCCCCAGCCTTTCTTTAAATATCCCGGTAGCCCCTCTCCTTTTACCATCCCATACCACCTGTTAAAGTTTGTACTTTTTATCCTTTCCCATCTCTCCTTTTCCTGCATCTTCTTTTCCTTTCTCACTAATTCTTTACTCACGTTCCCTCTTTCCTCCTCCATCACTACATTCAATTCCTCCGCTGACTAGCCCCGCTCCTCAAAAAACTCCCATCTTTCCTTCTCCCACCCATCCCTAATTTCTCCCCTCCTATCCCTTTTTCTTATCTCCTCCCAACACATCCTTGCCAACTCTCTTCCTTTTCCTTCTCCTAGCTTCTTTTCGTACCCCCATGCTCTCAAACCCGCCCTTCCCCTCATCATCTCCCTTTGCATTTCCTCTCGGACCATATACCCCGGCGTGTGGCTCTCTACCCCAAGCACCCATTTTAAATATCTGTCGTGTAGCCTTTCCACCCCTTCCCTCTCCTTCCATCCCCAAATCTCCACTCCATAACACAACACTGACCATACTAGCTTGTCAAACAGCCATATCCTCTTACCCCAGTCCTTGCCAAACCTTCTCTTCCCTATCCCCCAAACCTTCCCCATTATCACCGCCCCTTTCCTTATCCTTTCTTCCACTTGTGCCCTCTGTCCTCCATCTCTCGTTATCGTGTACCCCAGGTATTTGTATTCTCCTACTTCCTCTATCACCTTTCCCTTCCACCTCCATGTCACCCTCTTCCACCTTCCGCCACCCCTCCTGCACCTCATCATCTTTGATTTGTCTGCGTTCAATTGCAGCTTCTTCCTTTCTAAATATTTCTCTAAAACCCCAAGCATCCCTCTCATCCCGTCTTCCTCTTCCGCTGGCATAGCCACATCGTCTGCATATGCTAGCGTATATACTTTTCTACCCCCTAGCTTAACCCCTCCCCATCACCCCTTCATCAGCTCCTCATCCATATCCGCCAGTAACAACAACAGCAGGCTTCGGACAACCCTGCCTTACCCCTCTTGCCGTCCAGAAACCTTCTCCTTCTACCTCCCCACCCTCACCTTACATTTCGTTTCCCTCAATAACTCCTCACACCTGCTTACCAGCCCTTCCCTAACCCCTCTTTTCCTCAAAGCCCCCATCAGCACCTGCCTATCCACCGAATCAAATGCCGCTTTCAGGTCCATTAACATTATTATCATTTTCCTCTCTTTCCTCCTCACCTGTCTATTTATTAGAGTGTAGCGGGCCGTAAACTCGGGTTTTGTAATAATAATGATACAATCTTCGAGTCTTAAATACGTTTATTTTCCGTTATTCTCTGACTGTATTTCTTTTGCGCGTGGTCAAGCTCTGTCACAATTTTCCAATCAATCTTCTCGCTCACTTCACGCCGCACGCATACCAACTCTCACTCATTATCATTCGTGCCACACGCTCTTCGTCAGTCATACCACATTCACTTCGTCAGTCGTGCCACGAGAGCATACGATATATATTCAATTTTTATCTAATATCAACATTTCAAATCATTTTAAATACCTGACTTCGATTTCTACGTTCCGAATCCACAAACAAGGCCATTTAGTTATAAAAAATTCTCAACTACCCGAACCGAAGCCTGTGAATGCAAGAAGGTTCAAAACTGCGTTATATCTTTTATCGAAATCTTTAAATTTACTATCTCATATCAAAACGATCACCTTTAGGACGTAACACCGGAAAAAAATTCAAATGACAGTGTGAAAATGGATTTTCATGGGCATATATACGCCTGTTCGAATTAAATAAAATGGTAAAAAGAAGAAAAGTTCGTTGTAAGAGTTCGTTGGAAAGAACATGTGCAAGCAATGAGGAAAGATCCTCAGCGTTATACTGTTGTTATTATTAAATATATTGTTCATACGAGAAAAGCTTTCTCATTCATCGCATCATTCTCTACAGTAGATCCTGTCAAAACGAAATGTAAGTTTTCGCTGTTCCAGTGGCGTCAACGTGAGACAAACAAAACCGTTGCCAGCATGGCTACTTGTCGAAAAAATTAATATAGTACATTCAGAAAATGTGGGATTTGGATTTACCCATTCAATCGCTAATAACTTTGTCATTTCTCTGTCGATTTACTTCTTGTTGGTATTATTATTTGCGTAAAAGTATCAGCTTTGCGTACGTGAAGAGAAACCGGACGTTCTTTATCGGTTTCTATTTCTATTTTTCCGTGGCCCAGAATAAGCTTACAAACTTTTTTTTTTAATCTGGACTATTTTCATCAATATCTTTTGAACCGGATAATCAATTAATGATCCCATTATACATAATTTATTCATCATTTCAATATCGTTCATTTGCTACCAAGATCGACCAAATCGGACACATGTAGCTCTAGATATGGTTTTTAACGTGGAAAGATGTAAAATATTGAAAAAATCACAATATCTTAAAACCTGTCCCATAAAGAAAATTTTAACCATCATTGTCGAATTATGCCCGAAATAATCCATAAGAAAAGTTACCTTTCATCAAATGTACATGAAGTCAATTTCACTTTGCAAACTAGTATAATTTTATTTCACTAATTAATAGAACAATTATAATATTTTTTCAGTGTTCTTTATATCACCGTTTGCGGCATTTGGTGTGACAGCTGGCGTTCACAGATTGTGGTCTCATCGAGCGTATAAAGCAAAGTGGCCGTTGCGATTTATATTAATGATTTTTCAAACGATGGCTTTCCAAGTAAGTTCCGACCTCCAACACTTTTCTTTAACATCAACGCCACATAGTATTTTCCATTATAACGAAAATAGTAAAATAAATATCGGTATTTAAAAATCAAATTAATTGTAAAATAAAGAACGGTAGCAGTACGACCGTTTCATTCATTGAGATTAGACAGGTTTAAAATTTGTTTAAAACATAAAGGGTTGTATATACACTGAACCCTCTTGTATTTAACTCGACTACGGATCTTTATCCAGAATAAATATTTTCTGCATTGATTGCAACAATTAAAAGCCATTTGAGATTCTTTCCCTTTTTTATAAATTTAGAAGGTAATGCATCAACAGACTTCAATTGTTTTTCTGTCTTTCACTGTTTCGAATTACAGTAAGTCATTTTTGTCATGAATGTATATACATTCATATAACACGATGCAAAATTCCGACAAGCCTCTTATAACACGGTTTGCATATACAGTAAATTATCCATATAAGTCCCGAGCACGGGTCTGCCGAGGGACATTTATGCACCACAGTCACTATTCTTTGAATGTTGCCGAACATAGAAAAGGACAGCCGAGCTCGAGAGGCGTCCGTCGCCGAGAAATGTAAACAAGGCTAATCCAAATTACTAACTTCCTTATTTTTCATTATTTTTTGATGGAACTTTCACCAACATATTCCTGGCATTTTTCTAATGCAAAATCATACCAAACATGATATAATTCCGATAATATTTACTTGAGTAATGGACAATTAAAGTTTCGAGCGCAAGGAAGGATAGCGTATGGGAAAGAAAGAGACGCCGAGAGTCGGAGTCAGCGGCACAGTTCAAAGGCTCAAGCGTCAACACAATGCAATACCAAGGGATTACTTTTTTTATTATTACTTATTTTTTATAGGACTTTTTTTAATAGATTTGTGACACTTTTTCTGATTAAAATGATACCAAACACGATATAATTCGGATCATATACAGGTGTATGGACATATAAGGATCAGGTACATATGTACATCGGTGAGGTAACAGTAATGCAATGATGACACTTTTTTATTTTTAATTAATCTTTTATGAGACTTCTACCGTTGTATTTATAATATTTCTCTGATTAAAATTTTTCTGATTATACATACATATCTATTTTTTAAATTGACAATAGAGTAAGTTTTGGTGACACACAAAGAGAGTAAATGATAAAGACATTAAAGAGACACACTCTCTTGACTGGGACATTTCGCAATTCAGATAACGAGGAGAAACTCAGCTACAATATAATTAAGTAACCAATTTTATTTCAAAAAATATTATTTTTTAAATTTTTATTACATTTATATATAATTTTTATTTATGTCGCCATAAATTTAATCCCTCCAAGGGACCACCAGCGGCCGTTTAGTACGGTCCCAAGGTACCGAGACTCTTCTTGTCTGTCACGAAAACTTACTCTATCGTCAAATTAAAAATTAAATATGTATGTATAATCAGAAAAATTTTAATCAGAGAACTATTATAAATATGACGGTAGAAGTCCCATAAAAGATTAATTAAAAATAAAAAAGTGTCATCATTGCATTACTGTTACCTCACCGATGTTATGTTCCTGATCCTTATATGTCCATACACCTGTATATGATCCGAATTATATCGTGTTTGGTATCATTTTAATCAGAAAAAATGTCACAAATCTATTAAAAAAAGTCCTATAAAAAAATAAGTAATAATAAAAAAAGTAATCCCTTGGTATTGCATTGTGTTGACGCTTGAGCCTTTGAACTGTGCCGCTGACTCCGACTCGCGGCGTCTCTTTCTTTCCCATACGCTATCCATCCTTGCGCTCGAAACTTTAATTGTCCATTACTCAAGTAAATATTATCGGAATTATATCATGTTTGGTATGATTTTGCATTAGAAAAATTCCAGGAATATGTTGGCGAAAGTTCCATAAAAAAATAATGAAGAATAAGGAAGTTGGCAATTTGGATTAGACGGTCTCCCCGAGACACCCGAGCCGCATGATGTCATACTTCTCGGCGACCGAGGCATCTCGAGTTTCGTGGCCCCTCAAGGGGGTACACCCCGCAGTAGTGGGGATAGCTTCGGGACTTTTAAAGGCTACACTTTTAAGACTCTTATGGATACTTTACCATATTGCACGACTTGATAAACAATCTTCATACAACCCCTCTAATTGAGCCCCTTAGTTGACAAGTGAATTAAGTCCCTTTTCTTAATATTGCAGAAATTAGACTTCCGTGTAATATTGTACAAAAACTTAAATACACAATGTAACTTTATTATGCCACACAAGCGAAAGAACAGTAATTATGTAATTATAACTTCAAATAATATCGTAATGGTAAGTCCAACAGATAGGATTTATGCCATTATTCAAGATATTGTTACAGTACTTTATTTAGCATGTAAAATTGAATCTTATTTTTTATTAGCATAAAACAAAGTGTACTGAAATTAATGTGTTAAATGAAACAAGTATTCTCAATACTTACTATTTCTGTAAAGATACCATTTTTCGTAATTTTGAACTTATGCCACTTGTCAACTAAAGGACTCAATTAGTATTAGGTACTTCTAAGATTGTATTGACGTAGTTTCGACGCAACACGGAACGAATTAACCGTGTTATAGGAGGGTCAACTGTATTTCGTAGGATTTTTGCTTGGCAGTAATCTTCATCCCAACGGCTATTCTTGCAGAACACCATCTACCAGTGGGCCAGAGATCACAGAGTGCACCACAAATTTACTGAGACGGACGCAGATCCACATAACGCACAAAGAGGATTCTTCTTCTCCCATATGGGCTGGTTGATGCTTCGCAAGCATCCTGAGGTATTGAAGAAAGGCGCCAACATTGACATAAGCGATCTGAAAAATGATCCCATCGTGGTCTGGCAGAAAAGGTAAGAGATAATGGAATTTCGGAAGTGGGTTAGAATTAACATGATCCTCCTCCTATACAGGATGGGGCAATAACTATGTCCAGTTTGAATATTGCCGTTATTTGTAATAATATGAAAAAATGTTATATAGAAAACTTACACGGTATAGAGGGGGACATATTGTGACACAAACATTTTCTGCGTGGGTGGAGGCATAGAGAAGATTTCAAGGTCATCTCTATTTTTTTTAATGGAATGCTATGTTTTTTTTTTATCACGGTGTGATAGCCAGTGTTCAGACGAATTCAGCGAGTTATCATTGAACGTCATACAAGGTGAAATATGATAGTAAAGTAAAGTTTATTGGTGCGAAGGATGTGTACGGTTTGGATATCGTTCAGCATACAAGGATTGAGCTCTTATCGAATTTTTTCACATTTATCTATAAATGAGGATCATATCCACTTGCTCTTCGAATGAAAACTTCATTTTGATGATCACGCAGCTATTTTCTTGACTTAACAACCGACCGAGACTGACTGACCGATTCATCTTAATGTTACGAACTGGTCAGATGTTTACATTACGAGCTGATGAGATGACAATGTTACAAAACCATTCGTTTATGTAAAAGCGAGGGTCTGTGAAATAATACAGCATGTGCTAGAATAAGTTCAGAAACGATAAGACATGCACGTGATGCAGGGATACGAAGATTGCAACTTTGCATTCACGCAAACGGTCACCAATTCGAAAATCTCCTCTAAGCTAATAAAGTTTACATTACTACCATATTTGACCTTGTATGACCTTCAATGATAACTCGCTGAATTCGTCTCAACACTGGCTATCACATCGTGATAAAAAAAACATAGCATTCCAGTTAAAAAAATAGAGATGACCTTGAAATCTCCTCTATGCCTCCACCCACGCAGAAAATGTTTCTGTTACAATATGTCCCCCACTATACCATGGAAGTTTTCTATATAACATTTTTTTCATATTATTACAAATAACGGCAATATTCAAACTGGATATAGTTATTGCCCCACCCTCTATATATTCCAAGAATTATGCGTTTTTGGCGTATTTATATCTGAGGTTCCAGGCTAAGTAGAAAGTTTCTTTTTACAGGAGAGATAGTTGATATTGTATCTAGTTCTTATACAAATTTTGGTTGATCTCGGTTACCGGGGTGAGCGACAGTGGCGGTGCCAATATGGCTAAAAAGCGCTTAACTCTGGTTCGAATCGAGATATATCACTTCAGTACCTTTCTCCTCCAATTCCGACAGGTTGTACTTCATATTGATGCCGCTGTTCGCTTTTATCATCCCTATGTGGATACCTTGGTACTTCTTCGGCGAGAAACTGTTATATTCCTGGTATGCAACTGTCGCGAGATATACTGTGTCCATGCACCAAGTCTGGTTGGTGAACTCCGCCGCTCATATGTGGGGAATGAGGCCCTACGACGCGTGAGTATACTTTCTTTTGTAATCGAGTATTGTATTATGGAAACATTACAGTAAAGTCGCGTTTACAGTCCGCGATCGAGTATGCGATCGCTGTCCGTGCAGAACACAGACGGTTGGAAAGTGAACGCGACTTTACTGTACTATCGTGTCACGAGAAAACAAGTAATTCCACGTGACATTCTTAGAGTGTGAGCCAACAGATTGTCGAATACAATTGTAGTACAGGGTGTATAACAAGTATATGTCGTTCTTCTTAGGATTGAATTTACACGTCTGGATCACTGGACATTTGTAAAAGAAACTTGCCGCAAAGTTGTTTATACCAAAGAAAATTTCTGGTATAGTTTGTTTTTACAACAGTACAAAATTTTACATCAACAAAAACAACTTTACATTAGTATTTAATAATTTGGAAGTAGTATTCTTATGTATAACAATGAACATAAGGTATTATTTCATAATTTGCCACTTAAAATCCATAAGTTCAAACCATTACTTTTTATACACCCCGTGCATACATACAGTGGGTGTATAAAGTATTCGTACACCTTTCAATAATGAAACAACTTGTTCAACATTCTACAGTTACAATATCAAAGTCATTTCAAGGTCATGTTATTATACGTATCTGGATGTATTTTTCGCTCAGCGACACGATGCAATAAAAAACAATGTAGCTGTGTATCAAAAAACACGGATGGCCTGTATAATTTCGAAAAAATATTATTTGCAATATACTGGTTCCTTCAAACCATTCAAATAGTACACAAAATCTTTTTTGTACTCCACAATTGGAGGAGAAATTTAAGTGTCCTTATTTAAACGGAACACCCGGTAGAGTGGGTTCCTGTATTCTCTCTCATCCCTACAACGTGTTTAAAAAAAAAAGAAGTCAACAGACACCGCGCCAAATCAGCTTTACGTTGCTACGGAGCGTACAAGAATACGAAAAATTCAATACAGCAGTTGCAATAGTTTTTTGCGAATATCTCGAAAACTAAAAGCGACCCCCCTATATTGGAAAAGGAAAAAATTGTTCAAAATGTCGAACTCTATGACATATGTAAACTTCATCAAAATCGGAGGATAGTGGTACTTCCCGAATAATTACCGATTTAGTGTTAATGGGCACGAAACAAATAACATGTTCATTTGAATTGACCATTGTTGTTCAAAAATGTCTAATACGATGCGTTTTCACAGCTCAATCGGGCCAACCGAAAATATCGGCGTCGTCATAGGCACTTACGGCGAGGGCTGGCACAATTACCACCACGTGTTCCCATGGGACTACAAAGCAGCCGAGTTGGGGAACTACAAACTGAATTTAACCACGGCTTTCATCGATTTCTTCGCCAAAATAGGCTGGGCATACGACATGAAAACCGTTCCTCCCGAGGTTGTACAGAAACGGGCAAGACGTACCGGTGATGGGTCGATGTAAGTATTTCAATGTATTCAGAAAATTTCATTTGTCTTCGAATGTCATACATTAGAAACGTAAACTGTATTGTACGGTGCAAACAATTTGAAAAATACACTACTCTCCAAAAGAAAGAAGCACCCAGTACAATTATCATATGACAAACAATATCTTTATGTAGAAATTGTATTGTACAATGATCGATTTATTGCATTTAAAGTATTAGATAATATGTAACACAGTAAAGTCGCGTTTACTTTCCACTAGCCTGTGTTTTGCACGGACAGTGATCGCATACAACCATTATTTTTTTATGACTGTGTCTGCCGAGCCAACCGCGTCGAGAGTTCAAAAGATAGCCGAACGTAGAGAAGGACAGCGTGACAGTGTAGAGGGTAGGCACTGGACAGTAAACACGACTTTACTGTGGCACATATTCTCAGAACTATTAAATTAAAAGCGGAATCCTTTTTCAAAACTTATTGTGTTCTTTAATGATTTTTTGCACTTTTCTATCTAGGTGCACGGTAGTGCACCAGCCAAGTTCTCGCACTACCTCCTTTTACACGAAACAACTTAGCCGGTTTTTAGAAGCTTGTAACTCGAAACTGGAGGCAGATGGAGAGATGTAATTTCGTAGTCTTGTTAAATGCTATCAGGTCTCAATATTGACAAACGATTAATCTTCCAACATTAGTAGGTTCCGAGATATAGGACCACAAAAATCGTTAAATTGGTCACTGACTGACTGACTGACTCACTCACTCGCTCACTGACAGATCATAGTAACCTTTTGGGTACTTCCCATTGATCTACAAGCTTGAAATTTGGTACATAGGTCCACCATAACAAACCATCAAAGGAATAATTATTAAAGTTTGAAATTTTACACCACAAAAAAAAATAATAATGGCTGTATCTCGTGAACGGTGCATCCTACCGCAAAAATAACGAAATTTTTAAAAGGCTTTAACCCAAAGCATATAGGGTATGCCCAAACACATGACGTATGTAGTCTTTTGAATTAAAAAAAAAATAATAATAAGGCTCAACCGTAATTATATATATAATTAATATATTATTATACATTATTCTTTGCAATATATATTCAACAAAAACTGATGAAATCCCAACAAAAACATCCTGTAAACAGGTGCCAAGTTCTCTGTGGCCGTAAACAGTTGTGAGATCAAACAAAATACGGCCAAGTTCGTTAGCTTAGAAATACGTCTAGCAATACTGAAAAAATGCGTTTGTAAAAATTAGTTTAAAAGAAAGCTATTTATTTTTAAAAAGATACATGAAGAGCTAAATTGTTCAAACTTGACGTTACTTTTTAAACCAATGGCCATAAATGGTGTTAGGTAGCGGCCAAGTTTGAATAATTTAGCTCTCCATGTCTCTTTTTAAAAATAAATAGCGTTCTTTTAAACTAATTTTTACAACCGCATTTTTTCAGTATTGCAAGAAGTATTTCTAAGCTAACGAACTTAGCTGTATTTGGTTTGATCTCACAATTTTTAACGGCCATAGAGAACTTGGCACCTGTTCACAGGATGTTTTTCTTGGGATTAAATATGGCTGGGTGCTTCTTTCTTTTGTACAGTAGTACATATACATATGTTTGCTGTGTTTGGAGACTAGAAAAGAAATGAGAATTCCGATGACATAAGCTTCTTCGTTTGCTCAACAGATACGATCAGGCGCAAAAACATGTTCATAGTCACGAGGGTGGGAAGTGGGGTTGGGGAGACAAGGATATGGAGTCCGAGGAGATCAAGGAAGTAGAGATCATAAACAAATCCAATTAATGTAATCGTAGTTAAGAGATTTCGCGAGAATGTCGGGATGATTTCCTGCGGAAGGGTTAGGTATCTAAAGAGAAGTGATCAATCGATCACAACGTCAAATTACATCTTTATCAGTGACAGTCGTGTGTATAATAAATATTAAGAAATGTGTAAAATAAATATTAATTGAACTCAAAATGTAATTGTCATTTCTGGTGCAAACGAATAATTTTCAAGATATTTGTGAAAAACTGCAGCGACTACATATTGAATTTTGGGGTGTACTTCCGAAAAGCTCATACCTATGATATTTTTTATACTCTGGATTCTTTCGTATTTTGACGTGCTGATTACGAATATGATAGTGAAAATTGGCGCATGTTATTTTCAAATCGGAAGCCCTGAAAATACTATAAAATTCATAGTTTTTTCCATTTATTTCCGTAATAATGGTAATTTTGATAAATACTTCTGACAAAAGTTGTAGGTTTCATCAAAATACAGATTATATGTTGTATTGATTTTTGTCATAAAGATAATACTTTCTGAGAAAAATGATAGGTAATCATTCACTTATAAAATAAAACACACACAGCGGTGGGGGGGGGGGGCTGAAGGCCTTTATTTTGTTTTTTTATTGCAAACTATTTTTTAGTGTTTATGATATTGTTCTATCCGCTTTGGGTAAACCTTACGTTTAGGGGATATGTAGACCTACAGTAGGTGTACATGATTCCATTAAAATCCATTGAAAAATATCTGTCCGGTCTGATATATCCGGTCGGAAATATACTAGTATAAACAGACCCTCATTCTGACGCATGCACACAGCACGGACGTGCACGTATACATAAAATTGAATGTGTAGTAGCTGCAGTTGTTGGATTATTAGAAATGATAATGCAACATAGTTCAAAAATGAATTTAGCTTCATGAGAAACACTGCAGCTTCTCTAACAAAGAACAATAGACCAGCCAGATGTCATCGGACCCATAGGCCTGGTATTCGTCTTACTCAAGGGCCTGCTCCGTAATCTATGCAGGCTGGGGTTTTTCCTTGAAGTCAAGGGGGCGACTGATTTTCTCTTCCGCCCCTACAACTTTCTTATTTTCTTTCCTCACTTCGAGTCCACTCTCCGAATAGACAAGTCGTCCTTCTGCGCTGTTCATTAAAACAGTTTTAAAAGTTAATTCTAACAGTGTTTCTCTAATTTTCTATACCCATTTCCCAACAGGTTATGGGCCCAATGTACGTGTTCTATCAACTGTGCGTAGAATTTATTAGTGAGAAACTGAAACTATAGTGACTATAGAAACAATATATATATACATATTGTCACGTGGCATTTTTGCCAACGTCTTCCGAACTTAAATATCGGAAGACCGGGTCATTTTCCGCTGCCGGAAAAGCGGGGCGAATTATGGCGAGCGCTCTCCCTGGGCACGAACGAGACCCATGGGCGACTCTTTCATATTTGTGAGCGTCGCGCCAATTTGCGCGACGCAAATTTGCAGGACCGCCACCGGGTCCCGAACCCGGAATACTTTTCCCCGTGAGAGAATTAAAGAACGAGCGGCGCCGGCGAGACTCCCGCACCGAGGACGAGGGATCCACGCGACCCAGGAGAAACAACCTGGAGGCACCGACGAGGACAAGCGGTACCGAACCAGGAACCTCCGCAACCTCACCGTCGCCTCACCCGGAAAGGAACCTGATCAGTGAGCCGGAGTGGCTCGCGTCGATCGCCGCCGCGGGAAACCACCAATCATCGGGCACCGCTGCCGGAGTACCGATGAATCGCCGGGCGCCAGGGACTGTCGCGCAGAGCGAGGCCCTTGCCGAAATTCGGACCATGATCGGTCGAAGCGTTCCGCGGGGAAAAGCGAGCGGAAAGGGGGGACGCCTCACTTCCGCGTTCCCAAGTCAACGCGTAAGAGATCACTTCTTCGTTGGCTACTGTCGCGATAGTTCGCACCTTGTTAGAAGAACCGCGAAATTAATTGTAATTTGCGACGCACGCTGCCGGAAGGAAGCGCACAGCTCAGGCTTACTACGGTGACTCTTCGAACACCTTGTGGTAAGCTTTTGTCGGATTTTCTATCGATTGAAGAAAGTGATTCTAATCTCGCGTTGGCTCGGTGTGTGTAACGAGTTCGCGATCGTGTCGCGGAAATTCGACGTTGCTTTGCGGCTGCCGGCTGTAGCCAGTCCGCGAGCGAAAACATCGGTCGAGCGACGGTCGTGCGGGGAAATAATTAGCGAAGTGCTGAGCACTATTTTCGAGATTGTAATTTAGCGAGGATCCGCACGTCGCCGTATTTTCACGCCAACCTCGTATCGTCCCACGGTGGGACGCCGCCACGTGCTCGCGTCGTATCTTCGCGACCTGTTCCGACGACGAGAAGTCAATTGTAACGCGTATTCCATTGGAATCCGGGCGTGAAACGTGTAGATCGCGCACGCAAACGTTAATACCACGTGCTGCCGGATTCGACGCGATTCAGAGGAAGTCCAAAAGGACAAGGCGCGGGCGATTTCCATCCGACGCCGAAGAACTGTTACGCGCCGGTTAACTTCATCTTTGCTGCCGGTGTCGGCCGGCAGCGCGATTATAACATCTATCGCCAATAAATTTCTGTTAACCCAATTTCCGAGAGTGTTGATTTCGTGAGAAACCTTCCCGCCGCGGGGAACGCCTCGTATTCGTCCCGCGTAGTATCCTGGACCCATTCGCGGAAAACCAACGTCTATTGCCGGATGTCGCAAGCTTATTTTTAGGGTGGCACCTTCCGTGCCTGGCGCCCGAATACTCGCGAGATTTTTGGAAACATCGACAAGCTTGCAAACAACTTTTGTCCCGGGTGGACCGCGTTTCGTGCGGCCGAACGCGGCCCGGCTTCCTAGCTTGTAAATACCCGGTGTCGTCAAATTTTTCGCCCTTCTGCGGGGTCGGATAGAAGACGACGTGACAGAGCATATACTCGTTTGGACAGGGAGAGTCGCCTTGACCACGTTATCGTGCTCTGCCGATTCTGAGTAAGCAGGTCTGCGTGCAACTGTGAACGTTTACTGACATACGGGATCTATCGCCACTCCTGGAATCATCTAGCAGTACCGATCGAGACGCTGTATTGTCTGCTTTGAATCTTGCGTATCAAATTAACGAAGGAAGGAGAGATTAACTTGTTAGAACACTTGCTCCACGGACACCTCGCCACGGCACGTTATCCTGTCCTGCTGAGAGTTGTTGGGTGCAGTAAGTGTAGATAACAAGTCTCTTCCAGGAGCATTCAGATTACTGCAGAATTGCCACGACCACGTTATTGTGCTCTGCCGATTCTGTGTAAGTAGATCTGCGTGCAACTGAGAACATTTTCCTGACATACGGAGTCGATCGCCACTCCTGTGATCTTCCAGCAGTGCCGATCGAGATGCTGTATTGTCAACGTTGATTTTCTCACTCCATAGATTGAATAGAAAGAGGAACAATTGATTCAGCTAGAGGAATCAATTGTGAAGAAAAATAAAAAAGGGATTAAATAGTCAGGTTACAGGGGAGGCCTTGGGTGGTGTAACATTTGGAGGTGTATGGTAGGTTTGTGAGGAAGATGTCTATTGTAGAAGGTTTGCATTTTGGTTGTTGGTGGGTGTGTGTCTGGGGATGAATAATGTAGGTTTGGGAGTTTTCAATGTGATTTTTGAGGGCTACTCCTTTTTGGTTTCTGGAGGAGTTGTTCCAGAGAGGGTGTTTAGCGTTAAGGTCTCCGCCTAGGAGGTAGTGGGAGTTTGAGCGTAGGAGAGCAGAGAGGTCCTGGGGTAGGATTTTTTTGTTAGGAGGAGAGTAGAGAGAGCCTATTGTTATAGGAGGGTTGGTTTTGGTTTTTAGGAGTATTGCTTCTATGTCTTGGGTTTGTGGTTGGGTAGTGTTTTCAAATTGGGTGTTCTTGTTGTCCTCCTCCAGAGGAGTCTCTATCTTTTCTGAGGAGGGAGTAGATTGGGATGTGAGGATGATTGTTTGTTTGTAGCCAGGTTTCAGTTATTAAGGCAATGTCGATATCGTGGGTTTGTAGGTAGGTGTGTAGTTCTGGGATTTTGTTTTTTAGGCTACATGCGTTCCAAAGGAGGATTTTTAGGGGATTCATTTTGAATCAAGGGATTGGACGATAAGGATGATGGCCTTTACTTTGTCTATGGAATTTGTGCAGGGGAGGTAATGTTTTTGTATTAATAGTGTCAGAGATTGTGTCATGTTGAGGTGGGTTGGGGGAGGAGGAGTTTGTTTTGGTGGCTTGTGCGTATGTGAGTTGAGGTGAGGGTTGAGGGTATGTGATTGGTTGGGGGTGATTTCTAATGGGGAGAGTGGGGAAGGTATTTGTTGTTGGGTTTTGGGTTTGGTGTGGGATGAGCGGCGAGTGGGTGATTTTTATGGGTGAGGCAGGGTGGGTTGGTGTTCTGGTTTCCTTTTTTGAGAGGAAATTTAGGAGTGCTGGGCATTGGTTATAATTGGCGGGATGACTTCCTTGGCAGTTGGCGCAGGTTGCAGGAGTGTCCCTTGTTTTGGTGCAAGTTCGAGTGTCGTGGTCCTGTCCGCATTTCAGGCATCGGTATGGTCTGCTGCAGTTTGCTGAGGTGTGTCCATGGGCTTGGCAGCGGAAGCATTGGATGATTGGCTTCTGGTGTCATATTTTTCCCAGTATGCTCTGATGGAGTTGACGAATCGGATGGTTCTGACTTGTGTTAGGGTGGTTCCGGGAGGGAAGGTGATATTGTAGATAGGGTGTTTGGCAGCAGTAGGAATTTCTGTACATTGTGAGGGATGTAGGCCTTGTTTGATGATGTCTGTGATTATTACTCTGCCCGTGTGATTGGCTGTTCGATTGCATGCGCGCTACACACACAAGCGTAACTCTACTCTGTCCGTGTGAACTGCCTGTTCGACGCGCTTCCCCGAATTTGACGTTACCGACGTTTCGATAGCATGAGTCGAAATCTTGAGATGGCGCGCATTCGATTCCCGGCGCGGCGCGGAGCACATTTTACTATAACTTTTGAATTTTGCAATAAATTAATTTAATGATGTATACTGAAATACATTTTTTATTTTTTAAATAAAATCAATTATTTTGTTGCCTCTTTACCTTATGATAAGTGTATTATCTAATAATAAATATTTCTATATATAGACAAATAATATACATACATTAAACTGCAATATAAAATATTTTATTTGCGTTATATTTTAATACATGAGCATGACTCTCAACAGTTTGGTTTGGTGCAGGCATGAAAGTATACGCCCCGCCTTCCTTATACTCGACAACATAAGTCAAACTAATTACTATAACTTAACAACAATATATATATATATATACGTTTAGTAATAAATTCAATATTTATACCCGAGTTTTTAGTCTTAAGTTTCTATAACGTAAATTTAAAAAAAGAAAAAAGCGTTGGTGCAGGCGGTAAGATCTCCTGGGAATCTTTTGGTTCCGGATTGATACAATTCCGCCTGGTCGAAAATTCCGCTGCAGTTGATCCACGCGCAATATTGAATGTTCTTCGTTCCTATATTTGAAGAAGAATGAAAAATGTAATACTAATTGCATTATTGTGCGATACAATATAGGTATTAACGTATACTTATCTTTTTTATCGATGTAATATATAATTATAATAAACTATATCAAAAATAACTATGTAAATAAAATATTAATTACTAATAACTAATAACTAATTACGAAAAACAATCTATATAGAAAGGTGGCTGTGTCGATGTGAAAATGTACCCACCAAGGCAGAAAAACCAACAAGAATCCTACAAGTCTGTACACGCGTGCAAAGTTATCTGCTGAAAACTTTGTGGACGTACTAAACTTGCATATAAATGCTTCCCCGACATCAGATTTAAATGTCTGTCGTCAACAGACATGGTGCGACTAGACTCCTGTCTAGCTTGAAGGGATGTGCGCACCACACACATGGAATTTAATAGGTTAGTGCCTATTTTATTCCGTTTTCTAGATTTGATGTCGGGAAGCAGCGAAAATACCTTTTCGGCCTCAGCATTCGAGTGAGGTAGACATCGAACAATGTTTATAATAGAAGAGAGAATGGGAAAACGAAGAACTTTTTGGGGGTTTTCTAATTTGACGTTGTCTGCCCACATATCGTCGCCCATAAACTTCGCCCATTGTTTCCTCTGAAACAGCGAAGTGCCATTATACAAAAAGTGCCATTCTTTTTGCAGTTCGAAACAATTGAACTTTCCCAATTTTTTAGCGACAGTTTCGAGATTGTGAAGAGTAAAATCTCTGTTGTCGTTAAAAAGGGAATTATACGGTGTGAAGACCGTCAATTCTTTCAAGAAAACATCGTCATGAGAAAGACGATTTTTTACTTCATCGCTTAGAGTAACAAGAAAGAAACCCTAAGCAATTTTCCCGGAAGGAATGCACTTCAACTTCCGACATCCCCTGAGCCATTGCCTCTTCCAAATACTTTTCACATTGGAAACCAAGATCCACTTCGTTTAGTGGAACTTGGTTCGTTGTGAGGGAAAAATTAATTAATCTAACTAAATCAAAATGTTTTAGAAGAGCAGGTTTTAGAAACCTGCATAAGAAACCTAAAAGCAGCTCTGCCGAAGAAGGCTGCAATTCCTGAACCAATGTATTCCTACTTTGGAAGAAGGCATTAAATCCATTGAGAATGTTAAGGGTATCTTCTAAAAAGTAGAAATACCCTTTAATCTCAGATTTTCTCAGAAGAAAAGAGTACTTCGTAGCAGTTTCTGAGTTTTCGGAAAAGGACTGCTCATTAAAAAAACGGACTAGGTCGTCCCAACAATCCAAAAATCGTTTTACACATCGGGACCTGGCAAGCCACCGTGTGCCTGACAACTTTAAAATTTTTAAAGAAGAGTTTGCATAACTCTCCTGAAATTGACGAAAAATAGCAGCCCATTTGGGACTGCTATTTATAAAAGAAGCTACGCCTCGAAGTAATTCGTCGCATTCTTTCGATAACATAGAACATGCAGCACTGGCCGCTAATGCTACGGAGTGACAAACGCACGGCAATGGAACTACATGAGGATTCTGTTCAAGCAACTTTGTCTTGAATGAAGAAACTTTTCCAGTCATAACGGACGTATTATCGCAACTAACGGTCGCGATATTGCTCATGGGAATCTGCATTTTGTGCATTTGATTTTCGAAAGCGGTGAAAATCTTCCCTGCTGAACAATCGCTAGCATCCAGATGAATTAGTTGCAATAATTCTGTCCTTACACCCAAACGACATGGCTCAACATAGCGAATCGCTAATGATAACCACTTGTCGTTTGTTGCATCAGAGGTATCATCCATATGAATAGAAAATTTGCAATGCCGTGCGTCATCAATAATGCGTTGCGTTTCTCGAACGCACAACACATTTGAAATAATTTTACTGCACTTTGTGCGGCCAATTTGCATGCCCTGCAAGACTTGAGGCTCTTTGCCTATGTCTTGCATAAGGGCGAGGAGAGTGGAAGCTACCGTCAGCGGAATATTATGCTCGGCGAAGAAAGCCGCATACCTAATTTCGGCGATTTTAATTTTCTCGCCTAATGAAGAACTGTATTCCACTTCAGGTTAGTTACATGCAGCCGCAGGCTCCTCAAGATTCACAGAATTATCTTGAGTATTATTATTATGAAGCAATTGCTTCATATTAATAATGTGAGCCTGCGAGGACGAATGCTTCTGTATTTGTGAAAGCCCACAAGCGAACATCTTACTGCAGGCTCTACAGAAACATTTGGTATGGTCCGAAGAAACTGGTTGCAACTACACCTTCAAAGATTGATCGACATCATACCAATGATGCCGAAACCTTTTAAATTTTTTGATGGGTACATTTTCCATCGTCTCAACAACCACTATTCTTTTAGACGCCACTGTGGAAAAAACCGCTAATAAATAAATAATAAAACCACAAGAAATATCGCGAACATCCACCACATCCACCAAACACAAAATGGTTCCGCAGTAATTCACAGCCTTCGAAATCGACTCTCCTCAATGTTGACATTCCCAGATCGCGCGGGATATTGTCTGCACGAAGCATTAATACACAACCGACTCCCGTTTGTTTACTTCCACAAATGCTGCATTTACGCGGGTGCGGAGAAAACCGCGGGATAAATAAGACAATCCGCGCATCTATTCGTGCACCATATCTGTCGATAACTACAACGGAATTTTTCGATAACGCAAACCAACGACCAACAGCCGAAAGGATCATTTCTCGAAAAAGATAAGTTTGCGATTAAATTAATATTTTATTCTGTGCCTTGAAATCGGAAAACCATTGTTTATTCCCTTCTTAATCGTAGGAAAGCAGAGGAGTGTTTCAAGTCGCGCGTGGATCAACTGCAGCGGAATTTTCGACCAGGCGGAATTGTATCAATCCGGAACCAAAAGATTCCCAGGAGATCTTACCGCCTGCACCAACGCTTTTTTAACCGACTTCGAAAAAGGAGGAGGTTATCATTCTTTTTTTAAATTTACGTTATAGAAACTTAAGACTAAAAACTCGGGTGTAAATATTGAATTTATTACTAAACGTGTATATATATATATATATTAACAACAATATATATATATATATATATATATATATTGTTGTTAAGTTATAGTAATTAGTTTGATTTATGTGGTCGAGTATAAGGAAGGCGGGGCGTATACTTTCATGCCTGCACCAACCCAAACTGTTGAGAGTCATGCTCATGTATTAAAATATAACGCAAATAAAATATTTTATATTGCAGTTTAATGTATGTATATTATTTGTCTATATATAGAAATATTTATTATTAGATAATACACTTATCATAAGGTAAAGAGGCAACAAAATAATTGATTTTATTTAAAAAAATATACGTGTGGGAAATGCTATGAAGTACGTCTCTTTCTTTCTCATACGCTCTCCTTCTTTGCGAAGCTGATCGTTCATTATGTTTGAAGTGAAACTTTTTCTATGATTTTTTTGTATTAGTTGTTCCTGATCTAGTTTCTTTTAACATTTCCAATGTTAATATGCTTCTAAACATTACTAGACTGCAAGAAGTTTCACTTCTACCGCGCGTGGTTTTCCACACGTATATTTTTTTTTCTTAATATGAACATTAATGCAATGATCATCGTCAAGGTCTCTGGGTAATTTTTTAACCATCGTATTTACACAAATCGGAACATTTATAATTTGTCCTAGAATGCCATACTGGCCATGTGCATACCTCAATCGTCTTATCTGCATAAAAGGAATGCGTGGAGAAATTAATCTTTCTGACACTAAATCCAGTGGAAGTAAATGCGCTGGTATCTCAGAGTATTTAAAACCGTTGTAGGAAGACATTGTAGGAATTTGTTTTCTCGACAGTGCAGTTCGACAAGTACTACAGATTGGTATTTTATTCCTTTCAATATCTGGTAGTATTATTTTCAAAATTTCTTCATATTCTGCATTGTACTTTTTTAAATCATTAGTAAACCATAATCTACTGCAAACAGGGCACGACTGACCAAATTTGTTATTTATAAATGTTTTCTTAAATTGATTATGAACTGGTCTATGGCGTTGAAAGTCACTATAAGGTTGAATAATATTGCTAACATTCACATCATTTAACATTGAACTTGATGGATTATTTGCTTGATTCTCTGTGTTAAACATGTTCCGTAATGTACTTGATGTGAGGTTATGTTCGTCAATATCAGTTTGACGAAGATAAATAGGTGCTGATACTCATGTACTTTTATTCTCTTCCGCACACGGTAGTTTTCGAAATACTAATATCTCCAACAACAATAGATGTAATTATTATATTATTATTTGAATTAACGCAAACGTAGTTGCACGTGCTGCCAAACTGTAACGCACTATAAAAATATCGGTAAGCATTCTGTTTTCGTGCTCTCTCTTTCTCTCTCCCAAACCGCACGAGAGTCTGCGCACTAGCCACTTCGAACTCACATTTTCGTTTTATCGTCGATCGTATTTATAACGTTCTGCATTTGTTTTTGTCATTATTTTTATTATTTGTTTATGTAAATAACACGTGTTGGTTAAAAACAAACTGTGACGCACTATAAAAATGATGATAAGGCTTCTGCTTTCGTGCTCTCTCTCTCTCTCTCTCCTAAACCGTACGAGAGTCTGCGCACTAGCCACTTCCTGCCGCATTTCCGTTTCATCGTCAATCGGTTTTACGCCCATCGCGCCATAAGAAGTTTCACTTCAAAAAATAAAAAATGTATTTCAGTATACATCATTAAATTAATTTAGTGCAAAATTCAAAAGTTATAGTAAAATGTGCTCCGCGTCGCGCCGGGAATCGAATGCGCGCCATCTCAAGATTTCGGCTCATGCGATCGAAACGTCGGTAACGTCAAATTCGGGGAAGCGCGTCGAACAGGCAGTTCACACGGACAGAGTAGAGGTACGCTTGAGTGTGTAGCGCGCGTGCAATCGAACAGCCACTCACACGGTCAGAGTAGCGGTATGTTCGTGTGTACCGCGCGCGCAGTAGAAGTAAGAGTGGAGGGCTCAGCCGGAGGGGCAAGTTCCTCCAGGTTCCTCTGTCTGGCATCACTGGGTCCAAGTGAGGATTGGGGGTCTTCGGACCCCAGGATGAGGAGTGGAATTTATGAGGTGTTGAAGGTTATGTTGGTGTTGGAGTGAGTTTTTCGCGAGCGATTTTGGTAATTCTGACCGGGGTTACGCGGATACGCGCGCGGTGGCGAAACCGAGTAACTTACGGACTGCGTGACTTTCGATTTTGAAAAGAAGTGGACGATGTTATGATTGCTTGGGATACGGTCCGTACTGCACTGCACTGTCGGCGCGACTCAATGATCACCTGGGGTGAATATCCGCGTTCGCTACGCATAATAATACCGCCCACGCAACATCTTACTTGCGAGAAACTTGCTACGTCCCGTTGTCCATCTGGCGGTGACCGCGGTAGGTGACGCCGTCGACGAGCCCGAGCCATGCCGAATGATCCCGAGAGTCGACGAACGAAACACGTGTGTTAGTCCATTTGGCTGAATGTGTGCGTGTAACGCGTATACGTATTATGTTGACGAAAATTTCCTGACGAAGGAGAAGAATCAGAAGAAAAATCCTATCATTTCTGACTGATTCATGACATGATATTACGATATCTCTGTCATACGTGGACCGATTTTATTGAATATGGTCCTATTCGAAAGTTTATATGCGGTTTACATTAGCAAAATGCCTTTCAATTTAGAAAATATTGCAGGCGTGATGAGATATTAACTAAAGAAGTTTCAGGTTAGGTTAGAATGCCTGGTTTACGAGTAAAAGATACGCGGTAGCGACAGTCGACATCGATACAGGGTGTTTGGTAATTTTTCATGTACTTGGCGTTGAGACGCTACCGCGTCTCTAGATTTGTTAGAATAAACCGACCCGCAACAACCACGTGGATGGCTTTGCGATACGAGAGTGAGCGGGAAGAGTAAGCCCGCCAGAACAGAAACCGATACAAAACCACAGAAAAGAGGGCGCAACGATCACACTCGACATTATATGGGCGCATTTCCAACACTCGCCCTATCGATGCGCCCGTCATAAACATTCAATTTATAATTATTACACACCTATGACTTGATACATGCTTCATTCAGACACAACATTTTTATACATTTATCGTGTTTAATCCTAGCTAGAGGTTTCGTTAATATATCGGCCCGCATCGACGCTGTCGGCAAATATTGCACTTTAATTTCATTTTGTTCCTGAGCCTCACGTGAAATGTGATACTTTATATCGATGTGTTTACTCCTACTGTGATACATAGAATTCAAACTTAACTTAATAGCACTTTGGTTATCGCAATGTACAGTAGTTGTGCCTTTAACGCAATCGTCAAGATGCATGTGCTTCATTAAACGTCATAAATATATCACCTCTTTGGTCATTTCGGCTAATGCGACGTACTCAGCCTCCATTGTTGATGCTGCTACGGATTTTTGCTTTTTCGATGACCAACTAATTGGTCCTCCTGCAAGAATTACAAGATTTCCGGAGCAGGATCTTCGGTCGTCAGCGTCTCCCGCCCAGTCAGCGTCACAATATGCTTCCATCCTCTTATTCGTGTGTTTGTACACTATCCCGTAGTTTATTGTGGATGCGATGTATCGAAGTACCCGTTTTGCCATTTTCCAATGTGTTGTTCCTGGGTTGGAACAAAATCGACTGAATGCGCTTACTGCAAAAGATAAGTCTGGTCGTGTTGCGTTTGCTAAATAAATAAGTCCCCCACAAGTTCTCTATAGGGCCGACTTTTCATTTCATCTTCTTCCTCTTTACTCTTTGGCATTAAATCTTTGGTTAATATTGCACCAGGTTCTATTGGAGTTGATGCAGTCTTTGAGTTTTACAGAATTAGTATGGTTACCTTGCAAGTTCACATTTATTTTAACATCACCAGCACCAGTTGATGTAACGCAATGTTCAGCCGCAGTATACACCTTCGCACATAATTTGTTATCGATGCGGTCAAACTTGTCTCTGTCTTTGCACATATGCATTGTCGCACCACTGTCCAAACACCAACTTTGAGTTTTCTTCGGTTCAGCATTCAGCACCATGGCAGTCATGGCATCTTCCATGTTTTTCGCAGTATTTTCCATTTTGGATTTACAGTCCGCTGAACGATGTCCATATTTTCCACATCTGAAACAATTTGCTCCAAATTTTCCTCCCCTGGATTTTGTAAAGCGACCTTTGAAATTTCCACGATGGCTGTTATTATGGTACGTATGGCCTCTAGCAGTGAAAGCATCATTATTAGTGCTCGATTCATTGGTTAGTTGGTCCTCGAGCCTTGCCTCTTGTTCTATGAGCTTTACTTTTAATAAATCAACGGTCGGGATATCATCCCGTGACTCAATGGCGGTACAAAATCCATCATATTCACTTGGCAGTAAATTCATGAGCATTATGGAAAGTAGCTCATCAGGCATTTTTATACCAGCTTCCTGCAATTGTTCAGCCCTTGATAAGAATATGTTTATATATTGCGACATACCTTGCTGCTTCTCTTTTTTTATTCTGTATAATTGTTTATATAAAGCGGCTATCCTCACTGGTCCTCTTGACTCGTGGGTTTCTTTCAACAACCTCCATGCCTCAGCCGCAGTTTCCGCCTTTTTTATGTGAATCAATTGGTTTTTCGAAACACTTAGAACAATCAGTGCTAGAGCTTCCTCATCTTTAGTTTTCCAAGCGGCTTGGTTTTCCTGAGTTGGAATATTTTTTTCATCTAGGTACTGCCACAAATCGTTGCAAATGAGCACGCATCTCATTTGCAGCTTCCATGATTCGTAATTATTTTCCGTTAATTTTTCAATTTGATGTGCGTGTGCAAATGACGTATTGGCCATGCTTCTAGAAAAAAATGGTCACTTTACTTTGTACTTGCACTTCTACTTTATAATTTACTTTGGAGGTGTCTGGACCATCCTATAAACGTACGGTTAATGTTCAGATTATGTCCAGCCGTACGTCCAAACAACGTCCTTATGTCCTAGATACGTACCAGGGATATCCGAATAACGTCCGTATGTCCCAGATACGTGCCAGATATGTCCAAGATATGTCCGAGATACGTACCAGATAGTTCTAGGTAAGTCCCAGATACGTACCAGATAGGTCCGAATGGGACGTCCTACGTACGTTCCACTTCCTAACTGGGACCTCTGTCGGACTTTCCTGGTACGTATTTCGGACATATCTCGGACATAGGGACATTATTCGGACATCCCTGGAACATACATAGGTCCGATACGAACGTACACTGGACGTACATCGGACATTAAAATTATGTATTAACCTAAAGAAAATATAATTAAAAAAAAATAGTTTAAAAAAAACTTATTATTTAAAACACTCGAGACACAACTTTCTTCCTTTCCGCAGGCCTCCTAAGCCACTTCTGCATACAAACTTCGATGTCATTTTTCGTAACAGATACCTTTGATATCATTGCTGCATCTAAAAATTAGAATGTCAATTCAATAATATATTCAACTGTATACAAATAAATATAAAAAATAACAAAGTACACGTAAATAATTACCAATTATCACTGTGGCTAACTTGGTTGTATCAAATCTCCTTTTTCCTTTTTTCCCGAACCAGCTGAATTCCATAGCCAATTCATCAGTCATCACGATTCCCATAGACTGTTTGACGAAGCTGGCGCAAATGGCCCCGCCAATATTCGCTAACTCATAAGCCTGCAAATTAATAATTTATTTACAATCAAGTAGGAACTTTCATGACTTTCGGTCTATAAGTGCTATTTTTACTACTTTTGATCGTTTAGAATTCGTAAACCAATTGATCAATTTCTATGAAATTTTCAGAGTGAATATAAAAGCCTTACAGAGAAATTGAAGTCGTTTGGTCCATTCATGAAAAAGTTATTCTAATTTAAAGTGTGTGTGATCACTTATGTGCGTAACTGTATAAAATAATCTAATAAAAGGCGTAAGCAAAAACACTAACGGTAACAAATAATAACAATGAAAATACTTACTTGTCTAAATATGAAGTAAATACGCTAATATGTAATACACGATGATATATATCACAAGATCACAGGACATTTCTGAAGCACGTGTTCTCGAAGCTCTAGCACAAGACTGTTTTGTCACGCAGCAACGCAACGGCGCGGCGCGTTCTTCTCCAGCATTCGATTGTTTCATCGATCTTCGCTTGTTTTATCAAATGTCGCTTGCTTCGGTGATACCGTACAACTGTTCGACACAGCTGGACGCAGCGAAGCAATGACCGTCCCGTCATCGCGTCGCTTTGCGTTTTTAACACTTTTTTATTAGCTCGCGTTTGGTGAACTTATTTCATGAACATAATGATTAACATAAATCAGTAAATAAAAAAAAATTGTAAAAATTTTAAAATACTATTTACTGTTATATTATTTTTGACCTATTAAACATATTAATTCAGAAAAAAAATTCCTATTTTACTTCAGTTCTTTGTTATAATTCAAGTAGAAATATTTTATTTTGCATATATGGTCTCCGTTATGTATATAAATATATATATATTACTTGGCACGTCCGAAAATCAGATCCCACCGTCTTCCCTTGGACGAAAAAATCGAATGTCCTTGGGATGTCCGAAATTCAAGTCCCGCGTACGTACTTGGGACGAAAAAAACGGATGTCCATAGGACGTACGAAATTTAAGTTCATCGGATGTACTTGGGACGAGAAAAACAGATGTCCATAGGACGTACGAAATTTAAGTTCATCGGATGTACTTGGGACGAAAAAAACGGATGTCCATAGGGCGTTCGAAATTTAAGTCCATCGGACTTCCCAGGGACGTCCGAAACGGACATCGGTCGTTTGGACGTAAATTGGACATACACGGACATCCATCGGACGTTCGGTGCTATCTGGGTTGTCCATTCTGATGTTTGTGGATCTATCACTCCGCCCACAATTGATGATAAAAATTATTACGTAATAATATTTGTAGATCAATTCACTCATTATTGTGTAACATATTTAATCTCATATAAGTCAGATGTGTTTTCTGTTTTTAAAGATTTTGTCGCAAAGAGTGAATCTCATTTTAATTCAAAATTCGTAAATTTATATTGTGATAATAGTGGAGAATATTTATCAAATGAGATGAAAGACTATTGTATGCAAAAAGGTATTAGTTACCACTTAACTGTTCCACGTACCCCTCAATTGAATGGTGTTTCAGAACGAATGATTAGAACAATAACTGAAAAAGCACGCACAATGATAAGTGGTGCAAATTTGAATAAAATATTTCAGGGCGAAGCAGTTCTCACTGCTACGTTTTTAATTACTCGAACGCCAACTAAAGCATTAAAGGTAAACAAAACACCATTCGAATTGTGGCATGGTAAAAAACCCAAAGTTAAATATTTAAAGATATTCGGGTCTACCGTGTACGTTCATACCAAATTTGGAAGAACCAAGTTCGATGAGAAATCATCGAAGGGTATTCTGGTTGGTTATGAACCGAACGGTTATAAAATATGGGACGTGAGAACTGGTAAATTTATTGTAGTCCGGGATGTGGTAATTGATGAAGTAAATTATTTAAAAACTCGTCCAGAAATGAGGATAGAAAGGGACAATAGTGGTCCTGAAAATAAATCTGATGCATCTGACATATGGTTAAAATCAGTAAAATTGAATGAAAAGCCTCATAAATCTGATAATGATAAATCAGATACATCAAAGTCGAGTATAATCCTTGAAGAGAAATTAGGATATGAACCTAATGAATCTGTAAAAGAAACAGATACGCAAGAAAAGTCATTGTCTCAGAATGATGAATTAGAAAGACCAGAAACAGAAAATCTTAGGAGGAGTGATAGAATAAAGAATAAACCTAAAGTTTCTTATGATAAAAGTAATTTACAAGATGATCTTCTTATGTGTGCACAATCGTTCGCCGGAAAAATTCCCAGGTCGTTTGGAGAAATAAAATTAAGAGAAGATAGAGTTATATGGGAACAAGCTATCGATAATGAATTAAATTCACATGTAATAAATAAAACCTGGGAATTAATAGATAGACCAAACGATACTAATATCGTAGACTGTAAGTGGATATTTACGATTAAACATGATGAACACGGAAATCCAACAAAATACAAAGCACGACTGGTTGCGCGTGGTTTTAGTCAGGAATATTTAACTGACTGTTACGGATTAGAAGGGATGAAACAAGTCACTTCACGTTGAACAAATTTTATTTCCCCATCTAGGGCAGTGCTGTGATTCTTGGCGCTTTTCACGCGCATGAGCGAGTTTCGGCAGGAACGTATCTGCGTCCGAAGTTTGTGGGGGACTATTGGGGGGAAAATAATGGGGAAATGTTATTAGCGGGAACGTTATTAAACATGTTCATACATTTTATTTTTGCATAAGACAACATATTTAGTTGCAGAGTAATTTTATATACCAAAGGTTTTTTTGTAAATACTGATAAGGTTTTGGTAGTTTCCCTTATCTTAACAGCAAATGCTGGTATTCTTTAATTGTTTCTGCCAAATAAAATACTTAATTTTGTCATTATATATTTTGTTTAAAGTTATTTTAGTACCTTTCCCTTCCTTATTCCCAAAATAAAGAAAAAGAGTAACTAATATATATATATATATTGCGACGTTGTCCCCGATCGAGCGGTCTTTACCGCGCTCGGACAAGGGCAACTCCCGGAATTTTATAAGCTCTGAGGCTGGGCCGTACGCGGCCGTGCAAATACGGTCCTCCCGGGGCAAAACGGCTCTTCGAGGGGCTCGGCTTGAACGCTAAAGATTCGGTTCGGGCGCCAGGTACTAGGAAGTACCACTCAAAACGCGAAGTACAGCCCGAGCTCGGGGAAGCCGAGTCCGGGGCGAGCCCCCCGCAACCGCGAGACGGAAATCGCAACACGAATGGCCAGGCGTTCGGACACAGGGAATAACGGGGACTACCCTCACGGCAGGGCGGATCGCGCAGGTGTACAGTAACGAGACGAAATTGGGCTCTACGTTATTTTATTGAAAACTTCAATACGTCGGTGGTACATGAAAGCGACCACGTGGTCGCGACCCGGGAGCCCGCGCTCCTAGTACACTTTTGCGGAAGATGGTCGCCCGCGGAGCGCGTTTTGTCAAACGGAATTGTCTCGCAACGGTACGATGGACGGTACAATATAAATCTCGAACGAACGAGAATTCGCAAGCGCGGTTGATCGGCGCGCGGAATTCCGGACTGTCGCGATTGTCTCTCGAAGATGTAAGAGAACGGAAGTCGATTCGCCACGCGCGATTAATACTTCGTTACCGGATTTCGCGAGTTAGACGTTATCTCGCGACGCTATTCTTTTCCCGACGCGACTCCTGAGGAAGACTTCTTTCGCACGCGGAGGGAACGATCCAAACGAGATAGCTCAAAGCGTCTCTACACGAGACGCGAGCTCACGGCCTGAGGTATTACACCTCGACCAAACGAAATCTCGAGGACGAGACGGCACCGCGTCGTCCTCGGACAAAACGAAAAGAACCAACGCGAAAACGGAATCGAGGAAATCACTGGTCGACTTACCGTCGTTGCTCGGGTAAGGGTCCGCTAGTCGGGACTTTGGCTGGCCGGAATCTGCAGCTTTTAGCTCGCTCGGTATCTCGTAGAACCACCCGCGACACGGAACTACTTGTAGCGAGAATCGGTATTGATGGAACAACGAGACTTCACTCCTTGACAACCAGTGCGACAGTGATTCCGCGATCCGCATCGACCAGGATCGTCGATCATCGTTTCCCCCCACTACGCGCCCTTTGCCGAATTTTCCTGAGTGGCTTCGCCCGCTCGCGACTAGTAGATCGCAGGATCGTCGGACAGGTCCTTGGGCCCCAGACCTGCGTCCTTTTGGACATCGATACATGGATCTCCTACGCCACCCCGATCCGGATTTCCAGCCACGGCGGGTTGAGACGTCGGTCGGAACGACAATTCACGGTGGTTTGCTGGAGCTTTCTATCCGAGCTCGACATCTCTGTGGGGTTTCGGATCCAACCAAACGCTACTCATGGCCATTTCTTCCTCCGGCTGATCCTTTGAGGGGCGCCTTCTCGGGTTTTCGGCTTCCGTGCCCCTTGGCACGGCCCTGAAACTTCGCCGTACTCGGCACGCGCAAGAGATGGCGTTAATTACCCATTTTTAGGTTTTTGTCATTCCTTCAGGAGCGCTCTAGTGTCGGCGGGTGATTTTCGTGACCGCTAGAGGTCGGTCCGGTCCACTCCGTACACGGTCAAAGGACCGTTTACGCGAAATAAAGTGACGGCGCAAATTGCAACGTCACAATATATATATATATATATATATATATATATATATATATATATATACATGTACACAGTTTACATTCATTTTTTAAAATCAAGTCATAATACATTTTGCGAAATTAGCAAGGTGGCCAAGGTACCCGAATTTACCCGATCTTCGTACTTGACTGAGGCTAGAATTGTCGCGCATGCGCGTGAAAAGCGCCAAGAATCGCAGCACTGATCTAGGGTTCGTTCAAAATTGTCACGAACTATGTACAGAATAGATTGATGTTTCAAGAAAAAAAACACAATCTTGTTTTGACGAGATGTGATGAATAAAGCGATTGAGATGATAACCAGATGAGTGATTAGAGAGATATTCACGGTTAGCGTCCGTGAATCCAGATAGCGAATCGACTTTTCTTGCTCGCGAAAACCGGTCAAGAGACGCGCGACGATTAACGGACGTTAAGATCGGAATCGAACAGCTGGCAGTTTATCGTCAACGTCGAACTAGTGATTGGCAGATCGATAGAGCGATCCGCCAATAGTAATCCCCTTTTTGGGGCCGATAATCGATCCTAATCGAAGTCCGACGGTGCTGGTCTAAGCTGCTGCGAGCTGCTTATCGACTCTCGATCTTGCTGTAACGTGCGAGTCCGCCAATAGCGGGGCGGCGCAGTAAATCGGCGCGTTCACGCTGCCGCACAGTGGTCCAAATCAAGAAATTCAGTGACATTTGTGTATAACTTTTGAACCATAAGAGATATTACCATGAAATTTGGACTGCATAATGTAGTAATGTTGCTTGACAGATAGGTTAAGAAAAAAAAAAAAGAACAACAATTATATATTTTAACAAGATAAACAATAAGAAAATATAAATTTTTTTAACTGCATATGTCTTAAAGCTATTTAATAATTAATTTTGCAGCTTCCGCATCTAATTTTTTACATTTAAAATAATTTTTACATTTTATTCGTGCAGTGGATATATATGGATTTTATAATTTTAAATTTAATCTAGATATAAAAGAAGAAAATTAAGAAAATTGTCATACAATAATTATTGAAGCCTTTTCGTACTTACCAACACGAAGAAAAGTTTGGAATATAGAATAACAGGTACTAAGTCTAGATTAAAATATATTAATATCCAACGAAACTAAAGGTAGAAAAAGAAACTATGTACAAACTTATAATTTAAGACACACACGTATAAATAAAACTTAAATAACAATAAAACTTGAAATGCACAAAACAAAATAAGAACTTAGTGGTAACTTTCAATATATACTGACAAAATTTCTCTTCGAATGGTTCACTAATGCAGATCAGACAGTTCTGTTTCAACTGACTGCAGGAAAGAATCGAAGCCTTAGGCGAAGGCTTATCTGCAGTGTAGAATAAATATGTAACGAGTCCGAAATCTCGTTACAACCGGATCTCTCCCTCGTTGCCGAATGGCTCGCCGAGCCAGGGTTCGCGGCGAGGGATGCGGACGGGAAACGGTAATCCGGGCGAGGTGTGAAAATAAACAGAAACGCGCGATGTGGTTTTTACGTCTCACAGGGCCGCGACTCGCGAAGATGCCGATCGCGATAGGTTCGCGGGTGCGCGTACACGGATTCGCGGTTCGCGGATCTGGCGGTCGGCGACGGGCGACGGCTCGTCGAGGCAGATGAGCGGACTCTCCGCGACGGCTCGTCGACTTACTAGGGTACGGGAACCGGCGGCTCGCGGCAACGGGTATTCAGGGTCGGTCAGGTCGGCGGTAACGGTGAGAGTCGCTCGGCGGCGCGTTTAGCGGGCGAGGAGGCAACGGCGCGTTGCACCGGGTGTTCCGACGGCTCGTGGGAACGGCGACGGGAACTTCGGCTCGAAGCTTTTGAAGGATTCGCTCGACGGCGCGTTGAGCGGGCGAGGAAGCAACGGCGCGTTGCCCGGGGTTTCATCGGCTCGTGAAACGGTGACAGGAGCTTCGACGGCGCGTGAAGCGAGGGTTAGAATCGTTCACGGCGCGTGAGACGGGCGAGGATACAGCGGCGCGCTGCAAAAGGTGTTCCGACGGCTCGTTGGAACGGCGGAAGGAACTTCGGCGCGAAGCTGTTTCGAAGGATTCGTTCGACGGCTCGTGGAACGGGCGAGGAAGCAACGGCGCGCTGCAAAAGGTGTCTCGACGGCTCGTGGAGACGGCGACGGGAACTTCGGCGCGAAGCTGTTACAGTGGACGGTGCGGATGCAACGGCGCGTTGCTCGGGTATCGGGAACGGTCAGGTCGGGAGATTGACGGCTCGTCAATGTAAGGCGCTTACCGGTGTTCCGCTCAGTCTAGGCGGCTCGCCAGCTGGACTCAGAAAAGAGAGCGATTCGTCTTCCGCGTTGCCTTTTATAGGCAAATTCGGTGATTACTGCGGGGGGCGCGGGTTGCGGTGTGCGCGAGCGATTCGCGGAATCGCTCGTGCGGCGTCTGCTTCGGGGCGCGAAAACGCGGGAAGACGCGTAATATAAAGTCGCGCCTGGTTATGAGGCGTGAAACTGCCTCGTGCGGAGTCGGGTACGGTCGGGATCGGTCGGCGCGCATCGGCTGTACGCGAGTCTTCGCGTTAGTAACAGAGCTGTACTGAGCCCGCTGTACAGGTCTGTTACACCCCCTCCCTCTCCGGGGCGACGAGCGAACGGCAGTGAGACTCTTTATTGAAAAGGAAAGATAATTACATAATATGAACTTAAACCTAACGCGAGTCTTAAGCTACGGGGCAGGGATCGGGTTAGACAAAACACACGGTTAACTGGAAAACGGCGTACGCTTTTATTGGCGGACGGTTCGTATCAAAAATAAACACTCTTCATTAGTGCAACGATACTTATACTCTAATTATTTCTAACAACTTAAACTTCAGTCTTTTGGTTACTTGCAAGTCCGGCTCGGGTGTAGCTGTCAGTCTCATGACTCCAAAATAATAAGGTTCTTTGCAGCACGCGCGCGTGAGACTAGAAAGAAAATAGTAAGTGAACGATAAACGAATAGTAATAAAAATAATAACCAAAATAATAATACTGTTGATCTATACTATAAAAATATGAAAATACGGCTTGTAGAAAAAAATATATATATAAAAATAACAGAGTAGGAACTCTCTCCTTTTCGACCCTCGGCGCGAGGGGCAATCGCGGCACGCGACCTCTGGCCTAGTCTAGCGGTATGGCCTGGACTCTGCGTTTGCAGCGTCGGAGAACCCCGTCCTTCCTGAAGAAGAGGATCCACCTCTCTTCTGCTGTGGAGGCCCGGTACTGGCGGCTCTTCACATAGAAGTCGGGTACTTCTACCCGACGGCCCGTCGGAAGTTGGTACCAGGCGGTAGGGCCTGGTACTGGTTTGCCGTCGTACGGCAGCGACGGCGGTGCACCGGGGAGGCGGTTTCCGGACGGTACGGGTCGGCCCCCGTTGCCTGGCTGTTCTGCCCAGGCCTGTATGGACGTTGCTGTCGCGGTGTCCCTTGCTTCCGCGGCGTTGGCGGGTTCGGGAGGGTAGCTCTGGTAGCCACCGACGGCCCCGGTGGTGCGTCGGCACGGCCCACCCCTAATACGGTCGCTGGCGGTGGTGGTGCCGCCGTCCTTATCGCTGGTTTTACCGGTGGCAGTAGTGCCGGCATCGCGGCATCTGGTCCGGTCAGGTCCACGAGCGGCAATCCCTCGGTCCAGTGGGGCGTTGTTGGTCGCTCCTGGCGGGGCCCCTTCGTCCCTCGACGCCCTGTCCTTTTTGGCGGCGTTACCACGCCGTCCCACCAGGTCGGTGGCTCTGTCCTTCTGCCCGAGCTCGGGATCGGGTCGAACGGCCCCACAGCTGTGCGCGCTGTAGCGCCTGATGGTCCCGGTGTGGCGGCCGGGGGGCTGGTGATGGCCGGGCTGCGCTTCTTCGCTGCCTCCTCCAACTCGGCCTTGCGTTTCAGTAGGGCCGGGAGAAAGGTCACCGGGCGCACGGACCGTACTCGTGGGCCGCTACGGCGGTGAGGCGATGGTCCTGCTGGTATCGGCAGCGGTGCCGTCGTCCGTCGAGTAGTCGGCTCGAGGGGACGTGGCTGGTCGGCGGATGGCTTTGCGGTCCGCCGTCCGGTTTTTTGTGGTTCTGGCACCGTGGTTGCCACGGCGTTTCCGGTCGGCTCGACCGGTGAGGCCTCCAGGTCGGGTAGCCGTATTGTTGGCGTTCGGGGCCTCTCCTCGGTGTTCGGCTCCGCCAGTAGGTCCGCCAGTTCCTGTACCCAGGGTTCCATGCTGTGTTGCCGCTTCGCTTCTATTGTATACTTCCTGTTACATAAAGAAACGCTCGGAATTATTTTACGGGGTCGGCCTCGGCGACGAGGAACTAGTACGGTGGCGGGGTCGGGGGGTGGTGGGGATGTGCCGCTCGGTTCCGCATCGTTCCCAGCGTGGGTCGCGGCTCGCGTTTCGGAGTCCGGTTCCACCGCAGGCTTTAAATCCTGGACGTGGATGTGACGGACCCATTTGTTTTTGTCGTTTCGTAAATCGACGATGACCGGTGAGACGATTTTTCCGACGGTGTATGGACCGGTGTACTTCGGCGCGAGCTTCGCGTTGACTCCGGCCGCTTTATCGGACAGCGTATGTTCGCGTTTCCAGACGCGGTCTCCGACGGCTGGGCGCCAGTCGCGGTGTCGGAGGTCATAATACTTTGCTTGCCGACCGAATGCGCGTGCTAAGTGCAGTTTCGCGAGCTCGTGCGCTTCCCGGAGGTTCTTCCAACGTTGTTTAGGCGCATCGTTCGGATCTTCGGCTGACGATTGTCCTGGTGTTCGGAGTTCTCTTCCCTGGTTGAGGTACGCGGGGCTGTACCCGGTCGACTCATGCCAGGCGGTGTTGACGGCAAAGCGAGCTTCTTCGATCTTTTCGTCCCACTGGTTGTGCCGGGCGCCGGTATATTGAGCGAGCATCGTTTTCACGACTTTGTTGGCTCGCTCGACCGGGTTGCAGTGGGGCGAGTACGGCGGTGTCTTCCGGTGGACGGTTCCGGCGGCCTCGAGCAGGGCGGTGAACGGTCCCCCGATGAACTGGCGGCCATTATCGGTGATGACCACCTCGGGGGCCCCGTGACGGAGGATGACTTCCTTCTGGATCGCGGCGGCGACGGCGGAGCTGGTCGCCTTTCGGAGCGGTACAAGTTCCACCCATTTGGTGAAGCGGTCGAGGGCGACCAGCAGCCAGATGTTCCCTTGGCGTGACCTTGGCAGTGGTCCGACGAGGTCGATGGACACCGTATGCCATGGTCTGGTCCCCGGGTTGGCGTGGAGGTGCCCCGCAGGTTGCTGCGGTGGCGATTTGTACCGCTGGCAGCTGGCGCAGCTGCGAACGTAACGGGCGGTCTCCCGGAACATTCCTGGCCAATAAAATCGCTGAGCCACGCGAACGATGGTCTTCGCGACCCCCAGATGTCCAGCGGTGGGGTCGTCGTGATACTTTCGGAGTATCTCCTCTCGCTCGCCGGTGGGCACGCAGATCTTCCAGGCGTCTTCCGGCTCGGGCTCGTTGTAATCGAGCTGATGCAGTACGTGACGCTGCAGTTTTCCGTCCCGGATGCGGAAGTCGGTGACGGAAGACGGATCGTTCTGGACGGCTTCGACTTTCTTCTCGTACCACGTGTCGGGGTGCTGTTTCGGTCGGAGCAGGTTGACGCCCGCCGTGGGCGTGTTACGGGACAGCGCGTCCGCCACGTGGTTCAATTTCCCTGGTCGGTATCGGACGTCGAAGTCGTACTGCTGCAGCTCGAGCGCCCATCTGGCCAGACGTCCGGTCGGGTTTTCTATTTGCCGGAGCCATCGGAGTGCCTGGTGATCGGTGACCACGGTGAAGTGGTATCCCTCGAGGTACGGCTTCATTTTCCGTATCCCCCATACGACGGCGAGGCATTCCTTCTCCGTGGCGCTGTATTTCCGCTCGGTGGCGCTCAGCGTGTGGCTGGCGTAGGCGATGACGTGCTCGTCGTTCTCTGGACCTTGCGTGAGCACGATCCCCAGGCCGCTGTCACTGGCGTCCGTTTGGAGCGTGAACGGCTGCGTGAAATCCGGACAAGCGAGAACCGGCGCGGCCACAAGCTTTTCTTTCATGGTCCGGAACGCAGTTTCTTCTTCTTCTGTCCACTTCCACTTGGCGTTCTTCCGGGTGAGCCTCGTCAGCGGTTCCGTAATCTCGGCGAAATTCGGCACGAATCTTCGGTACCATGCCGCCATGCCGTGGAATCGACGAACGTCTCGAATTGTTTTCGGAGCCGCCAGCTGTGCTATTGCGCTCGTCTTCTCAGGATCGGTCCGGATGCCTTGCTGGTCCACGATATGGCCGAGATTGCGGAGATTATCGACGCAAAATCGGCATTTCTCCGGATTGAGACGCAGGCCAGCGGCGCGGAGACAGCGAAAGACCTCGCGTAGATGGCGACGGTGTTCGTGGATGCTCCGACTGACGACGATGATGTCGTCGAGATAGGCGAAGGCGTTTGGCTCCATTTCCGGACCGATGACGTTGTCCAGGAGGCGCTGGAACGTGGCGGGCGCCGAATGGAGTCCAAACGGCATCACCGTAAATTGAAAAAGCCCTCTTCCGGGTACGGTGAAGGCGGTGAGCGGTCGACTTGCTGCGTCCAACGGGACCTGCCAATATCCGTTCTTCAAATCCAGCGTTGTTAAGAACTTTGCCTCTCGTAATTTGTCGAGGGTGGCCTGGATATGTGGCAGCGGGTACGCGTCCTTCTCGGAGTGGTCATTCAGGCGACGGAAGTCGACGCAGAAGCGCGGTTTGCCGTCTTTCTTCTTGACGACGACCACCGGCGAGCTCCACGGGCTGCTGGATCGCTCGATGACTCCGTCTCGCAGCATCTTGTCGACCTCCTCGTCGATTACGGCCTGCATCACCGGATTGCGGGGGCGGTATCGTTGCTTGAGCGGTGTCTCGTTGAGCAACTTTATCCGGTGGTGCACCAGCGTGGTGCGCCCGGCCACGGAAGAGAACTTCGCCAGTTCCTGCTCCAGAAATTGTTGGAATGGCTCTCGTTCGTCCTCCTTCATTTTTCGGAGTCCCATCTGGAGGCAGGGCTCCGCTAGACAATTCGCGGCCCAATTGGCTACCTCTGGGGGCGGTTGGACGGTCAAACGGAGTGCGGCGATGGCCTGGATCCCGAGCAGCACGGGTGGACCCATCTTCGGTAACACGGTGAAGTCTTCTGTCTGTTCGACGTCTCCCACGCGGAACGTTAAACGGATGGTGCCGGATGGATGCATTTCCGATCCGTCGGCGAGGCAGATCCGTTGGTATCCGTCGGTGGGTCGAATTCCTCGTTCGCGGGCCCATTCCATGGCCTCTGCATTGATGCACGAGAGCTGTGCTCCAGTGTCCAGCATGGCATCAATTTCTCGTCCGAGCATGACGATTGGCAGAAGCGGCCTGGGCGTATATCGGATCGACGGGCCCGAGTCTACTGGCGCCGGCTCGGCGACGTCGGGCCCCGAGGCCCGTTTCCCGGCGGATGGCAATCACGGGTCAACACGTCGTCGCGGCGATATCGCGAACAAAACTTTCTGTACACGTTCCGGCACTCGGAACGGTAATGTCCGCGTTGCTTGCACCGCCAGCAGTGGGTCATCGGATCGTACTGACCCTCTGATTTTTCGGAGCGGCCGGTTCCTGGCGTGGTGGCTGAGGCGAGCGAGCCGGTGATTCAATAGGCTCGGTGATTGCGACGCTCCGTTCGGCGATTTCAGTCGCGGTGAATCGGCACGGCACGTGCTGCGGTCCCTCCGCTCCGCAGGACTCTCCTCGGCGTTTTCGGACGCCTGCTCGATCTGTTGGAACGCGCGCCCAGGAGATCTCGGGGGTTCTTCACGTCCGGTCGGTAAATGAGTTTCCGGTGCTCCGGCCGCATATTCTCGAACAGCAGATCTAGAC